>CAUYUJ010016831.1:52500-255000 GCA_963575745.1 Prorocentrum cordatum | reverse complement strand
TGGGGGCGGCAGAGCGCGGTGCCACGAGCCATCACTCGCGTGAGGAAGGAGCGTGTCAGGCGTAGCGGGTGACGCGGGGACCACTGTTGAGGGAGACGTCCACCAGCCAATGCGCGCCCTGTCGGCGAGGCGGCCCGGCGGAGCGAACGGCGCGCCCTGGAACGAGTCTGGTGGGGATTTTTGCTCGCAACCGCAAGCGGACAGCCGCGCGGCGTCGTGGAATCGTACGAATAAAGCCTAAAGACTCTGGTGGGGATACAGTAAAGTCGAAAGAGTAGCGCAAGCCCAGCTGTCGCGAGTGTACTCCGGAAAAGGGGTCACAAGGGTGGCGACAGCTACAGAGCGGAGACAGCGACAGGCGAAGCGAAGAGGCAACCGAGGGCGAGAACCGAAGGACGGAAGCAAAGAGAAGGAAAGACGAGAAGAGACAAGAAAGAAAGCACGGCGGAGAGGGGGGAACTCTGGCGGGGATACGCGAAACGTGAAGAATTGCTAAAACGCAAAACCGAAAACCCTTCCAAGGTGTCCATTGTGCCCCAAGCTGGTCCCCGCCCAAGGTAGACATGAGGGCCGCCAGAATATGGCAGGGTCACACGTTACAGCCTTCGGCGCATTGGGCCCACACCCATGCCCAAAGGGCGAATATGCCACCCATTCACCCCAGAAGAAAAAAACATCAAGACGGGGAAAGAAGAATAACTGAGCTGCGCAATGAGCTTCTGGAAACCACCCTCCGAATGTTTGTTCAACAAGCCACACTGGGAACACAACACATGCAACGATGATCGGGTTACCAAAACAGACGGCTGCCCTTCCCAACCTGCGGCACGCCGTGTTTGCTTCATGGAACCTACGGCCAGCTAGCGAACGAGCACACAATCAAACCCGGTGGCCCCGAAGGCTGCGGAGGTCCCTGCTAGACTGCCGTCCTGAGGTTGTGTCTCACTTTCTGTCTCGCAGTCAGTATCTTATTCCCGCTCCGTTTCTCTCCCACTCCTCTGACCGAAATGCTGTACATGAACAAAGGACCGCGGCTCCAAAAAGGCTAGCAATCAAGACTTCCACAAGAACACCGCCAACCTGCCAAGAGAAGGCCTCGAGAGGCTCCGAAAGAAGGAGCACGAAGCCCACGGAAGCCACGAGTGTTGTAATGCTGTGACTAAGGCAGCCAACGAGGGTCCCGAGAACCCACAGAGAGGACCCAAGACGCCCAAGATATGGCAACTAGTCGAAATCTGTCCAGCTGGGGGTTCATCGTGGATCAAACGTGTCCCCCAGAAGACCCGAGACAGCCACAAAGAAGTCTCAGGATGTATCGGAGGAGTGCCGAAGACGGCCTGAAGGTGGCCCCACGTCCCCACGGGGCCCAGTATGTTCCCCAGCGCCGCCGAAGTAGCCCCATGTTGCTCCCAGGCGGACCCAGGAGAGCCCCCAAGAGTACCCCTTTTACGACCCCGGAGTGCCCACAAGTGGTCGCCACATGGCCCCGAAATTGCTGTCTGGCCGGGCGGCGGCACGAGGGGCGCAGCCCTCCGCATCCCACGGGCTCTTTTGGGACGTGGGTGCTTTGGCGAGCTCACTCTTCCAACCCCCATCTTCCCCTTCGAGGAGGGGCAGACCCCTCCCCACACTCTCTCCCCTCGACCTGGCCCGGGGAGGTGCGACCGACTGGAGCGTACAACAAGGCATCAGGCCTGAAGGCAAAGATCACTGGTGCTACAAAAGTGTTGGGCCAAGTTTGGCCCCTTGGGAGGGGGGGGGGCTAAGTCAATGCCCCCCTCATTTGACCGATCTCCTCCAGGATGGCCCCAAAATGGCCCGCAAGGCTCCCAAGAAGAGGCCGCTCCCCCGGGGCCCCAAAGACGCTGCAGAAGGCCGCCAGGACCGCCAAGAGGCTCCCAAGACGCCCCAAGAGGACTCCGAGAAGCTTCCAAGCGACATCCGAAAAGACCCTGAGAGGCCTCCAAGAGGCACCTGGCCATTCTGCCCGCCCTCCTGCTGCTCCTCCTCCTCCTCCTCCTCCTCCTCGTCCTCCTCCTCCTCCTCCTCCTCCTCCTCCTCCTCCTCCTCTTCTTCGTCCTCCTCCACCTCCTCCTACTCCTACTCCTACTCCTACTCCTTCTCCTACTCCTACTCCTACTCCTACTCCTACTCCTCCTACGACGACGAAAACGACGACGACGCCGACGACGATTTCTCCTCCATCCTCCTCCCCCCCTTGGGGTACGACGGCGTCCCCAGCCCGCTATTCCACAACATGTTCCTATACATCCCTGATCGGGGCAGCTTGCCGGGGCATCGTTTGTTGGCTTACTTGTTTTTGTTGGTCGCGGCGGACGCGGACGCGGATTCGCAGTCGCCGAGCTGAGAGGTCCGGGCCACGGGCCTGTCAAACAGTTGGTTGGCTTACGCGAAGCGTCTAGAATATGTTGCTCAGGTTCTGCAAAAAACAAACTGCCTTTGTGGGCGCACTACAACTCATTCGGACCAGAAAATCCCTGCAGCTGCAACATCCCCGCTGGTTGAACCCGCTGGTTGTAATTATCCAGGGACGTAGCGTTAATATGTTCTAAGGACGGTGCGATTGTAAACCAGAACGTTCAGAAGAAGAGTCCATTGATGGGATGTGCCGTGGCCTTAAACGCTTCGCAAAAATGACGTCTGACCACCTTGACGTCCCAAGAGATCCCGACTGGATACCGTTCCCACCCCGCCCCGCTGAACACATAGGAGACAACTAAAGCGGCGACAGCTGCGCAGCTGGTCGCCCCCAAGAAGCCACGAGGCCTCCTCTGAATGCGGGCGGCCCTCCGCTTTGCTGCTCTCAGAAGCCCACGAAAATGGCGACCGTTGTGCAACTGGCAGCCCCCAGGAAGCCGCGAGGTCTCGTCTGTGTGCAGGTGGCCCCTCGCTCCGCTGGACCTCCTAGGAGCCCACGATGGTGGTGCGAGAAGGACCGGGAAGAGCGGATGGGCAGAAGGAGGCAGGAGGATGCGGGGGGGGGAGAAGGAGGACACGCGAGCACTGCCCCAATCAAAACAAAATCCAAAACAAAAGGATGGCTGGCAGGAAAGTTGAAAAAAGCACGCCACCGTGTGCCAACAAAGACATACGCCTCCTGGCATAGTACCTACATGTGTTCCCGCTGCATGCTCGTCCTGGCCGTCCCACACAACTTCCAGCAACACGTGTGTGGCCATCAGCATGGCCCGCCCTTCGACCGACGCCACAGGCGCGCGCCATGGCGAGCCGCAGGCACAACCATGCCCGAAGGGAATGGGACCAGCAAGCGCAGCGTTGCGAAGACCTGGCGCGCAGCCGCCGCGCAATGCATCGACGCATCCCGACACCAAACCAATTGACGGTACGCAAAACTACGAAAGTACGCCACTGAACTGCAATCCGAAGTTATCGCACCTCGTTAAATATACAGCGACCACCACGTACAAACATGTGCAAACTAACACCCTGACGTGCCGCAGGGGATCTGCGAAATACCCGGCTGCCTCGTGACAACCTCGGCGGAACTAATTCAGCGTTCGGCGAGCCCCTCAAACAACAAGTGCCCTGAACCCCGAAAAACAAGTGCGATGACATCACGAACATCAACACCGTGCCCGTCCAGTTACTGACACTAGCGGAATTGCACATCGGCACAAAACGAGACCGCCAAAAAAGTTACCCACGAACGGACCCAGCCCATGCGCGACGAATGGCAACATCAGCAAGAATCAAAAAATCCCAACCCAAAAACCCGGAAAGGGATATAGAAATGGGGCACGTGGAAATATTGCGGGGACGCCACAAATTGGGCGACGGGCAATTGCAATTCCGAAGGTATCGATGGTGATGCGCTGTACCAGGGGCTGTACTTTGCTTTTGTGAATTGGAATGTGCCCTGCCGCGTTGAAGTGTGCTGTGCTTGTTTGCGTTGTGGATCAAGTCGTCCTTGGTGACAAAATCCTGACCGAACTGATGTAGATGTAAACCTCGAACTGCTTGAACGCATAGCTAGAGCTGGTTGCAGTCACATTGTGCGGGGCGTTCGATCAGCTCGCGCTCAAGATCTATACAGCTCCGCACGGGATCAACCAAGAGGGGGCGAACCCGAACCAACACGAAACGCACTGTGAGTACACAGACCGAAACGCGTCGAACCGAAAAACGACGAAGTGATTCAAGACGAATCGAAGCAATGTTGGCTCACGGGGGAAAGAAACAAATGCAAAAACACATGGTATTGACGCACTGGCGAAAGGACCCCATGTAAAAACAAAAAAAAAATACGCTGACGGGCGAAAGGAGCCCAGGAAACAGCGCATGGATGTGGCTTACGGGCGAAAGCGACCTATGAAAAAACATATGGTCTGGGTTCACGGGCGAAAGGACCCATGTAAAAATATAGAGTTAAAGTTCACTGGCGAAAAGAACCCACATAGAAACGCATGGTGATGGCACACCAGCGAAAGGAACCAATGCACAAACACATAACGTGCAATGCCAGCCGTCCCCCGTAGAAACACACTGGCGCGGCCCAAGTGCAAAAGGAACCCATAAAAAAAAAACACTTGGCTTGGGCCCACAGACGAAAAGAACCCGTGTAAAAACACATGCTGTGAGCGAGCGGGCGAAAGAATCTCAGGAAAAACACATGCTTTGTGCTCACAGGCGAAAGGAAACCATGTAAAACACATGGCTTGCGCTTACGGACGACAGGAACCCATGCAGAAACACATGGTTTTGGCAGGAACCCATCTAAAAAAATGGGGTGCGTGCGAAGGGAGAACGTGAAGAACAGATGTGTCGGCGAACCGGCGCAAGCAACCCATGTAAAAAAATACACATGGTTTCAGCTCTTCGTGTTCCTCCTCGTCCACCTCGTCCTCCTCGTCCTCGTCCTCCGCCTCGTCCTCCACCTCTTCGTCCTCCACCTCCTCGTCCTCATCCTCGTCCTCGTCTTCCTCCTCCTCCGCCTCCTCCTCCTCCTCCTCCTCCTCCTCCTCCTCCTCCTCTTCCTCCTCCTCAGCCACAATTACTCAATATGAATACTACCCTCCCCCTTCCCTTGATGACGGTTTGAAAATGCTCGACACCCCCCCGCGTACTGTTTGTTTACACACAGGTTTCCACGGAGTTGGGTTTTCGCTTGAACTGTTTTCCAAAATGCTGCTCTCGCTGAAGCACCGGCCTCATTTTCGGGCCCCGCTCGTTCCGAATCGTGCTCCCGCTGCAGCGCTGGCCTCATTTCCGTGCTTCCGTTCGTTCCGAATCGTGTTCCCGCTGCAGCGCTGGCTTCATTTCCGCGCTTCCGCTCGTTTCGACTCGTGCTCCCGCTGCAGCGCTGGCGTCATTTCCGGTGCCATGCCACGGCATGCAATGCAACGCTAGGTTGATACTACGCTTTGCGGTGCTCTTCTACGCCATGCCATGCCGTGCTTTACAATGCATCGCGTACCCTTTCGGGATCCTTGCCCTGCTCGACATCCGACTGTGCGAGTAGAGAGGGGATCTACGCCATGGTAAGAGATGGGAGAGAGGGGTAGGATGTCAGATATGACGCGAGCGCGCCTAGCTTGTCCTCCTCCCCCTCCCCCTCCCCCTCCCCTTCCCCTCTACAATTACTCAATATGAATACTACTCTCCCTCGTCCCCTGATGACGTGCTGGGAGTGTTCGACCCCCCCCCGCGTACTGTTTTTTTACACACCGGATTCCCGGGAGTTGGGTTTTCGCTTGCATTCGTTTTCAAAATGCTGCTCTCGCTGAGGCGCCGGCCTCATTTTCGGGCCCCGCTCGGTCCGAATCGTGCTCCCGCTGCAGCGCTGGCCTCATTTCCGTGTTTCCGCTCGTTCCGAATCGTGCTCCCGCTGCAGCGCTGGCCTCATTTCCGCGCTTCCGCTCGTTTCGACTCGTGCTCCCGCTGCAGCGCTGGCGTCATTTCCCGTGCCGTGCCACGGCATGCAATGCAATGCTAGGTTGATACTACGCTTTGCGGTGCTCTTTTACGCCATGCCATGCCGTGCTCTACAATGCATCGCGTACCCTTTCGCGATCATTGCCCTGCTCGACATCCGACTGTGCGAGTAGAGAGGGGATCTACGCCATGGTAAGGGATGGGAGGGATGGGTAGGATGTCAGATATGACGCGAGCGCACCTAGCTTGTCCCCCTCCCTCCCCCTCCCCCTCCCCCTCCCCCTCCCCCTCCCCCTCCCCTCCTCCTCCTCCTCCTCCTCCTCCTCTCCTCCTCCTCCTCCTCCTCCTCCTCCTCCTCGTCCTCCTCCTCCTCCTCCTCCTCCTCCTCCTCCTCCTCCTCCTCCTCCTCCTCCTCCTCCCTCCTCCTCCTCCTCCGCCTCCTCCTCCTCCTCCTCCTCCTCCTCCTCCTCCTCCTCCTCCTCCTCCTCCTCCTCCTCCTCCTCCTCCTCCTCTCCTCCTCCTCCTCCTCCTCCTCCTCCTCCTCCTCCTCCTCCTCCTCCTCCTCCTCCTCCTCAGCAGCAGCAGCAGCAGCAGCATCATCATCATCATCATCATCATCATCATCATCATCATCATCAGCAGCAGCATCATCATCATCATCATCATCATCATCATCATCATCATCATCATCATCATCATCATCATCATCATCATCATCATCATCATCATCATCATCATCATCATCATCATCATCATCATCATCATCATCATCATCATCATCATCATCATCAGCAGCAGCAGCAGCAGCAGCATCAGCATCAGCATCATCATCATCATCATCATCATCCCTCTCATTATCCTCTTCCTCCTCCTCTTCCTTATCCTCCTCCCCCTCCTCCGCCTCCTCCTCCTACAACTACAAAAAGCGGGGCCCCCGCTAGACGCTCGCCGCATTTCAGTCACGAGTGAATCCGTCGCTCCAAGCATCCTCGGATGTCCGGTGACGTAAGACAGGAACCCGTGTAGACACACATGGTTTAACCCACAAGACAATGGCACTCGATGTAAAAACGTATGGTTTCAGCTCACGGGCAAAGACACCGACGACCTAATGGTAAATAACCCCTCGTGCCCGCGCCCTGGACCCTTGAAAACAAACGTTTCGCTCGACTCCTATGCGGCATAGTATGCGGCAGTAGCGTTTCGCTCGAAATATCTTCAAAGGGCGGAGAACCGGAGAACCTGGCTGCACTTGTTATTTTCAGCGCTTCGCTCGGTACATTTTCAACACGTCAATATGCCAGCCTTCTGCGTCGACTTTTACTACAAATGTTCGTACATGGCTCGGGGGACAGCGTACACGAAAACAAACGCCTGGGCCCAAGAAGCCTGATGGAAGGACCACGCACTGCACGCCCCATGGAACCAATATGGACCACACAAATGCGTAAAATCCGAGAAGGACCATAGTGAAAATGGAGAAGGCACCGGTAATTGCGACGACAAGTTAACAAAGGCACAAAAACACAATGAGATAAGGACGCGGCGACGCCAACCTCTTTTCCCGAAGCACTAACGCGGTAAGAAAGCTACTGCGTTGAAACAAATTGCAACTGCATCCGGCTCTTCCCCGCAACACTCCAAGCAGGCACTACACATCCGCTGGCCCTCGTCGTCGCAACTACAAAAGGAACGGTACATGACGACTTGTCCTGGAAGTCGGTCGATGGAACAAGCATCAGAGCTGAGCGGTTCCCCAATGGGGAACAGCACTAGCCCCAGACCGAGGCGGGCAAACAGATTCCCACGGGGCGAAGAAAATGCAGCATCTACGATACGAGCACGTTCGAGCGCACTTCCCTTTTGCAAACGCAGTAGCGCCACGCGGCCAGAAAGAACTGGAGAAACGGGCATAAAAAAACTGCCACATGAAAAAAGATGGCGCGCCCTTTGGCGTATATCTCGGGAACGGGACGCTGCAGGGCGCAAACGGCAGCGGGCGCAGCCTGGCCAGGCAAGGCAGGGTGAGAAGGCGGAATTATCTCTCGAGTCCGATGCCCAAAGGAGTCCGTCGCGCCTCGTCCGTCCACGCGCGCAACCGCGCATGAACCTACGAAGCTGATTGCAGGCTGCTGCAAGGGCACTTTGCTGATCGCACCCCTCATGAAAAGATCATGGCTGGCAAGTGCGAGACAAGATTGGTGGAGCAAACCCACGCGGATGCTGCTGCTCCACCGACTTAATCGTCGGGCGCAGCACCAACTTGTTTCCTCGACTTCCCTGTCATCTCTGACCGTAGATGCCCGCGAAGCTGGGCAATCTGGTGACTCAAATCTCACTGGTCACCCCTCTCCTTGTGAATGACACTGCTGCCTGGGGAGCTCGGGACAGTCTAATTGTTCTTCTCTCCGCTCAGCTTGACGGCATTATGGTCGTCGCTGATCTGGCCGCCAACGACATGGAGGATGAGCTCCAGGCCGACGCTGCCCTCGGTCATGGGGCCGGCCCCCACGTCACGGGCGTCGCACCAGAGCACGCCCCCCACTCGCGCAACGCGGAGCTGGTCCAATAGCCACCACAAGCCCCCAGCCACGCTGTTCTACGAGGACGGCCGCACTGGGCCCATTGCCAAGGCGCTGAAGATGGACGCTCCGTCCACGACTGGCTCTGCAGGCACCGCGCATCAACCTCCCCCCATCAGCCCCCCGTTCTCTTCAGCACATCTCGCGCAGCGCGGGGGGGCGCACCTGCAGGCAGTCGGCAGCCCCGCAGGTTGCGAGCAGCTCTGAGCCGAACAATGACCTGCACACCAGTTTGCGTGATCGGCTCACGGCGCCCAACAAGTGGTACACCTGTTTATCTGTCCGGCGACACTTGCCCAGACGCATGTACACGGCGCCTCGCAGACAACATCCTGTCTTCTTCCCTCTCGAATGACATGGCGCAGCGCGCGCAGAGTCGCCTGGCGCACTCCGCGACTGGAAATGCGACGCGCGCCTCTTTCTCCTGCATGGCCCGAAAGACGGAGCTGAGCTGCACCACGCGAAAAATGGGCAGCTTGTTCATGGCCCCCCCAATGTACACTGCGACGAGGTGCTGGGCGAGCAGGGCGCAGGCCGCTGCTCCCAGCTGCGAGGTCTGGAAGCTGACCTCCAGCCGGCTCGCCGGCCTCGGCCTTGACCGAGTCGACTTGCCGAATCGGAGCCAGGGCATCGATGCACTCGCCCAGGTCGAGCCCCACAATGCCATCCGCTCTTGGGCTCTGGTAAGCGAGTGACCTGGGCGAACTTATGGAGAAGGCCCGGGGCGCACCCTTGCTGCCTGTGCCCGGCTTTATGCAACCCAGACTCGGTCTGCGCGTCGAAACTCCCCTAGCTGGCAACCTGCCCGAGGGTAGCTGCACTGCCAGGCCTCCTCGACGCCGACGGCGACGCACACCCGGCCTGGGCGACGCGCTGCGCCCGAGGACAGCACAAGCTGCAACGACGGCTTCGCTGCCCCAGCAAGCGCCCCCAAGGCACCGGCGCCCATGTCGTGGAAGCCTCTCAGCGCAATACAACACCAGATGATCCTGGCGGTCTTGCGCCTGGTCCCTTCCGGCGTTTCCACTTGAAAACGCGTCCGGAGTCCATGGCGTTTCGGGAACCCCTGAGTGCTCGCCTCTTGAAGCACTTGTACTTGACCCATAAGGTGAGCTCCTCGAGAATGGCAGCTGCGACCTTCTTGGACAGCCGACAAATCCTCGTTGGTCAGAAGGTAGGTGCCGAGCCTACTGACCGCGGTCTTGGCGGCGGCATAGGTGCGAAGCACGGCTGTCTGGGATACACCGCCACCTACTCGCTGGACGCTTCCTCATTGAGGCTCAGGAATGCTCTACGCAACCCTGGGTGGAGGTACATCTCCACATGTCTTCCACCTTCGTCCTCCTCCTCGAGCGCGGCGTAGTCGTCCACGGAAGCGACGCACAGGCAGCAGTGGCATTGCGCGTGGATGCCCCGACGCTGGCGCTGCGTCTCGAGGCGCTGGGGCCACTCTGGGGCCTGCGGCCAAGACTGGTCGCAGGCGTGCTCGACGGCAGCGGAAATTAGATGCTGACTGTCGGCGCTCTCCAGCTCCTCGAGCTCCTGGGTCGTATCTTCTGCCCCCTCGACTTCACGCCAGGCTGCCAAAATTACCAGCTGAATGTGGCCAGAGAAGTCGCTGTCGGTCTCCTCGGGCATGACAGGGCCAATGAACACCCCCCCCCCGCGCTGCTGGCGGCGTCGTCGGGAACGTCCATAGCACAATCATCGAACGGCATGTCTGAGTCCCGCGAAGTGCCTGTCGGCCACCAGCAACGCCTCGTCACCCAAGACAGACTGGATGATACGAGCTTCCTCCCACAGCTCGCCGATAAGCTGATGGGCGTCGAAGCTGACGCCGTCGAGGTGGACATGTTAAATGTCGCTCCAGTTCTGCGGGGTCCACCAGATAACCAGGCCGCGGGCGAGGCCCTGCCATTCGCCCACTGCTTTCTGTAGCGTATCAGACGCATGACAAGCATGTCTGCCAGCTGAAAGCATTCGAGGGACCGATGGCGCAGAGCTTCGAGGATGCTTGGGCGTTGCGATAACTGCACGGTGATTTGCACGCCCCTCACGTCTTCCCCGTGGCCGAAGGACCTAGCCCCGGAGCCCGGCGCGACGTGATCCAGGAAGTCCTCCGCGCGGTCCCTGGCCAGGCATGCTCGCGCCAAAGCCGGCGCCTATGTCGTCCAAGGCGGCGCCGATGAAAGGCTGGACGCCCGGCAGTCTGCAGACCACGCTGGCTCGGCGGTGCTTGACCGTCACCTTGCCTCGGGCGGGGTCTGGGGACACGACTGTTAAGGAGCCAACCCAGCCCGACATGCCCTTCGTGCTCAGGGGAATGTCGATCTTCATCTCGTCGCCAACGTGAAGCGGCCGCGGCATCCATCATGCTCTGCAGTGCGATCTCTCAGACTGGGAGCCGGCAGTAAACCGTCAACCTTGCTTACCGCCGGGAACTCGTAGAGCTTGCTTGCGACATGCATGAATCGGACGCGGGCGCGGCAATCTCGCATTCCGCGCGCAGGGGCGCAGTTTCATGGGGGGGGACACGAAGGAGAAGAAGGAGTGAGAAGAAGAAGGAGGCGCTGAAGGCTAAGGAAGAGGAGGAGAAGGAGAAGACGGAGCAGAAGAGAGAGAAGGAGCGGGAAGAGGAAGGAGAGAGGATGACGAGCAGGAGAAGGGGAAAGGTCGAGGTGGTGAGAAGCACGAGGAGGAAAAGAAGAAGGAAGAGAAGGACGAGGAGAGAAAAAAAGAAGAAGGAGCAGATGAAGGCGAAAGGGAAGGAGAAGAGGAGGAGGAGAAAGAGGAGGAGGAGAAGACGGAGAAAGAGAAGGAGGAGCAGATGAAGGCGAAAAAGAGAGAGAAGAAGAAGGAGGATAAAGAGGAGGACAAGAAGGGAAGACGAAGAAGAGGCGATGGGGAGGAGGCAGAAAGAGGGGAAGTGGAAGAAGGAGAGGGAGAAGAAGAAGCAAAGAAGGAAGGAGCAGGAGGAGGAGAAGAGAAACGAGAGACATCTCGACAGCAGGCGAATCTACGTCGTCATACTATCCTTCGAAATGCTGCTCAGCTCCGAAGCCAGTCTACAGCTCGAAAAACTAGCAGATGTTGATTCCAGCTCTGGTAGCGGACCGAGATCAGGCATCGAGATACTTCGGATTACGGTTCCCCTTGATGTTCTTCCCATTGGTGTAATCAACAGCTCTGTAGCTCGTCTGCAGCTTGATAAAAGTTGAGAAGCTCATAAACAACCCAGGAAAAATAGCAGGAGTATAAAATATTGTTTTGGGGCTCTCGCTCTGGAAGTGAACCGAGTTCGGTCATCTAGATGCTCAATTAATTAGGACTAGCGCTCTGATGATGCGATTGTTGTGCCAAACAGCTCCCTAGCGCATCTGCAGCTCGAGTTAAGTAAATAAAATCATCGTCATCTAAAGAAAAATATTAGAGTACGCATAGTGCTCTTGGGTTCTAGCTCTGGTAGTGGACCGAGTTAGGCCATCTAGATACTTAAGACGAGTGCTTCTGATGAATATATTCCGATTGCTGTGCCGAACACCTCTGTAGCTTATATGCAGCTCGAGTTCGGGCAAGAAAAATCGTAATCTCCAAAAAAGCAGGGTAGAAATAACTTTGTGGTCTTAGCTCTGGTAGTGAGCCGAGCTCGGGCATCTAAATGCTTGATACTAGCGCGCCTAATGTTTCTAGACAGTTTAGATGTGCCTCTCAGCTCTGCAGCTGTTCTACAGCTCGAGTTAAGTTAATAAAACCGACAGCACCTTCCAAGATGGCACAAAACAGCCGATCCCGCCGGAATGCTTTTTGACAGCAATATGTACCCGATCGACCTGAGATTAAGATGGCAAGCGGGACTAAGATCGAAGATGGGTAGAAAGAATTGAGCTCCAACGAATTCTAAAATTTCGAGGAATCGATTTTCAACCGACCAAAAGCATGCAAAACTTTCGAAATTGTTCGGGCCAACTAGCCCGCCAGCGCGCTGGAATTACTCTTCTAGCTTCGCCGCTTCGCTCTTAGGGAAGCTCTACGAGTCTCTGGGGGCCGGCGGTAAACCGTCAACCAGGTTGTTTGCGACCTTCGCGGTCGACTGCAGGCTTTCCAGCCTGGTCGGTAGCAAGGGGGGCGGACGCATCGGAAGCAGGCGAAGCCTCACCGATCAAAACGACCAGGAAGGCGAAAGCCTAAGCTCTTATGAGAATGTGAAGTCAAACACGCACGTACGACACACACACACACACACACACACGCACAAGCATGGCATGAGTGAGCAACAATCACTTATTCACATCATATCGAATCCGAAATACGCTTGTACAACCCGAAAAGAGAGAACCGCATGCTCAACGGCCGAGATTTCGGCATCAGTCACCGTCGAAGTTGGCTCAATCGAGGACGCCGTACTATACACCTCTGTCCAGATAATCTCGTGGCTGAGTGGTTGCCTCGAGACTCTGGACACACGTCAAACATCAATCCAGCACCCGACCCCCACGCCGTCGCAAAAAAAAACCACCATCGAATCCAGCTCTGATGGCACACGCGCGATACACCTGAACCTGTGGGGCGTACGGCCCTATCCTGTCTCGATACACTCGTGGCCCACAGCGCACCGTGTGAGTGAGTACATCTGCACGCATGTTCCATTCCCTGTAAGTGTGGTTAATGTGAGAGCAGGCCGCTTTGTGCCCTGCATGGTCTATGGAAGTGTACAAATGGCGTCCCCGTATTTTTCTGGGCTTTTACGGGGACGCTTTTGCGTGGCTAGTCGGCCTTAGGACTCGCGCAACAATCACTTATTCACATCATCTCAAAATGATCAAGTGCAAGGTCCCCGTCAGATGGGAAACTTATCAGGCGATCATAACACTTCTGAGTAAGGTGCCAGGCACACCTGGCAACGTGGCGATCATGCAAACGTGAGTTGCCCCATTGAAAGTTGCATTAACAGTTGGATTCAATATCGAAAAGAACGGGACATGCTCCTGGATCAAGTTTGCACTTGCAATGCGAACACACTTGCCTCTACATTTTGTTGTTCATCAAAGTCCTGTCAACCTATGGGGAAAGCCAAGCAGCCCTGGAAGTTGCGACAATATGTATTTCTGCTCCTCCATGCCACCCTCCCCCCTCCTGCTAGTCGTCCTGCTCTTCCTCCTCCCCCTTCTTCTCCTCTGCCTGCTCCTTCTCCTCCTCCTCCTTCTCTTTCTCAGCCTCCTCCGTCTCCTTCTTCCTCACTGTTTCTTCTCCTCCAGTCCTGCCCCATCAAGCCGCGATATTTCCTTTGCTAGCGCCCAAGCGCGCCGGAATTACCCCCTAGCTTCGCCGCTGTGCTCCTAGGAAAGCTCTACGAGTCATGTGGATACTTGCAACGAGCGCTCCTAATAATATTTGTCGACTTGCTGTTCCGAACAGCTCTAAACTCATATGCAGCTCGAGCTGCGCGAAGAAAGGCATAGTGATCTTTGAGAAATCAGTAGACTACGAGTAGTTCTTGATTCCAACTGCGAGCCGGCGGTGAACCGTCAACCAGGTTAGCGCCAGGACCTCGTAGAGCTCTGTTCACGCGAAGACGCGCAGAGATTGTCAGGAGGAAGCCTGCTCGGAAAAAAACGGGAAAACTTGCAAAGTACATTTTCTGCGTTTATACAAAGTCGGTTCCCCCAAGTGTTTTGATAATGATACTGCAGCTACGGACCTGAGATTTCACTGGCAGACGCGGCATAACCTACTACAGGTGCGAAAAATACCGGGTCTCAAAACGGATTGCCAAATATCTCACAACCTTCTAAACACCGACCCCAGGGCGTCACATTATCCGTCCGGCTAGCTCCAGCCCGCGCCGGAATTCCTCTAGCTCATCGACTGGGCGCGGGCGGTAAACCGTCAAGCAGGATTTTGCTGTTTGCGGTCTCGCTAATCAGGCCCTCATGGGGCAGCGAGCAGGCCCCAATGCGCCAGGAAAACGACCTTCAAGTACAAGCGACCTTCTTGATGAACATGCATGTACAAAGCAAATGAGATCACATACAGGCGACCTGCTTTGAAGCAACTGCACTGTCGATCAGAGCTGAAGGTGACCTACTTTGAGGTATCAAGTAACAAGCCAAAAGAAAGAATGACGCTCCGAACGAGTCCGAGTCTTCTAGGGGATGCTTCTACATATACGGGAAAAACTTCTACAACCATAATGAGCCGAATCGTGAAATAGCCAATGAATCACAATCGGCCGCTATACACACCACACGTCATCGCTACAGATGAAGCGAAGAGCAACGAGAGAGAGCTTCACAAACCAAGAATCAATCACGACATGCATGAATTGAGCATGGGAAAGACACACTATGTATCACAGATTACCGCGGATCCAGGCCAAACGCCTCCACCGCGATCGGAACAACACCGTGTACAGCATGTGGAACCAAAGACTCCTGTCTGACATGCAATGATTTATCAATTTTGAACTATCAATGACTCAAGGTGAACAATAACCCTTCAGTGATCAATAACCTCTCAATGTGGTGATCAATACTTCTCAATGGTCAATACCCTCTCAATGTCTACGACTTCAACAAAAAAGAAATACGATATCAGCGTACCCAACACGAAACACCGTGTACAGTATGTGGAACCAAAGACCTCTGCCTGCACAATACACATGCAATGAATTATCAGTTTTCAGTTATCAATGACCCAATGTTGAACGTCCAGGAGTCCAGCACTGGAACATCCCCCCAGGAGACCTTGCACCTTCTGCTCAAGATCCATAAGTCTCTGTGCATGTGCTGTTACTTTACTGTCAACTGCTGTTGCTTTACTGCCAACTGTTTGATATATTGGCGAACACCCTCTACCACCTCGCGTGTCGCTGATGAGACGCTCGTGGACAACATATGCTGTGTCTTTCTCGACTCCACAAATATATCCCCTGAGTCCGATGAGCTTCCTCCTCCACGATTCCCCACGGGCGAAGATGGGCTGCTGGCAGGCACCACCACCGTCCGGCTTCTAATATAAAACCTTATAGCTCTCAGAGAGCTCTCTGGGAACGTTGCCCTTCCTGGTCGGGTCGACCGTCCAAAACCCGGATAGCAAAGAGGCATACTCCCGAAAGTTTCCTTGAAGAGCTCTGGGGAGCTCTCCTGAAGCGCTTCTGAAGCGCTGCCAGCGACGCCCCCACCCGCGCCTGCACGCGCGCAGGCGCGCGTAAACGCGTGCCTGACGCCCCCCCGGACACGCTGCGACCTTTTACGAGTCGCTGCGGGGATCGTGGACCGGCGAAGATGGGCTGCTGGCAGGCACCACCATTGTCCGGCTTCTAATCTAAAACCCTATAGCTCTCAAAGGGCTCTCCGGGAAACTAGCCCCCCCCGCGCCGGAATTCCTCTAGCTCATCGATCCCGAAGTGCTCTACGAGGTACTCTTCTAGCTTCGCCGCTAATGCTCCTGGGAAAGCTCTACGAACCGCTCCGCAACTTCGCCGCTAACGCTCTTGGGGAAGCTCTACGCGTCACCCAGCCCCCCAGCGCGCCGGAATTACTTTTCTAGCTTCGCCGCTTACGCTCCTCTGCCGGTCCAGATTCCCCGCAGCGAGTTGTAAAACTGGGCGCCGGCGGTAAACCGTCAACCTTGGTTACCGCCGGGGGACTCGTAGAGCTTCCTTGCCATATACCATCTCTAAAGAATAAGAAAAGTACGAATAGTTGTTCAGCCCGAGCGCTGATAGCAGACTGATTGCAGCCGTCTAGATACATTAAACTAGCTCCTCTCATGATTTCCTTCCGATTGCTGTGCAGAACCGCCCTGTAGCTCATCTGCAGCGCGAGTTGACCAAGAAAACCAATACCGTCTTCAAGAAATTAGCAGAGCACGAATAGTTGTTCAGCCCGAGCGCTGATAGAAGACTGATTTCAAGGGTCTAGATACCATCAAATAGCGCGCCTCACGATTGTCTTCCGATTGCTGTGCCAGAGAGCTCAGGAGCTCATCTGCAGCTCGAGTTAGGCAGAAAAACCATTCCATCGCCAGGAGACAAGCGGAATATGAATAGTTGTTCGGCTTCTGGGCTCAGACAGACCGAATCCAAGCGTCTAGATACTTCAGACTAGCGCGTCTGATGATTCCATCCCGATTCCGGTGCCAAAGAGCTCTGAAGCATAGATGCAGCTCGACTTCAGTCAAGGAGCTCACCATCATCTCGAAAAAATCGGCACAATACGAATAGCTTCTCGGACCTAGCTCGAGTAGCTGACCGAGTTCGGCCCTCTAGATGCTTCAGACGAACGCGCCTGATGATTCTGAATCGAGTACGCGCGCGTATCAGCTCTGTAGCTCTCCTACAGCTCGAGTTAAGTACAGAAAACCGACAATAGCTGTCAAGAAAGTTCGTACAATACGAACAGTTTTACGGACCTAGCTCGAGTAGTATACCGAGTTCAGACCTCTAGATGCTTCAGACGAACGCGCATGATGATTTTGCATCGATCACGTGGGCTTACGAGCTATATAGCTCTCCTAAAGTTCGAGTTAAGTACAGAAAACCGAGAGTACATGTCAACAAATTTCGTAGAATACAACTAGTTTCGCGGACCTAGCTAGAGAAGTGGACCGAGTTCAGACCTCTAGAACTTGAGGAGAGCGCGTCTGATGATTCTGAATCGATTACGTGGGCGCACCAGCTCTGTAGCTCTCCTACAGCTCGAGTGAAATATGGAAAATCGGCAACATCTGTCAAAAAATCGGTAGATTACGAATAGTTTTGCGGACCTAGCTCGAGTAGCAGACTGAGTTGAGACCTCTGGATGCTTCAGATGAACGCGCCTCATGATTATGGATCGGTTTCTGTGCGCACCAGCTCTGTAGCTCTCCTACAGCTCGAGTTAAGTACAGAAAGCCGTCAACGCGTGTCAAGATGACTCGAAACGGCCGATCCCGCCCGGACGCTTTTTGGCAGTAAAAGGTACCCGATCGAGCTGAGATTAAGACGGCGAGCGGGAATGATATTGAATATCACGGGAAAAGATACTAGAGCTCTAACGAATGATTCAATTTCGAGAACATTATTTTCAACCGAGCAAAAGTCACCAAAAGGTTCGTCGAGATTTTTCTTGCCAACTAGCTCTCCAGCGCCCCGGAATTACTCTTGAGCTTCCAGCAACTAGCTAAGGGAAGCTCTACGAGATAAGTCCGTTGAGATGTTTCTTGCCAACTGGGCGCCGGCGGTGAACCGTCAACCTTGGTTTTTTTTGCGGTTTGCGGTCCGCCACTAGAATCCGAATCCGAATCGGCGGAGCAGTGCAACTGAGCCCCCACCATCTTAGGTAGGTCGTAGTAGAGCGCACGCCACCTTAGCAGCAGCTCTCGTCAGGGCAGCGCAGGCAGCTAGTTCACAGCAGGTTACCGTGCTACCAGGAGGCAAGCTCATCGCCTCCTCGGCCACATCGTGCCAATGGAAGCTGTGCGAGCTGGTGCAGGAGGAAGAGGAGGAGGAGGAGGAGGAGGAGATGGGAAAATCAACCTGCACGCTGGAACCCCTACCTACAACGCCAATCTGAAGCCACCACCCACCTCCACATCCTTCATTACTGACACCCCCATCGAATGCACCACGGAGAGCAGTCTTACGAGTACTGAGGAACTTATCATATGCAAACCAGCGAGTAATAGTTTGGCCACCTCTGGCCTCCCACGACAATTTATCCGCACGCTCATTACCCTCACGAAAGAAATGCTTATACAGATTCTGTCCCGATGCAGGTGAGGTCAGTCCCCATCCAGACAGCATCGATACCGTATTTTGTAGTGTTCCCACCAGTCGTACATACTGCTTGTTGCGAATCTGCCACTCACCACACATCCAGTTTACAACAGTCTTACTATCTCCCAAGATCTCCATCCCAAGACGCTCAATATTCTCACACCTCCACTCCGTTTCATTCTCAAAATTAGCGGCAATACGTTTGCTCATCCTCTCATTCATCTCACTCTCCTCCTCCTCCTCTGCCTTCACATGTCTCACACCAGGCGGCCTGGGTAGAACAAACAAGTCGAACAAGTGTTGCATACCAATCACAGTCAGCAAATGCTTGCAGTATTTCTCACGGGACCCAGCGGAACTGTCGAATGAGAGGTACCACTCACAACCAAAGAGATCGCACAAGCACCAGTCCCACGCAGTATGTCCACGGGGGCGGCCGCCTATGTTCATGCGTGTCAGCTGCTTCCTATCTTTTACAGGCATTGCTAGAATACATGTGTCACGATGTTCCGTCCACTTCCCCCTTCCATGTAACATGGCCAGCCTAGATATCATCCATTCACGTGACATGTCCGACTCCTCAGGTATGGCAGGCTGATCATCTGGTGTACGCCGGCGACAGCCACTCGACATCTGGGATATCTGAGATACATGATATGTTTGAGAAGTCGCCGCCGCCGCCATCGCCCGAGTTTTCCTCTGACGCCGATTTGGTACCGTCTCTCCCTCCTCCTCCTCTGTGTGTGTTGTGTATCTCCTCATACGAATACTTGCAGCAACTGAGACATCCTTAGCCCAATCCCAACAACGAAATATCCATATCTGCACCGCACTTCGGAATCCAAGTCCAGCAAAACTCTGTCGTCCCGCTTTGTATCGCCTACGTTGAAACTCAGACCAGCCTTCAGTTCTCCGCTTGCGTATACCTGACATTATAGCTAGACATCTGCCTTCAAAATAGTGAACAGCAGCAATGGTAGAATAGTCGGGCGTTCTGCCCTCACAGTTGAATAATAATGCAGCAATCACTTTAGCTTGATAGCGAGTAAATCTTTCAGCCAAGTCAATCCCAGAACAGCGGTAATACGCGATTTCCCCAAAGAACATCCTCTGGGCTTTCTGGAGCATGGCCTCTGAGTCCGAGTGGTCCTTCCAGGTCTCCTCCAGAGTGGCTCCCAGGATCTCAAACGCTTGAACACGCGGTAGGACCACTTCTCGGGCCCCAAGAGCGGCGTCACTAGACGGCACCAGCACACGGATATCCTGCTCAGGGGACGGCGGGATGCCAGGCGGCGCACCAAAGTAAATATACATCAAAGATTTCGGCTTCCAGGTCATTCCTGCATTCATCAGGGGGATACTCATGTCACGCACCATCAACTCAAGGTCAGTGCGGGTCTTCGCATACAACAAAAGATTATCTGCCCAGAAACTGTGGGTCATACGCTCACCATTGAACATGCGCTCATCATTTTCCAATTTGATGCCGTACTGCGTTTCTTGCCTCCATCTGTCGATAACATCTCTCCAGAGTACAATAGAAACTGCCAGAAAAATCATAGGTCCCTCTACTCCTCCCGTTCGAATAGATTTGTCCCAATAGACCGCTGACGATGCCTCGATGCCCTCGAAGCTGGCCACGCACTGATTATCCATCATGGGTTCAATCAACGCCACAATGAGATCAGCAGGTATGTCAAGAGCACGAAGACAGCGCATGGCGAGGCACGGAGTAACATTATCGAAAGCTTGTAAGATATCAAGATTGGCAAGCCACAAACTGTCTCCTTTGCCCCAGACAGCGGAGTGCTGGCTGAGCCTCTTGGCAACGCTGGTGATTTCCGATGTTTTGCGTCCCGATCTGAATCCGTACAGGCATACATAGTGTCGGTGCTCCTCAATCCTCTTCTCAATCAACATCACAATACATGTCATGTACCATTTCATAAGACACGACTGTAGACATAGCATACGTGTATCTGTCAAATGTTGTATGTCCATTTCTTTTGGCATGAGTGTGGCAGCTAGTTGACGCCAACTGTCGGGACAACATAACCTTCTGGAATACACACCTTGGAAGCTCACCAGAACACGTCGCACAGATGCCCACGAGAGCTGTTTCAACATCGTGACAGTCACGTTGTCGGGGCCTGGGGCCTTTCCCGTGGACAGCTTCGCCCTCGCCCGCAGCAGGAGCGACATCGAGAACACCTCTGAGGATCCGCTTCCCGAACATAGACCACGCAGCGACTGAAGCTCACGCAGGGTCACCTCTCTGGCCTCGGGGTCCTCCACCTTAGACTTCATGTGCCCCAATATCTCGTCCCCCCACTCCTCGCGGTTCTGAGACTCCATCCCGTTGGCAAGGATCAACGTCTCCGTCTTGGCCCTCCTCCTCCTCCTCGTGTTCATTTCCGTCCTCCACCTCTGTACTCTTGCCTCTAGCCTCCTTCTTTCTCTCCTCACAATCTTTGAGCACCGTTTAGCCTCCTCTCTATCCCCCCGACGAAGAGCTTCACGTTTACTTGCCTGGGCGGCCCAGTGGATCTCGGATTTCTTTGGCACATTATTCCTGGGATTGATATCTTTCTGGGGGGTCTCCTCGGCGGCCTTTATGAGGTCAGGTCCCAGCGTATCCAACATCTCCTGTCGATCCTCTGGGTCAGCATTTTCCTGGCACAGAGCACGGTAACGACTGCCCCGATCGTCCATGTTCTTCGCAAACTCCAGCTGTGACACCGGTTGCAAGTGGATGAATTTTCGAGCAGGCTGGGTCCGTCTCTTCGCAGACGGTGCACAAGACAAGCGAACAACTATGCAGGCGTGGTCAGACAGCGCACGCTCGTATCTGCTGCAAGGGTGCTCCGTCCAGGCGTGGCCGACTTCCGAAGGCAGCATCCAGCCAACGGTGAGCTCCTGCCTGTGTAAACGACGGCTGACACCAACATAGTCGAGCACCTTCTCCACCCCCGTACCTGATTTGAAAGTAACCCTCCTCTGCCCGAATGTGTTCTCCATCCTGATGCCCCAGAGCCCGCAGAAGTCCAGTAGGGCCCTCCTCATCGATTGCAACCTAGACGCCCGTCGAATTTCGAAGCCCGAGACAAGCCTATGAGGTCTGGCTTTGCGTGCACCACGTTTTGTTTGAGTCATATACGGGTTGCCGTCATCCGCTCCCTCCTCCATCCCAGTATCAATCTCCGTAGACTCCCCAGCAATCCCAGACGCCTCCAGAAGCCCTGATCCAGTAACTCTAAAGCCGTTGACCTCCGAATCTGGCTCGAGTTCGACGTTAGCATCTGTCAAGAAGACCAGGTCCTGCGGCTGCTTCGGGAACTTAGACCTATGTGTGCGAAGCACTTGGGATATATCAAACAATATCTGCTCATACACATCATGCTCATACTGTTCTTCCGTAAGGGCATTGATACTCTCATGTGGCATATATGCAACAATAACCGTAACACTAGAATAACTACAAATGACAAAACCTTTGCCACGATATGTGGCTCTGAGCGAGTCTCTCCAAGACTTAGACATAATCACCGCAGCCTTCCGACAAGTACTCCGAAAAATTGTGTAACCTCGCATGCTGAGATCACGAACTGAAAGGAACTGACACTCGCACAACCCCGCGAGTCCCACATCTAAACGACGTAGTGAATTAATTATGTCATGGCCGTTCTCTGCACCTGCCCGACGCACATTCCATGACGCAATGGTGTCGTGGCACCTCTAGTTCGTACTGGAAATCCTCGCTCGCAACTCATCAATGTTGATCCCTGGCTCAAGCTGATTCATTGCACGAGTGATCTCCCAGCCATTCTGCAGAGAGAACTTGGCCACAATCTTCCCTGGAGGTGGTAAGTGGTCACTGGAGCCCCACATGAACGTAATCGGTGGTCCCGTCTCAGCCCTGAGATTCGAATGATGCTTCTTGAAACTCTTGAACTTGGCCTGAAAGATCCCAGCGGCATCCAGATGGGGCTTCTTCCAGGGGGGGGCCTCCACGTGGACCTTGAGGGCCCTGGGAGCGTGCTGGAGTTTGTTGTCGGCGATCGCGGCAACGAGTCGACGACGAAGATCCCACAGCTGGTCACTGGTAACCCCATTCTGGAAATAGAGCCGAGCACGCGAATACCCCCACGCCTCTCTACCTGTGTTGAACCTCTTGGATTGGTTCAGGTCCAGAAACTCCTTCACACCACTGAACCATTCTCCAGCCAGGACCTCATTCAGCAGTGAATTCAACGCCTGTTGTGATAACATATCCTCCTGACGCTTCTCTGCATCCCTCCAGTCCGTCACCCATCCCTTGAGCTCGACGAACGATGGGGTGAAATTCTGCACTGACTGCCGAGTTTCCGCCGAGGACGCTGTCGTAGAGGTGCCTGCTCTGGGGGCCCCACCTGCAGGAGCCTGCTGGAGCTGGATTATCTGGAGCCTCTGATCCTCAACCTTCTTAGTAATAGCATCTATGTCCGTCATCGCCTGCTGTACATTTTTCTCCACCGAATCAACACGAGCATTGAGCTGGGTGCCGAGATCCGTGATGCTTCGATGTGTTGATTGGAAGCCCTCCGTCATCTTACCTCCCAGAGATGCAACAAGCGTCGTGATCTTGTCCATCCCCTTTGTCATGGCCTCCTCGAGGCCTTCAACCGTCTGAATTTTGACCCGTTTTCCCTCTGGGACCTCCTCCTCCTTGGCTCCTGGAACGGGCATATCAGTGGCGTCCATAGCGAAAACCTCGGGGACCGCAGCAGCTGATGAGGCAGCCATCTTGCCGTCTGAGATATTACAAGGGATATTCCACTTCGCACAGAACGATCGATCTTCTCGAGTACGTTTGAGATGTGCACTCAACTGATGAAAGTTATATGGGGCAACAGGATGGTGAGGTAAAGTGGGAGAGAGATCAGGTGGCCCAGATGGTATGTCGACTAGAGAATCCTTATCGTCGTGTCGAGCTCTACCAACCTGTCTGGCAAGATACTCCCACTCCCAATGTCCGAAGTTGGCTCCCCAGCGGTCCAAATCGATCGATTGACTCTGGCTCGTCCCGTCCAGCTCGACGCGGCAAAATGCCGCAAACAAGTGCAGGCGGCCTGCTTGCCTCGGGAAGCAAACAAATGCCGCAAACAAGTGCAGGCAGCCGAAGTCGCCGAAGTGGCCCGATCGCCACGCGCCCCCCGCGCGGCGGGCCAGGGGCAGGCTGCCTGACTGCACGATGCAGCTCGAGTGAGCCCCCCGACGGGACAAGGCCGAGGGAGAGCGGGAGGTAAACTCCGCTTCCACAACCTTTCTTACCGCCGGGGGACTCGTAGAGCTTTCTTACCGCCGTAGTCCCCCGGCGGTAACCTTGGTTACCGCCGGGGGACTCGTAGAGCTTCCTTGCCATATACCATCTCTAAAGAATAAGCAGAGTACGAATAGTTGTTCAGCCCGAGCGCTGATAGCAGACTGATTGCAGCCGTCTAGATACATCCAACTAGCTCTGATAATATCCTTCCGATTGCTGTGCTGAACAGCCCTATAGCTTATCTGCAGCGCGAGTTAGACCAAGGAAACCAATACCGTCTCCAAGAAATTATAAGAGTACGAACAGTGATTTAGCCCGAGCGCTCATAGAAGACTGATTTCAGGGGTCTAGACACTATCAAATAGCGCGCCTCATGATTGTCTTCCGATTGCACTGCCTAAGAGCTCAGGAGCTGATCTGCAGCTCGAGCTTAGTCAGAAAAACCAGTCCATCACCAGGAAAAGCACAGAATATAAATAATTGTTCGGCTTCTGTGCTGAGAACAAACCGAATCCAAGCGTCTGGATACTTCAGACTAGCGCGTCTGATAATTCCCTCCCGCTTTCTGTGCGAAAGAGCTCTGAAGCTTAGATGCAGCTCGACTTTAGTCGAGGAACTTATCATGATCCCGAAAGGCATCGGTAGAAGACGAATAGTTTCGCGAACCCAGCTCGAGTAGCAGACCGAGTTCTGTGTGAGGGGGAGGGGGACCGAAGGACCGAACCCACCCCCAAAGTGTCCGTAGGTAGACGTGATGAGGATGATGGTAGTTGTCCTCTTCACCCTCTGAGTACGAGTACCTGCATCCGAGCCGAAAGGGGCGATGGATATGAGCAAGATAGGAGGAAAGTAGGGGGATTCACACACCCCCCGTCCCGATCCCGCCCGATGCCCACGCACAAAGGCGAAAGGCACCGAAGCGGGGATCGGGATAGGAGAGTGAATCTCTACTGAACTCCTGTCTGCAATCCACTGCTTCAGCCCAGGAAGGAAAGAAGGGACAGCCAAAACTCTGTCGTAAGGTTCGCACCCAACGGCGGCGCTAACCCGCAAACAAAGTTTTACAGCGCCTGCCGCCGAGATAGAACCCAGGACAGTGCTGTGGGCTGGAGAGAAGTGGAATGGAGAGACTGAGCTCTTATGACACCGACCCAAACGGTCGGTGCCCGAAGCAACACATGATATGAATGCAACGATGTGTGCAATGAGCCAGATCCAATCCAAAGCAAAACGCAAAACATTGAGATATGAGGAGTAGAGTGCATGCGCAAGTTCCAAGAAAATCTTGTACGTCTTGCACCAGTAATGAAGAATCAAGTGTATTTATGCAATTATGCTTTTTCACATGTTTTTGCAATTGTGCATTTTCAACAGTACATGCAAGACAATCATCTTTGTGGCTCTTTAGGCCGTTTTGTCAAGACTGCAATCGATTATAAGGTTGTCACCTGCTCTACTATCGCGAAGCTAACGTCCCAGAGATAACGCACAAAACTTATGCCATCGCTCCAACCAAATTCTCGGCGTCGGCTGCAAGAAATGGTGAGTAGGCTGGTTGCGGTACCTTTTCATATACAGCTGGGCCTGTCCATGGTGACAAGTATGGTTTTGATATCGACCAAGATGTGAGAGGCACGTCAAAAGTCAGAAGAAATTTGGAAGCCATCAAAATTGTATGCAGATGTCATCGTCCATCATGATGTGGTGCTGGTATGCTCTGATGTCCATGAGGTACAACTGCCGAGCCTGCGTAATCAGCGGCGGCAGAACCAGCGGCACGCCATGGGGGCGCCATAGGAGGCGGAACCATGGCTCGAGGACGCGCCACATGATGTACCGTAAGGGGAGTTGTGGTGTGTAGGGGGGGCAGGGTCGGCCTCCGCTCCCCCTTTCGACGTGCCCTTCGCAGCGCCGTACTCGCTGCGGTTGCCCGCTGCAATTTCGGCGTCCAGATGGGCAGCACCCCTTATGACATCTGTTATGTAGTCAGACCACGCACGATCGGCGCTCGGGAGAGCGACGGCGTCTCTGGTCTCCGGACCGAGAGTGGGCGAATGGAAGCCGAGGCCAGGATCCAGCGAACGATCCGCGTCCGATCGGCGATCGGGGTCCCAATCGACCGGCTGATCGGGCTGGTCGGCGGTGGCTGAGCTCGCGGCTACCTGCTGTCGAGGGAGGACACAAAAACAACCTGAACGCGAGGGAGGCGTCTGCCTCTTCAGCACAGGGGGGTCTGAACTAAGAGCCGGGGTCTTGATTTTGACCGTCTGTCGAAAGAACAACGGCTTAGCCAGAGCCAGCGGGCTCCTGCTTCGGGATTTCTTCAGCCGAATCGGATCCGGAGAGTCCTGGGAGCGGGGAGATTTTCCGTGCCGGGTCGTTCCTGGAGAGTCCCGTGTTCCGCGCCGTGGGGGCAGGGGAGGTGGGTTTCTCTTCCTGTGTCCAGATCCTCTGGGCGCTCTGGTGTCCAGATGCTCTGATGGAGCAGCAGCCGGGCGTGTCCTTGAAGACGTAACAGAAGCATGCGGCTTTTGAGCCGGAGCTGAGTCATCTCCTTGCCGTGGATGGTCCTTCGTGGCGCCGCAGCACGGACAGTGCCCCCCCGGATTCGGTGGAGGCGGAAACACTAACTCCATGTTATCGGCGTCAACGTGTGGTATGTAGTCGCGAACAGGGGCCTTCCGTGATGGTCCACCATCAGGTGGTGAGAGAACACACCCATCTTTTCTGCTCCAATGGATGGTCCAATCCTCATCCTCGACGAGACGACCCATGGAAATAACAGACGGACAACCTTTGAGAGCCAAAGAACCTGTGTGCAAGTTAATGGAAGGCACAGAAATATTGATGTGCTCATTAACAACTCGATCGCCGTTTGCTGTTTCCAATACGTATTCATGTCCACGACGAATACCACATGTTTCAGCTTGAGTCAAATCGTCCTTGTCCGTGATGTGGTGCGCAGAACCACTATCCAAGACCCAAGACCGTGCGAGAACCGCGGGGGACTTTGCTGCAGTTTCCTGCTGCATGGTCCCTGCTGCAGTTCCCTGCTGCACTAGCCCTGCTGCAGTTCCCTGCTGCACTAGCCCTGCTGCAATTCCCTGCTGCACTGCCCCGGCTGGGACAAGCGGCATGCAGGTGTCGAGGTCGTCGTCCAGGCGCTCGGTCAAACGGATGGCGTTCTCGATTGCCTCCTGGAGCGCATCCGCGGAGGTCTGCAGCCAGTGGTCCGGAAGAACATCAGGAACGTGGACCACATATCCCTGGTTAGGGGAAGTACGGTGTCGACGCATTTTGGTCTGAACAGGGAAGTAGTGAATCTCTGTGGCTGCAAAGTTCCATTGCAAGCCTTTCGGCGTCTGAGTCTTTCTGCCAGGGACTGCAGCGAGAGCGAAGGATCGTGGACGACAGACGTCAACTTGAGGTCGAAGAC
The DNA here is from genome assembly GCA_963575745.1 of Prorocentrum cordatum. Taxonomy (NCBI): domain Eukaryota; class Dinophyceae; order Prorocentrales; family Prorocentraceae; genus Prorocentrum; species Prorocentrum cordatum. The sequence continues at coordinate 228,010 of CAUYUJ010016831.1, read as the reverse complement.
AGCCGGGAGGCCGATCACAAGGGCTCGGGTCGTGATCATTGCTTTGGCTGCTGCGGCGTCGGTCGCGGGAGGGGGAGCGCCGTAGTCGACAGGAGTCGTAACAGCGCGTGCCCCCCGGACTGTTGGACACTCGCGTGCTGTGTCCAAACTGGGGGCCTGGCGAGGCACCAGGCAGGGCGCCAGGCTCGGCGCCGGATTGGGAGCCGGGCTCGGAGCCGAGAAAGGTGCTGCGCTCAGAACAGCCGGGTTGGGGACCGGACTCGGAGCGGGACTGGGAGCCGGCAAAGGCGCCGGTCAGGGCGCCGGGCTCGGAGCTGGTCTGGGGGCCGTGCTCGGAGCCGGCCTGGCAGCCGGCGCGGGTGCCGGTCAGGGCGCCGGGCTCGGAGCTGGTCTGGGAGCCGTCCTCGGAGCCGGGGGGGGCGCCGCCAGGCAGCAGTGCGCCAGGTGGGGAACCGGGCTGGGAGCCGGCCTGGGAGCCGGCAAAGGCGCCGGTCAGGGCGCCGGGTGGCGAGCCGGGCTGGGGGTTACGCTCGGGGCCGGCCTGGGAGCCGGCGCGGGTGCCGGTCAGAGCGCCGTGTTTGGAGCGTATGACGTACACTCGGTTCCAGGGAGCGGCAGGTGACCGGGCCCTCGAGCGGCAGGTGCTCGTGCTGCTCCGCTGGCTGGTACGGTCTGAGTCGCGAGAAGGTCGACGTCCGCGCTGGGAGTCGTCGTGGAGCGTGCCTTCCTGACTCTCATACCCGTCTTGGTTGGGAGCGGGCCGAGATCGCCAGTTATCCCAGGTCTGAGATTGGGAGGCGTCACGAGGAGGCTGCTGAGATCCCCCCGGACTCCTGGACGAACGGTGGTTTCGACCAGATTTCGGTCCACGCGAGGGGGGGCGGCCACGGCTGTCCTGACTCCGCGGGCGGCTGGTGCTCTGTGGCGGAGTCGCAGCGTTGGCTGCCAGGTGTGCGTAGGTGCACGCGTCGCCCTTGGCGCAGTGGCCTGCCTGGAAGTAGCTGCAGGCGGGCACGTGGGGGTAGCGGCAGCGGTCGCCGTACGAACAGGCACCAGTTTTGGCGAATCTGTGGCAAAAACGCGCGGCGCCGCCGTGAGGCTGCTGCGAGCCGGGTGGCTGGGCGGAACGCTGGGGCTGGCGAGTGTTCTCGCTGTGAGGGGCGCCAGTGTCAGGGCGGCTGCGGGAGTCCACCATGTGCAGGAGCTTGCACGCGTTTCCCTTGGGGCATTTGCCCTTGCTGAAGGGCACGCAGAAGCCAGTCTTCGGAGAGACGATGGCTGCGGTGTCCCTGTTGCCTGTCCTCAGGTGGTACTGGTTGCGCCGCGTTCGGTGTAGCTCAAGAACAGCTGTGACTCGGTGGTGGAGCCAAGTGTAACAGCGCTCTGGTGCCCCTTTAGGAGCTTTGTTGTACGTGTTCATGTCGTCCTTCATCCAAGGATGCAACTCAATCTGTGTACGAAACAGTGACTCCATAATGTTCGGCGGAGGAAGCTCCCGGAGCTCCAGGAGCAGTTGGTCCCACTCCGTCACGAACCTTTTGAGGTCATCTCCATGCATACGTAGAGTGTTGATCCTTTCGAAATCATGAATCGTATCGTCGGCGTCGGTCACATCGTAATAACGCAAAATCTTCCAGTAGATCTGACGTCCCTTTATCATGCGACCGTGCTTGTGCTCTGTGTTCTCCAGCAATTTGATATCCAGTTTCAATTCGCTGCTGAGAATCGCTTGTAAAGCTTCCGCGAACTTCAGATCCAAACTTGCGAAATCACCGCTGTCCTGTAGATCATCCAGTGTCACACCGGGCTGTTCTGCAACACAGAAGAACTTGTATGCAGCATCTGGACGCCCAGAGGCACTGCAGAAGGCCTTGCGGACTGCGTGCTGCCACTCAAGAACATGTCCGATTCTGGGAAGACCTGGAACACGCACACGCTCGCTCTCCTTCACCGGTGTGATGGTAGCAACAGGGCTCCCTCCGATGGTGTATTGAGACTGCATGACAGTAGCACCAAGGACGTTGGGCACTGGTGAGTGCGTGCGAAAGCTTGCAGCGTCGAAGTTTGCCTCCTGTGCAGGTGCTGCGGAAGCGGCCGGGGCCGCGGTCCTGCTGGCAGCTGACGGTGACACACGTCGGGCCTGTGGCTGGTAGCCAGCGGCTGGGGTTCCCCCCTGCACACCCCCCGCGTTCGAGGCAGGGGCGCCGGGAGAGGTGCGTCTGGAGGTCGGGGCTTGTGGTGGTACAGGTGTGTGCTGTGTAGCATCAGCTACGTGGGCCTTGAATTGGTCTTCGAGAATGATGTTGTCACGTTGCAACTGTTCGATGCAGCCTGAGAAACCATCAACATTCCTCTGGACCTCGCGGGTCTTGTCTGTAAGCACGGAATACTGTCGTTGAGTAGACTGGGAAAGGTCTGTAAGAAGAGAACGTAGCTGATCCATGTCGGCCTTTACGCGCGACAGCTCCTGCTGCGTATCCGCCAGGCGGGTCTGCACTTCAGATACCCGTGCCTTTCCAGCATCCCTCTCAGAGCGAAGCTCGTGTAACTGCCTTTGCACGTGGTCCGCCTCCGCACGCACGGTCCGTTGTACGGCTGCCAGTACGGCGGGGTCGTCAACCGAAGAAGGGGGCACCAGCTGGCCAGTCTGGGCCCTTACAACGCGCAGCTCAGTCACGGCCTCTTCGAGAGTCAGGACTCTGGCGGTGAGCTTTGGGATCGAATCAACTTGGGAATCAGAGAAACGCTGGTTGACAGCATTTTCGGCTTGACAGAGTTTGCCGTAGAGATCTTGTTGGACTTGTTGGGTCTCAGCACGAAGATCAGATGTAGCAGACATCGTGGCGTCACGAAGCTCAATAATCTGGCCCTGGAGAGCTGAGGGAGCCGCGCCGGCGCTGGCGGCAGCAACTGCTTGGAGTTCATCGTGGAGAAATTTGGCGCGAGTATCATTGTGGTCACGCATATGGATAAAACGTGCTTCCAAATGAGAGAACTCGGAGTGCACAGCGGCAAGCTCGGAGTGGTCTTGGCCACGTTGAGCGGCAACAGCATCGACCTTCGAAACGAGTTGACACATGACGTGACGATCCTCGTACAACCTAGCGTCGACTTCCTGCAAACCTTTAGCGAGATCCGATCGCAAGATCGCAGTCTCAGTGGCGGTTGCCTGGTGCACGAGAGCAGTCTGATGCTCCACATACGTCTGTACCTGGTCTCTTAGCTCAGCCATATCTGTTAGGGGGACGGCGGCAGGCGCAGCCACAGGTGAGCTGACAGCGCGTCTTCGTGCCCTCTGGGAGGGACTGCGGCTGTGCAAATCCTGGGCTGCAATCTGGAACTGTTCGGGGCCACGTCTGTCACGAGGCGAAGCTGCGCGAGAACGAGAAACAGTGACTTGACGGCCGGCGAAGGCTGCGCCGTCGCGGGTCTGAGCACGAAACTCGAGGGCGCGGACGTGCTCTCGGACTGGCGTCACGGCACGGGTGACTGGGTTCCGTCCCCCGCCCCAGCGGCGAGATCCTCCAGAGCCTCTCTGCACGGGACTTCCCTGTGGAGGCGAAAGAGCCTCCGAGTGGGCCCCCCCAGCAGGGGCCCGAAAAGTCGGGGTCAGATTTTGAGGAGGTTGAGGAGTCTGGAGCTGAGGAACTCCAGGAGCCACAGGGTGTCTCGCTCTGACAGCATTTCTGGGCGGATCATTCCGTGGCACGAGGACCTCAGCGCTCTGAAAGAGATGCTGCGCAGCACCCGAGCTGCGGTCTCCCGCTGCATCTGACACGACGGGCGACGCGACGGGATGAACGACTGACGACGAGGAAGGGGCCTGGAACTGAGGAGTACCAGGAGCGTGTCCTTGTCCAGCGTCAAGACCCTCAATACCTGGAGAAATGGCCACACGATCAGCTCGCGGGATGCCATGCACGTCCATCAAAACTTCAATCTCCTGCTCCAAGTTGCGCGCCACGGGGTCCGCCACGCCGTCGCGAAGAGGCGCGGGGCCGAGAGGCGCACCGCCCTCCATCGCGACTGAGTGGGGGGCTCAGGAAGCGCGGAAGTTGGAGCGATTGCGTTTTGAACAGAGAAGGCTGATAACCTGTGCGAGGGGGAGGGGGACCGAAGGACCGAACCCACCCCCAAAGTGTCCGTAGGTAGACGTGATGAGGATGATGGTAGTTGTCCTCTTCACCCTCTGAGTACGAGTACCTGCATCCGAGCCGAAAGGGGCGATGGATATGAGCAAGATAGGAGGAAAGTAGGGGGATTCACACACAAGTTCAGACCTCTACATGCTTCAGACGAACGCAACTGATGATTCTGAATCAGCTCTGTAGCTCTCCTACAGCTCGAGTTAGGTACATAAAACCGACAACAGTAGTCAAGAAAATTCGTACAATATGAATAGTTGTGCGGACCTAGCTCGAGTAGTGGACCGAGTTCAGACCTCTAGATGCTTCAGGCGAACGCGCATGCTGATTCTGAATCGATTACGTGGGCGCACAAGCTATGTAGCTCTCCTACAGTTCGAGTTAAGTACAGGAAACCGAGAGCACCTGTCAACGAATTTCGTAAATACGAATAGTTTCGCAGACCTAGCTCAGTTAGTGGACCGAGTTCAGACCTCTAGATGCTTGAGACGAACGCGCGTGATGATTCTGAATCCATTACGTGGGCGCATCAGCCCTGTAGCTCTCCTACAGCTCGAGTTAAGTACCGAAAATCAACATCATCTGTCAAGAAAATCGGTATAATACGAATGAATTCGCGGACCTAGCCCGAGTAGAAGACTGAGTTCAGACCTCTAGATGCTTAAGATGAACGCGCCTGATGATTCTGAATCGGCTTCTGTGAGTACCAGCTCTGTAGCTCTCCTACAGCTCGAGTTAAGTACAGAAAACCGACAGCGCCTCTCAAGATGACTCGGAACGGCCGATCCCGCCGCGATGCTTTTTGGCAGTAATAGGTATCCGATCAAGCTGAGATTAAGACAGCGAGCGGAAAAAAGATCGAATATGGTCAACAAAATACTAGAGCTCTAACGAATTGCTGAATTTCGAGAACATAACTGGGAGCCGGCGGTAAACCGTCAACCAGGTTACCGCCGCGACCCTCGTAGAGCTCTTTCCTCGCAGGGTGCTGCTTGGAACACATGGAAGAAGCTTTCTCCAGATGATCTGAGAAATTCGGAAAATTGCGATTTTCAGTTGTTTTACAAAGTCGGTTCCTGCAAGTGTTTTGATAGTAATATTGCAGCTAGGGACCTGAGACTTGAACTGGCAGACGCGGCATAACCCACTACACGTAAGAAAAATATCGGCTCTCAAAACGAATTTTCAAATTTTGCAAAAAGATAGATATATTTATTTAAATAGTCACCACATTGTCTCTTTAGGTCGGGTCTGCCAACTAGCTCCACCCTGCGCCCGAATTCCTCTTAACTCTTGCCGAAGAGCTCTACGAGGTATTTTCAACCGAGCAAAAGTCACCAAAAGGTCAGTCGAGATTTTTCTGGCCAACTAGCTCTCCAGCGCGTTCGAATTACTGGGCGCCGGCGGTAAACCGTCAACCTTTCTTACCGCCGGGAGACTCGTAGAGCTTCCTTGCCATATATTATGTCCAAAGAATTGGCAGAGAACGAATATACTTTCAGCCCGATCGCTGATAGCAGACTGATCTCAGCCTTCTAGATACATTTCACGATTGCCGCTTATGATTCCCATTGCTGTGCTGAAAAGCTCTGTAGCTCATCTGCAGCACAAGTAAAACCAAGAAAAACACTACCGTTCCCAAGAAAGTAGCATGGTACGAATCGGTGTTCAGCCCTACCGCTAATAGAGAACTGAGCGCGGGTGTCTAGATACTTTCAAACAGCGCGCATGATGACTGTCTTCCCATTTCAATGCCTCAGAGCTCTCAAGCTCATCTACACCTCGAGTTCAGCCCAGGAAACGAATTCCATCGCAAGAACAAAGCAGAGCATGACTAGTTGTTCGGCGTCTGCGCCCATAACAGACCCAAGCCAAGCGTCTAGATACTTCAGACTAACGCGCCTCACGATGTTCTTATAATTTCTGGGCGGAAGAGCTCTCAAGCTCAGCTGCAGCTCGAGTTAAGTGAAGAAATGCATCAAATAGTTTTGCGGACCTAACTCGAGTGGAAGAACGAGTTCAGACCTCTCGATGCAATAGACGAACGCGCCTGATCATTATGAATCGATTCGTGTGCGTACCAGCTCTGTAGCTCTCCTACAGCTCGAGTTACGCACAGAGCACCGACAACGTCTGTTAAGAGAACTCGAAGAATACGAATAGTTTCGCGGACCTAGCTCGAGTAGCAGACCGAGTTCAGACCTCTCGATGCAACCGACGAACGCGCCTGATCACTCTGAATCGATTCGTGCGCACCAGCTCTGTAGCTTTTCTAGAGCCCGAGTTAAGTACAGATAACCGACAGCACCTGTCAAGATGACTCGAAGAATACGAATAGTTTCGCGGGCCTAGCTCGAGTAGCAGACCGAGTTCAGACATCTGGATACAACAGACGAACGCGCCTGATGATTCTGAATCGGTTTCTGTAAGCACCAGCTCTGTAGCTCTCCTAAATCTCGAGCTAAGTACAGAAAACCGTCAACGCGTGTCAAGATGACTCGAAACGGCCGATCCCGCCGCGACGCCTTTTGGCAGTAATAGGTACCATGGCGAGCTGAGATTAAGACGGCGAGCGGGAATAAGATCGAATACCATGGGAAAAAAAAACGAGAGCTCTAACGAATTGTTGAATTTCGAGAACATAATCTTCAACCGAGCAAAAGTCACCAAAAGGTCCGTCGACATTTTTCTTGTCAATTAGCTCTCCAGCACCCCGGAATTACTCTTAAGCTTCCAGCACCTAGCTAAGGGAAGCTCCACGAGCTACTCTTAAGCTTCCAGCAACTGGCTGAGGGAAGCTCTACGAGTTACTGGGCGCCGGCGGTACACCGTCAACCTTTCTTTTTTTGCCTTTTGCGATCTGTCTAACGGCTGCCAAAAGCAGCCACAGGTCGTTTCTTAAGCCTAACCCTACGGGCGAAGTTACGGGTTACACTAAAGATGGCCTCGCAGAGGCTCGATAAAGCTTCGAATTCAGTGTTCATGGCAGAATATTGGGGGGGAAGGCCAAACGCCTTCGATTTGATCAGCACCAATTGTGGTCTATCCAGAAAGGCAAAGCTCCCATATATTGAATGAGATGCCGATGCTTTGATCAATCCCTCCAGCCACCAGCCTGCTCCTGCTTTATCCTTATCGACTCCACTGTCGAAAGCGCCCCGAAGGGCATAAAGGTCATACTCCTGTAGCTCGCGTGTCCTATCATACTCCATATCTCTGACGCGCGCAATGTGAGTGAATTCGTCCGCCCTCTGATTTCCCTCCCGATAGACATGCTTACCTATGTCTCCTCCGACCGTGGCTCCGACAACGTTAAACTCTTCATGCAACTCGTGAAACTCATTTTGTATTTCGGCAATCTGTCTGGCATATGTTCGGTTTTGGATATTCCACTCCCCGTTTAAACACTTGATCGTGGCCATGCTATCTCCCTGGATCTCCACTGGCAACCCTCGTGCAAGCCCCTGTTCGTACTCCCACCAGTCCGTCATCGTCGCGAAAACATGTGCGAGCCTCTTGGCCTGCTTTGCATTCGCCGCCCGTGTTGGTGCCTCCTCCTCCTCCCAAGTGTTTGGTCCCACTCGCTTTTCTTTTTCCTGCTTAAAGTGTCGATCGAATGCAAGTCCAGTCCTCTGTTTGATATGCTCAATCCATGCTTTCCGCGTCTCCTCATCATGTGTCAAGTGTTTCCAATACTCATCTCCCCGAAAACTTTCAAATGTCGCGTGCCACGATGTCTGACCTATTGCCTGGCAATCAATCCTCCGTCGTTTTTCTGACACTTCTGGGTTCTTCCAACTTTTACTCAACAACCTGATCGCTTCATTGTACAAGTCCCGTCTCTCCGTCCAACGTTTCATACCATGGAACATCGCCAACCTTGCTGTCATAAAACTGCGGCACACACTTGTTGATTCCCGCCAAGCTCCAGAATTCTGTTGACTGCAAGCAGCACCTGTCGCAATGTCCGCCGTCTTCAAGAACGAGCAACAATCCTTCTTCCACCCCCATTGCTTCTGCAAGTACAACTCTACCAGGCTGGCGTGTTTTTGTCCCGAAACTTCTCCCTGGCAAAGTTATATGCACTGACATTGAAGCTGAACCATGTTTCATTGATCTTTTTCCGTACACCAACTATTTTTATCAAACAACGTCCCTCAAACTTATGAATAGCTTGCAATGCCGATTTGTCGATACTCAGACCTTCAATACTGTACAAGAAAGTGCTCTGTACTTTGCTCACATACTTATCCCATGTCACCGTCCAGGGCACCGACCGACACCGATACAAACTGATGCCTTGAAAGAACGCCTGCTGAGCTTTCTGAATCCGATACTGCACGTCCAAGTGTGTCCTCATTCGAGTGTGTAGCCGAACACCCAAGAAGGTAATCTCCTGCACTCGCGGAACGAAGAGTGTCTCCACCAAATCGGTGGACGAGCCCGCACCCACATTCGGAGACAAGGCCAGATCGGTCATCGGTTGAACAGCACCCGCATTCTCAGACAATTCGTGCACACTGCAAGCTGAGGCAACAGGCTGCACACTACAAGCTGAGACAAAAGGCACTCTTATCGACGACGATGAAGACACACGAGCATGAAGAGATGGCGTTGGCGCTGACAAATGCGAAAGAACAACAGGCACTCTTATCAACGACGACGATGACACACGAGTATGAACAACTGGCATTGGCGTCGGCAAATGTGCATAAGGAAATGTCGTTGGCGCTGCCAAAGGCGACTGGGGAACTGGCATGTTTCTGTTCAGCGTAGCTGTCTGATATGTCTGTTCAGCGTAGCTGTCGGATATCTTGCTCAGCGTAGCTGTCGGATATGTCGAATGAAGATGTGATTGCGGCGCTGGCAAATGAAAGAAGAACTGATGTTGACGCTGGCATATACGAATGAGGAAGTGGTGTTGGCCCTGTCAATGGAGTTACTCTCGCAGCTGATTCAAAAGATTTGATCGCTGTTCTCTGTCTTGTCGATCCTGGTTCTATAGATTTGGTCGGGATTTGAACCTCCAACGGATCTGCATCAAAGTCTATCCCAAACGTCGCTAACTCAACCGAACTGGGTTTCCATTCGAAGCCCCATTCACGTATGGATATCGTAAGTTCCTTCATCATCGTGGAAATCATCTTCTCTCCCTCCTGTCTATCACCTTGGGCGAAGATGAAAAAAGTTACCCGCCCATATCGCATGACTGAGACTCTGGTGTACCTCCATCTCCTGGGGGCCCTCGATAGTGCGAGAGCTGGCTCCAACTTTAGCCTCGATCGAATCTGCATACGCTCTCGGTCTCTCGATGTTGTAGCCGAGGCCCCTCTCTTTCCACGAGTGCACTGTCGGGCCAATCATCGCAATCGTGACTAGCACAAACAAGATGGGGCCCCCAACCCCTCCCGTCCTAACACAGGTGTCCCACGGCACTGTTTCGCACTGGGTACTCTGGAAATTTGCCGTCGCCGCGTTTCTCAGCATCGGCTCCAAGATAGCATGCTGAAAAGAAGAAGGAACTCCCAGCTTTCTCATTGCTTTCACACATGTCGTAAGTCGAAGGTGATCGTACGCTTTCAGAATATCACAACTGCAGAGCCAAAAGCTCTGGCCCTTCCCCCAAATCGAGGCACGTTTACCGATATGTTTAATCATCGAGGTGACCTCCGTCGTTTTTCTCCCAGACATAAACCCATATACATTCACCTCGGGGTCCAAGTTTTTGGCCAGGAACCTCTCCAGGACCACAACCAGGGAAAGCGAATACCACTTAGTCAAGCATGAAGAAACTGCAATCGCTCTGGTATCCTCCAAACTCGTAATCTTCTCACTCTTGGGGATGAGCGTGAGCACTATCCTGCGCCAGTCCTTTGGCGTCGGTTCCCGCCCCTCATAGATCGCCGAAAACATCTTACATATCTCCTGAAGGTTCCCGAAGCCTAGAGTCTTCAGCATGCTAACCGTGATCCCGTCCTCCCCCGTCTGCTTGCCCACCGACAGTCTGGATCTGGCATCCATCATCGCACTAAAGTCGAAAGTCAACCTGATGGTGTCCGTCTGGGCCTGGTCCCTGAGCTCCTCCATCACCTCCACGCTGGGCTGCTTCTCCATCTGTGGAGGGCCTCCATGAGCCGTTCCGACCGGACGGCCGACCACTGGGCAACTGACAACGGGGGTGCCCGAGGCGCCAACGACCTCTCGAGTTGAGTCTGTCGCGGGCGGCTGGTCTGGAGGTGGGCCTGGACGCTGCAACGGACGGCCCCGTATACTTGATCTGGCGCTCGAGCCGGCAACTCCCTCATAGTGAAGGGACTCGGCCGCGAACCCTCTCTTAGTGAAAAGACTTGGCCGTCAACTCTCGCGCTCTTGACGGCCTCATTCCAAGTTGACGACCCCCCTCGACGGCCTCACTCCGAAATGACGAAACCCCTTGACGGCCTCCTTCCGGGTTGACGAACCCCTTTGACGGGCCCTCCTGACGACGGCCTCCCCCTGGGGTGACAAACCCCCTTGACGGCTTTCCTCCGAGTTGACGAACGCCGTTGACGGCCCCCCTTGCCGCACCCTCCGTCTTGACGAACGTCGTCTCGGGGCTGATGGTTGACGACGGCTTCGGTCTTGCCGAACGAAGTTTCGGGGCCGAATTGACGGCTCCTCTCGTTTTGACGAACGAAGTGTTGGAGCTGAATTGACGACTAGTTTCGTCTTAGCGAGCGAGGTCTTAGGGCAGAGATGACACCTCTTTCGTCTTGACGGTTGAGGTGTCAGGGCCGAATTGACAACCGCCGTGGGCGATTCGCCAGACACGAGCTGTCTCAGCCACTGGCCCAGACTGAACTCCCGAGCACGGGCGCGGTGAGCAAAACCCTCCACACGCAAAGGGGGAGATCTACACACAGCGGCGTCAGCGAGGGTCTGTGGGTTCCATTATTCACGGGCCGTCAGGCCCGCGAATTATGGAAACCCGAAGACTCGCCGAATGCCTGTTTTGCAAATGTTCGCGGGTTTCCAAAATCACCTAAGTATGGAAACCCATCGCCAGACCTCTGCCCACACAGCGCCTGTCATCGCGGGAGGTCGTCTGCGCAGCGGGGTCCATGTGCAGATGTTTTTGTTCTCGGGGGGCCAGCGTCGACCCTGGAGGCAACCCATAATGGTCCGGAACAGATGGGATCGGAGGAATCGTCCGCATCGCCGATGCATTTGGCCTGCGTCGGCGACGTCGGGATGGAACACACTGTGCTCAGGATCGGGCTGCATCGCCGATGCATCGGTGATCCTCCAACCCCGTCCGCTCTGGCCGCATCGGCCGATTCCGGCCTGAAGGTCTAGAATCCACGGTGCACCGCCGATGCATCGACGACGGACCCCCAGCGGTTCCTGGGGCGGCCACGCCATACGGTCGTCGCCCCTGAGCAGATTATCAGGGCGCGACACTCCCCCTTCCAAAACCTCATGGAGTCGCGAAAAAAGACGACTGAAGCTTTTCGGCCACAAGCAAGTGCCACTCATCCAGCGCCGCTCTTGCTGCTCCCGTCTCACCCTTGCCTCCCGCCTCGTTCCATCGCCCTTCTCCCAGCCCCCTTCCTTCAACCTTTCTTACCGCCGGGAGACTCGTAGAGCTTCCTTGCCATAAATTATGTTCAAAGAATTAGCAGAGAACGAATAGACATCCAGCCCGATCGCTGATAGCAGACTGATCTCAGCCTTCTAAATACATTTCACTATTGCCTCTGATGATTCCCTTCCCATTGCTGTGCTGAACAGCTCTGTAGCTCATCTGCAACAAGTGAAACCAAGAAAACCGATATCATGTCCAAGAATAGCAGACTGAGCGGGTGTAGATACTTTCAAATAGCGCGCATGGTGATTCTCTTCCCATTGCAATGCCTAAGAGCTCTCAAGCTCATCTGCATCTCGAGTTCAATCCAGAAAACGAATTCCATTACCAGAAAAACAGTCAGCGTCTGCGCTCATAAGAAACCAAACCAAGCGTCTAGATACTTCAGACTAGCGCGCCTCATGATTCTTTCCCAACCATCCTGTGGTGTGGGGTCCTCGTTTTGAAGAGACGTCGCCCCCGTTCCTCCTCCTCCTCCTCCTTCCTCCTCCTCCCCTTCCTCCCCCCTCCTCCCCCTCCCACACCCATTCTGGCACACCCCTCACACGTTTCGTGGCCCCATAGGGAGCTCCACCGAAGGCCCCAGTGGCTGCGCCCGCATGCGGTTCCACCCCCCATTCTGGCACACCCCTCACACGTTTCGTGGCCCCATAGGGAGCTCCACCGAAGGCCCCAGTGGCTGCGCCCGCATGCGGTTCCACCCCCCATTCTGGCACACCCCTCACACGTTTCGTGGCCCCATAGGGAGCTCCACCGAAGGCCCCAGTGGCTGCGCCCGCATGCGGTTCCACCCCCCATTCTGGCACACCCCTCACACGTTTCGTGGCCCCATAGGGAGCTCCACCGAAGGCCCCAGTGGCTGCGCCCGCATGCGGTTCCACCCCCCATTCTGGCACACCCCTCACACGTTTCGTGGCCCCATAGGGAGCTCCACCGAAGGCCCCAGTGGCTGCGCCCGCATGCGGTTCCACCCCCCATTCTGGCACACCCCTCACACGTTTCGTGGCCCCATAGGGAGCTCCACCGAAGGCCCCAGCGGCTGCGGCGACACCATGCGGTTGCCCGCATGCGGTTCATTGGCACACCCCTCACACGCTTCGTGGCCCCATAGGGAGCTCCACCGAAGGCCCCAGCTGCGGCTGCGCCCGCGGTTCCGGTTCCACCCCCCATTGTGGCACACCCCTCACACGTTTCGTGGCCCCATAGGGAGCTCCACCGAAGGCCCCAGTGGCTGCGCCCGCATGCGGTTCCACCCCCCATTCTGGCACACCCCTCACACGTTTCGTGGCCCCATAGGGAGCTCCACCGAAGGCCCCAGTGGCTGCGCCCGCATGCGGTTCCACCCCCCATTCTGGCACACCCCTCACACGTTTCGTGGCCCCATAGGGAGCTCCACCGAAGGCCCCAGTGGCTGCGCCCGCATGCGGTTCCACCCCCCATTCTGGCACACCCCTCACACGTTTCGTGGCCCCATAGGGAGCTCCACCGAACGCCCCAGTGGCTGCGCTCGCATGCGGTTCCACCCCCATTTCGGCACACCCCTCACACGCTTCGTGTGGCCCCATGGGGAGCTCCACCGAACGCCCCAGTGGCTGCGCTCCCATGTGGTTCCCCCCCCCCCCCCCCCCCCCCCCCACCCCCCCCCCCCCCCCCCCCCCATGTCGGCACACCCCTCACACGGTTCGTGGCCCCATAGAGAGCTCCACCGAAGGCCCCAGTGGCTGCGCTCGCATGCGGTTCCACCCCTTTTTTCGGCACGCCCTTCGCACGTCCCGTGGCCCCATAGGGAGCCCCACCGAACGCCGCAGTGGCTGCGCTCGCACGCGGTTCCACCCCTGATTTCGGCACACCCCTCACACGCTTCGTGGCTCCATCGGGAGCTCCACCGAAGGCCCCAGTGGCTGCGCTGACATGCGGTTCCACACCCCGTTCTGGCACACCCTCGCACGTTTCGTGGCCCCATAGGGGGCTCCACCAAAGGTCCCAGTGGCACTGTCCGCTTGCGTCCGCCACCACCCAGCACAGCCCTGGTTCCCTGCGCTTCACCCACCCAGAACAGCGCTTTGTAGCTCTATAGGGAGCTCCACCAAAGGTCCCAGCGGCACCGCCCGCATGCGTCCGCCACCACCCTGCGCAGCCCTTGCTCCCTGCCTGCGTTTCACCCACCCAGTACAGCGCTTCGTGGCCCCATAGGGAGCTCCACCGAAGGTCCCAGCGGCACCGCTCGCATGCGTCCGCCGCCACGCAGCACAGCCCTTGCTGACCGCGTCTCACCCACCCAGTACAGCGCTTCGTGGCCCCATAGGGAGCTCCACCGAAGGTCCCAGTGGCACCGCCCGCATGCGTCCGCCACCACCCAGCACACTTGCGGCATTCACAACTGCATATGGTTGGGCCCTTCGCCAAGCTATTTGTTTGAATTCTGTGCGGAAGAGATCTCAAGCTCATCTTCAGCGCGAGTTTGGTGTTTGGTCAGGCTACACAGGGCGCGTGCGCCCAAGCCTAAGGGCTAGAGCCAGTTAATTCCGCCTCCTCCGCTTTGCAGAGGAAATTTCTTTAACGATGTGCTCCACACCTGTACACAGGCGCTCGGCAGCAGATAATTCTGCCTCCGTCACGGTGGCTCCTACATCAAACATGTAGGCTTCTGAGCTCACGAGCGTCCACGGGCCATTCTCTGGAGCAACTTCAATCCAGTGACCTCCTGCGGCACCCCCACTGCTCACTCCACCATCCCAGCATCCTCTAATGTATTTGATATTTGTCGTGTTCTGTTTGATATAGTCGTGCTTGTAAATTATGTATCAGTTTCCTTCTCTCGCATGGTGTGTAAGCTCATCAGCAAAGGCATTGGCTTCCCTATAGATATGTTTCCAGAAATCCCTTCCGTACGTCGGGCATCGTATGTTGTGTTGTTCACTCACGTCATACATGATATTTTGTATCCTGGCGATCCGTTTGGCGTACCCACTGTTGTCACAAGGCCAGACTCCCCTCAGCCATTGTACGACCGTCCTACTGTCACCGCACATTTCAACAGCAATCCCTTCCATCCCAGGATCCCATATCGTAGTTTGTTCATTTATAACTGCAAGACGTCGGGCCAACTCGTCATCTGTCGGTGCCTTCGCAAACCCTCCCATCCTCCTCTCCTTACTCCTCCACACAAACATATCCTGCACTTTGGGTATCTGTGATATGTGTTCCACAAACTCCCCCTAATCCGTCGGTGCAACGCACGTGTCGTGCCATAGAAGAGACCTCCATTTTTTCAAATGGTGCATGCCAGCTGCTCGCCACGATTCGTGGTCTGCCTCCGAGCCGTCTCGTTCCCTCCCTCGACATCGTCCGACTTACTGCCGCCATCATTTCATCCCTCTGTACCGTCCACTCCCCCGATACGTGCAACATGGAGCGCAGCGTCTGTTGCCACGATTTGCTATACACAGTGGACGGCATGTGGCACTTATATTGGGATACCTCCACGGCAAATTCAAAGTTATATCTCACAACTTTCTCCACCAACGTTTTGAACCCCCCCTCTTTGAACATCTCCCTGGATCTATTGGTACTGCGATCCCTGAACTCCCCCCACGTTTCCGTCTCTTTTCTATGTAATCCTCGCATTGTGTTCAAACATATTCCTTCGAAGCCTCTCAATATGCTAAGCACATGTTCATTACAGCTCCACCCCACACATCCATGGCATATGATCTGTTGAACTCTGCTCTGGTACCGTCTGAATTTTTCCTTCATGCTCACCGCCCGTGATCGATGGAATTTAAGATCAGCATAGAAACAACGCCTGCCTGCATCAATACGGTGCCGCACTGCATGGAAATCCCTCGGGCTCGTCACAAATTTAACCCCCAGCATGTCCCGCTCACTTTTTCTCGGCAGAACCACCGCCTCACGCAATTGATAGGGTAGGCTGGGGTCTCCAGCCCGCATGCAAATATCATCTCCCAGTTCACATACTAATGATTGTGGCCCCTGGTTCTGTCTCAGCCCAAAAACCAGATACTCCAGACCCCCAATTTTCCAGTCCATACCAGCCCGTCTGAGGGCAACGGTCAACATACTCACCATATTCCTCAGCTGATTCGCCGAGGCTGCCAACAGCACCACGTTATCAGCCCATATGTAATGGTTGACCAGCGCCTGTTGTGCCCCCTCGCCTTCCAATCGTACTCCATAATTACATGCTTCCCATGTTTCAGCAATAGAAGCCCAAATTGCCTCCAACACAATATTGAAGAGTACTGGACCTTCTTCCCCTCCAGTTCGCACCGACTTGTTATACAGGATCTCTTCACTGCACACATCCTGGAAATCAAAAACTGCTGTGTTTCCAATCATAGGCTCCACAATTGCAATAATCAAATCTGCTGGATACCTCAAATGTTCCATCGCGCGGATCACCATCGAGACCGTCACATGACCAAACGCTTTCTTTATATCCATTATCCCCATATGTACAGACTCGCCATTTCCCCAGAGCGCGGCATGACGTGTCATATGCAACAAAGGGGCCGTCATGTGAAGAACTGTGTGACTCTTCTGGAATCCATATGTCGCCAGTTGTTTTATATGTCCATGTTCCTCCACTAAGAAGGCACGCCATGTACCACTTGCTCATAACACTTAACAGCGATATTGCACGAGTCTCCCCAAATGTTTGGATGATGATCATTTTTGGAATCAACTGTACGCGCAACTTTCTCCACGAATCTGGCGACGGCTTTTTCTGATCATGAATTTCTTGAAATGAGTGTCATATCAATCTCAATGCATTCCAAGGTATTGCTTTGAGAATCTCCGCCACCAGGCCATCAGAGCCCGCTGCGGCCCCGCCCTTCAATCGGGCTCGAGCCCCCAGCAGCACACCCATAGATATGACCCTGTTCGTAGTTCTGCCCACTGCCTCCCACTGTGTCCGTAGTCGATGCAACTCTCTCTTTGCAGCTCATCCCTCCCCATCACATGTATATGACCGTTGGACGTGTTTGTTGAGCTCCTCCACCCATCTTTGTTTATTTTCTGTCAGTATCCCGTCACACACCATTTCCTTGATACACCTACGGGGTCCATGTTTGGGGCCATTGGAGTCCTTGAGGAGCTGTTCCCGCCTGAACTTTCTTCGGAGTGTTTCTTGACGTCGCAATAATTGTTTCCTACGCTCACCGAAGACACCCCTCCTTAACTCCGCTTCAACGTCCACCAGTTGGTCCGGTTGTTTGATTGGTTTAGTATCCGCCCTGCCCTTTGTATGCCTACACATCGTCGCAGCACTCACAAGCATCTCTCCCACTGTTTGTATATGTATGTCACCCTGTTGGTTCATATGTTGCTGCACCTGCACGTCGGCCAGTGTACTGAACACATTCGCTGGCTCATAATCCTCCGGGGCCCAATTGATGGGGCTCGGGGGCCTGGGTCGCACGAAAGGCTTGCGCACCGACGCATGTTTTATCCTCACCCCTACCTTCGCATGGTCACTGTAGCGCGACGCTCGATCCTGTGTAGGATCAACAAATTCCACCATGCATTCAAATGAGCAGTTGGTCCGAGCCACCTCGGTACCTGCAAATTGTGTCGGCGCAAATACATAGTCCAACACCCTGGAGTAGCTGCTGGTACTCCACGGCCTGTGCGTCACTTGTCGCACGCCGTAGGTGTTGGCTGCACAAAGACCCCAGTGATTCAGAAAGCGCACGAGCATGTCCCTCCTCTCCTCATGATGCTTCGCCTCCGACCTCATCCACACCTCCTCCAATCCTTCCCCCGTGAACCCCAAGAGATTTGGTGCCAGCTCCGTCTGCGCATCTGCCCCCACAAACTGCAATACTTTTGACCCCTGGCATTGCTCGCTACATAGTTGCATGCATGCACACAGCTTAGCTAGAACGTCACAATATTCATCGAGCCTATCATCTCCCCGCTGCACTGTGGGTAGGTACACTGAGGACACGACCACAGATGCAAATTGTACAACTGCAAACCTCTCTCCACAATTACTGTCCGAAATAGTCGCCGCCCATGGGCCCCTGAAGGCCACAGCAGCCCGTCGGCACACACTGAAACGCACCTGCCACCCACATGCTTCAAATGCTTCCGATGACATGTACTGGCACTCCTGCAAGCATAGCACATCATAATGACAAAACTCCAGCATTGCTGGCAAAAGCTCGCTATTCCTCATGTTGACGTTCCAAGTTGCCACCGCGAGCTGAGTGGCAGGTTGGCACCGTCAATTGTTCGTTTGTCTGGGCTTCGTGAGTAAGCCCTCTTGATCCACCTCAGGCTCCACCCTCCTCAAATTGTTAGTGTGTAGCGCCCACCCGCTGTGTACACCCCATTCAGCAATCAGCACTCTCGTGTCTGGATATGCTTGTGGGTTTTGTGTAAACCATATGTGTGATGTTGGCGGCCCTGGCTCCCCCTTGCATATTGTCCCCGTCGTTTTCTTCACTTCCGCAAAGCAACTCTGGAACTTACCTATCTGCTGGACATGGGGTGTTCTCCATGGCGCACACTCTACATGAAACTTCACATCCGGTGGTAGGTCAGTGTTTCCCCTCTTGTATGCACTGTCAAAACAATTCCGAACCTGCCATATGATCTCCACTGCCGTCCCCTTTTTGAAATAGATCCGCCCGCGTGTGCACGGCCAGTACCTGCCAGTATTCTCCCCCGCAGTTCTCGCATGATCAAAAGCAGCATTATGCGTTGCGTCCAGCGATGCCAATCCCAATACTTTTGTTATGTGATCGGTCAGCACCTGTTGTTTCATGGCCTCCCTTTGTTTTATCTCTCTCTCATCTTCCAACCCTCACGTGATATCCAACCTTTGAATTCAATATATGATGGTACCCAGTTCGAATTGTGCCCTGCACCACTGCCCGTGCCACCTGATCCATATCTAGTCGAACCGCTTGTGCAAGACTGAGCGTCTCCATTTTTCAGATTCTGAATGTCGGCTTGGGCCTGCTTCATTTGCTCCGATAGCGTTTTGACATCTGACGTTGTTCTATCAATCTTTTCCTCCATGACATGCAAGTCAGCTGCAACCGATGTTTTGAACTCACTGACCGTCGCAGTTACTTCACTCTGGTCCTTCAAAATTTGTCTGAACATTTCCTCGGGCGTCATTGTAGCTGGTTGAGGCGCCTGGACAGCAGCACTTGGAGCTACGGCCAGACCACTCGTAGCCTCGGGGACATGGGCTGCAGCTAAATGAGGCGCCTGGACAGCAGCATCAGGAGCCGCAGCCAGACCACTCGAAGCACTGGAACCTTTGCCCTCCCCTTTCGCCCTCACCTCTCTCAACCACTCACTGCTCGCATTCCCTCCCATTTTGCTACCTTCTACTTTGCCATCCGCCGTGATTGCTGATGAACGTCGTTTGTTTCTCTCTTTGACTGTACGTAATGTGCGATGTGCAGCCTGATATCTATCTGATTGCCCAATCTTCTTGAAATCGTACGCCTCCTGTTGAACAAATGCCTCTGGTGGAGAAATTTCCAATTCCAGTGCTATCTGATCTTCTCTCTTCTCCTGCGTCGTTAATCGCGCAGACCACTCGAAGCACTGGAACCTTTGCCCTCCCCATTTCGCCCTCACCTCTCTCAACCACTCACTGCTCGCATTCCCTCCCATTTTGCTACCTTCTACTTTGTCATCCGCCATGTTTGCTGATGAACGTCGTTTGGTTCTCTCTTTGACTGTACGTAATGCGCGAAGTGCAGCCTGATATCTATCTGATTGCCCAATCTTCTTGAAATCGTACGCCTCCTGTTGAACAAATGCCTCTGGTGGAGAAATTTCCAATTCCAGTGCTATCTGATCTTCTCTCTTCTCCTGCGTCGTTAATCGCGGCACAGTACCTGATGTGTCGTTCAACCAATCACACGGATGTTGGTCACAATCCACACCAAAGCCAGCTGACGTGAAATATTCACTCTGATCGTCTTCTGATGGCACAATGTATGCCCCCTGCGGGTCCGTTTTCAATCCAACAGCCCACAGTGGTCTTTTGTAAAATCCAGACAGATCCTGATCTTCCTGCGACCCCCACGATATCTTGATGTCAAGAACGAGAGCGAGGATTCAATGTGGACACAGCCCCCGCGACACGTCAAACACGCGCCGCACGAGAGGGGGGCTTGAGGCAAGCCTGTGCGTGTGCCCTGACGTGGGCCCTGTTCGACGTCGAACCCTGACGTCTCGAACCCTGACGTCTCGAACCCTGACGCCTCGAGCCATCATGAAGAAATTCACCATCATTTCGGGGGGGGGGGGGGGAGAAGAGAGGGAGAGAAAAAAAAAAAAAAAAAAAAAAAAAAAAAAAAAAAAAAAAAAAAAAAAAAAAAAAAACAAAAAAAAAAAAAAAAAAAAAAAAAAAAAAAAAATGCCGAATACGAATAGCGTTGCGGAGCCGGCTCGAGTAGCAGACTGGATGCTTCAGCCGAACGCGCCTGATGATTATGAATCGATTCCTGTGCGTACCAGCCCTGTAGCTCTCCTACAGCCCGGGTTGAGTACAGAAACCGACGGCACCTGTCAAGATGATTCGAATAATACGAACAGCTCGGCGGACCTAGCTCGAGTAGCAGACCGAGTTCAGACCTCTCGATGCAACCGACGAACGCGCATGGTAATTATGAATCGGTTTCTGTGCGCACCAGCTCTATAGCTCTCCTAAAGCCCGAATTAAGTACAGATAACCGACAGCACCTGTCAAGATGACTCGAAGAATACGAATAGTTTCGCAGACCTAGTAGGCCGAGTCCAGACCTCTGGATGCAACAGACGAACGCGCATGATAATGCTGAATCGGTTTCTGTCCGCATCAGCTCTTTAGCTCTCCTAGAGATCGAGTTAAGTACAGGAAAACCGACAGCGCCTGTCAAGATGACTCGAAAGAGCCCATCCCGCCGCAACGCTTTTTGGCAGTAAAAGGTACCCGACCGAGTTGAGATTAAGACGGCGAGGGGCAATAAGATCGAATATGGCGGGAAAAGGTACTGGAGCTCCAACGAATTGTTGACTCCCACCAGCCCTTTGGGCGTGAGTGGTTTAGAGAGCCCGCTCTGTTCTCAACCCCCTTCTTCCCCTTCGGGGAGGGGTTTACCCCTCCCCCTACCCCCTCCCCCTGGGCCTGGAGAAGGGGGGGGGGCGGGTCGTCAGGGGGGTCAATTTGGACTCCTGGGAGGGCTCAAAAACGACGACCCTCACGAGGATTCTGGCCCCGATGGGGGGGCGGAGGAAAAGAAAAGGAAAAAAAAAAAAAAAAAAAAAAAAACTCCTCTTCTGTGAAGCCAAAAACATTAATGTTACTAAGATTTGGCCCCATTTTGGCCTTCTGAGGGGGCAGCGCCCATCGTCCTTCATAGCAAAATCATTGAGTTTACGAAAGTTGTGGGCTCATGTTGTCCTTATCAGGGGGCAGCTCTCACTTGCGCTTCTGAGGGGCCCCAAGCTGGCCCCAAGAGGCCCCCAGGAGGCTCCCAAGAGGCCTCCAAGAGGCCCCCAAGAAGCCCCCAAGAGGCCCCAAGAGGCCCCCGGGAGGCCCCCAAGAGGCCCCCAAGAGGCCCCAAGACGCCCCAAGAGGCCCCCAAGAGGCCCCCAAGAGGCCCCCAAGAGGCCCCAAGAGCATCCAAGAGGCCCCCAAGAGGCCCCACGAGGAGCCCGAACGACTCACACCAGGACGATGGGGCCCGAACGACTCACACCACGAAGAGCCCGAACGACTCACACCAGAAGGAGGGCCCGAACGACTCACACCAGGACGAGGCGCCCGAACGACTCACACCACGAGGAGCCCGAACGACTCACACCACAACGAGGGCCCCGAACGACTCACACCACGAGGAGCCCGAACGAGTCACACCAGGAGGAGGGGCCCGAACGACTCACACCAGGACGAGGGGCCCGAACAAGTCACACCACGAGAAGCCCGAACGACTCACACCAGGACGAAGAGCCCGAACGACTCACACCCGAAGAGCCCGACCGACTCACACCAGGAAGAAGGGCCCGAACGACTCACACCAGGACGAGAAACCCCAAACGACTCAAACCACGAGGAGCGCTTTCTCCCCCTCCCCCTCCGCCTCGCCCTTCTCCCGCCCCCACCACAAGGAGGATGTGCAAGGAGGCGGGGGGAAGGAGGAACAGGGGAGATATGCGGGGCCAAGCGGACACACGCCTGAAAAACACGACTGTCGGCATGCTTCGCAAGAGTTGCTGTTGTGAGATGGGCTGGTGGGGATACGAGAAGCGTAAAGAATTTCGAGGACATAATTTCAACCGAGCAAAAGTCACCAAAAAGTCCGTCGAGATTTTTCCTGCCACCTGGGCGCCGGCGGTAAACCGTCAACCTTTCTCACCGCCGGGAGACTCGTAGAGCTCCCTTGCCATATATTATGTTCAAAGAGTTAGCAGAGAACGAATAGACTTTCAGCCCGAGCGCTGGTAGCAGACTGATCTCAGGCGTCTAGATACATTTCACTATTGCCCCTGGGGATTCCCTTCCCATTGCTGTGCTGAACAGTTCTGTAGCTCATCTGCAGCACAAGTAAAACCAAGGAAACCACTACCATTTCGAAGAATAGCAGACTGAGCGCGGGTGTGTAGACGCGTTCAAATAGCGCGCATGACTATTCTCTTCCCATTGCAATGCCTAAGAGCTCTCAAGCTCATCTGCATCCCGAGTTCAGTCCAGAAAACGAATTCCATCACCAGAAAGAAGAAAAAAAATGACTAGTTTTTTGACGTCTGCGCTCATAACAGACCCAAGCCAAGCGTCTAGATACTTCAGACTAGCGCGCCTCATGATTTGTTTTCTGATTACTGTGCGGCACAGCTCTCAAGCTCATCTGCAGCTCGAGTTAAGTGAAGAAAATCACTACCATTTCAAAAAAAAATCTCGAATACGAACAGTTTTGCGGACCTCGCTCGAGTAGCAGGCTGGGTTCAGAGCTCTAGATGCTTCAGCCGAACGCGCCTGATGATTATGAATCGATTCGTGTGCGTACCAGCTCTGTAGCTCTCCTACAGCCCGAGTTAAGTACAGAAACCGACAGCACCTGTCAAGATGACTCGAACAATACGAACAGCTTCGCGGACCTAGCTCGAGTAGCAGACCGAGTTCAGACCTCTCGATGCAACAGACGAACGCGCCTAATGATTATGAAGCGATTCGTGTGCGCACCAGCTCTGTAGCTCTCCTAAAGCCCGAATTAAGTACAGAAGACCGACAACACCTGTCAAGATGACTCGACTGATACGAATAGTTTCGCGAACATAGCTCGAGTAGCAGACCGAGTTCAGACCTCTGGATGCAACAGACGAATGCGCATGATAATTCTGAATCGGTTTCTGTGCGTACCAGCTCTGTAACTCTCCTACAGCTCGAGTTAAGTACAGAAAACCGTCAAGGCGTGTCAAGATGACTCGAAACAGCCGATCCCGCCCGGACGCTTTCTGGCAGTAAAAGGTACCCGATCGAGCTGAGATCAAGACGGCGAGCGGGAATGAGATCGAATATCACGGGAAAAATACTGGAGCTCCAACGAACTGTTGAATTTCGAGAACATAAGTTTCAACCGAGCAAAAGTCACCAAAAAGTCCGTCGAGATTTTTCTTGCCAACTAGCTCTCCAGCGCCCCGGAATTACTGGGATCCGGCGGTAAACCGTCAACCAGGTAACCGCCGGAAGCCTCACAGAGCTTTCTTCTCGCGCGGCGGTGATCGGAACACATGAAAGAAGCTTTCTGGAGGATGAGCCAAGAAAGTCGAAAAATCACGTTTTTCGGTTTCTTCCCGAAGTTGGTTCCTGCAAATCTTTTGATAGTAATATTGCTGCTACGGACCTGAGAATTGCACGGACAGACGCGGCATAACCCACTGCAGGTGAGAACAATCTGGTCTCTCAAAATGAATTGCCAAATATCTTTCAAACCATAGCAAAACCGACCCTAAGTCATCACATTGTCTCTCATGTCGGGTCTGCCAACTGGGCGCCGGCGGTAAACCGTCAACCTTTCTTTTTTTTTGCGGTTTGCGGTCCGCCACTAGAATCCGAATCCGAATCGGCGGAGCAGTGCAACTGAGCCCCCACCATCTTAGGTAGGTCGTAGCAGAGCGCACGCCACCTTAGCAGCAGCTCTCGTCAGGGCAGCGCAGGCAGCTAGTTCACAGCAGGTTACCGTGCTACCAGGAGGCAAGCTCATCGCCTCCTCGGCCACATCGTGCCAATGGAAGCTGTGCGAGCTGGTGCAGGAGGAAGAGGAGGAGGAGGAGGAGGAGGAGGAGATGGGAAAATCAACCTGCACGCTGGAACCCCTACCTACAACGCCAATCTGAAGCCACCACCCACCTCCACATCCTTCATTACTGACACCCCCATCGAATGCACCACGGAGAGCAGTCTTACGAGTACTGAGGAACTTATCATATGCAAACCAGCGAGTAATAGTTTGGCCACCTCTGGCCTCCCACGACAATTTATCCGCACGCTCATTACCCTCACGAAAGAAATGCTTATACAGATTCTGTCCCGATGCAGGTGAGGTCAGTCCCCATCCAGACAGCATCGATACCGTATTTTGTAGTGTTCCCACCAGTCGTACATACTGCTTGTTGCGAATCTGCCACTCACCACACATCCAGTTTACAACAGTCTTACTATCTCCCAAGATCTCCATCCCAAGACGCTCAATATTCTCACACCTCCACTCCGTTTCATTCTCAAAATTAGCGGCAATACGTTTGCTCATCCTCTCATTCATCTCACTCTCTCCTCCTCCTCTGCCTTCACATGTCTCACACCAGGCGGCCTGGGTAGAACAAACAAGTCGAACAAGTGTTGCATACCAATCACAGTCAGCAAATGCTTGCAGTATTTCTCACGGGACCCAGCGGAACTGTCGAATGAGAGGTACCATTCACAACCAAAGAGATCGCACAAGCACCAGTCCCACGCAGTATGAATATACATCAAAGATTTCGGCTGCCAGGTCATTCCTGCATTCATCAGGGGGATACTCATGTCACGCACCATCAACTCAAGGTCAGCGCGGGTCTTCGCATACAACAAAAGATTATCTGCCCAGAAACTGTGGGTCATACGCTCACCATTGAACATGCGCTCATCATTTTCCAATTTGATGCCGTACTGCGTTTCTTGCCTCCATCTGTCGATAACATCTCTCCAGAGTACAATAGAAACTGCCAGAAAAATCATAGGTCCCTCTACTCCTCCCGTTCGAATAGATTTGTCCCAATAGACCGCTGACGATGCCTCGATGCCCTCGAAGCTGGCCACGCACTGATTATCCATCATGGGTTCAATCAACGCCACAATGAGATCAGCAGGTATGTCAAGAGCACGAAGACAGCGCATGGCGAGGCACGGAGTAACATTATCGAAAGCTTGTAAGATATCAAGATTGGCAAGCCACAAACTGTCTCCTTTGCCCCAGACAGCGGAGTGCTGGCTGAGCCTCTTGGCAACGCTGGTGATTTCCGATGTTTTGCGTCCCGATCTGAATCCGTACAGGCATACATAGTGTCGGTGCTCCTCAATCCTCTTCTCAATCAACATCACAATACATGTCATGTACCATTTCATAAGACACGACTGTAGACATAGCATACGTGTATCTGTCAAATGTTGTATGTCCATTTCTTTTGGCATGAGTGTGGCAGCTAGTTGACGCCAACTGTCGGGACAACATAACCTTCTGGAATACACACCTTGGAAGCACACCAGAACACGTCGCACAGATGCCCACGAGAGCTGTTTCAACATCGTGACAGTCACGTTGTCGGGACCTGGGGCCTTTCCCGTGGACAGCTTCGCCCTCGCCCGCAGCAGGAGCGACATCGAGAACACCTCTGAGGATCCGCTTCCCGAACATAGACCACGCAGCGACTGAAGCTCACGCAGGGTCACCTCTCTGGCCTCGGGGTCCTCCACCTTAGACTTCATGTGCCCCAATATCTCGTCCCCCCACTCCTCGCGGTTCTGAGACTCCATCCCGTTGGCAAGGATCAACGTCTCCGTCTTGGCCCTCCTCCTCCTCCTCGTGTTCATTTCCGTCCTCCACCTCTGTACTCTTGCCTCTAGCCTCCTTCTTTCTCTCCTCACAATCTTTGAGCACCGTTTAGCCTCCTCTCTATCCCCCCGACGAAGAGCTTCACGTTTACTTGCCTGGGCGGCCCAGTGGATCTCGGATTTCTTTGGCACATTATTCCTGGGATTGATATCTTTCTGGGGGGTCTCCTCGGCGGCCTTTATGAGGTCAGGTCCCAGCGTGTCCAGCATCTCCTGTCGATCCTCTGGGTCAGCCTTTTCCTGGCACAGAGCACGGTAACGACTGCCCCGATCGTCCATGTTCTTCGCAAACTCCAGCTGTGACACCGGTTGCAAGTGGATGAATTTTCGAGCAGGCTGGGTCCGTCTCTTCGCAGACGGTGCACAAGACAAGCGAACAACTATGCAGGCGTGGTCAGACAGCGCACGCTCGTATCTGCTGCAAGGGTGCTCCGTCCAGGCGTGGCCGACTTCCGAAGGCAGCATCCAGCCAACGGTGAGCTCCTGCCTGTGTAAACGACGGCTGACACCAACATAGTCGAGCACCTTCTCCACCCCCGTACCTGATTTGAAAGTAACCCTCCTCTGCCCGAATGTGTTCTCCATCCTGATGCCCCAGAGCCCGCAGAAGTCCAGTAGGGCCCTCCTCATCGATTGCAACCTAGACGCCCGTCGAATTTCGAAGCCCGAGACAAGCCTATGAGGTCTGGCTTTGCGTGCACCACGTTTTGTTTGAGTCATATACGGGTTGCCGTCATCCGCTCCCTCCTCCATCCCAGTATCAATCTCCGTAGACTCCCCAGCAATCCCAGACGCCTCCAGAAGCCCTGATCCAGTAACTCTAAAGCCGTTGACCTCCGAATCTGGCTCGAGTTCGACGTTAGCATCTGTCAAGAAGACCAGGTCCTGCGGCTGCTTCGGGAACTTAGACCTATGTGTGCGAAGCACTTGGGATATATCAAACAATATCTGCTCATACACATCATGCTCATACTGTTCTTCCGTAAGGGCATTGATACTCTCATGTGGCATATATGCAACAATAACCGTAACACTAGAATAACTACAAATGACAAAACCTTTGCCACGATATGTGGCTCTGAGCGAGTCTCTCCAAGACTTAGACATAATCACCGCAGCCTTCCGACAAGTACTCCGAAAAATTGTGTAACCTCGCATGCTGAGATCACGAACTGAAAGGAACTGACACTCGCACAACCCCGCGAGTCCCACATCTAAACGACGTAGTGAATTAATTATGTCATGGCCGTTCTCTGCACCTGCCCGACGCACATTCCATGACGCAATGGTGTCGTGGCACCTCTAGTTCGTACTGGAAATCCTCGCTCGCAACTCATCAATGTTGATCCCTGGCTCAAGCTGATTCATTGCACGAGTGATCTCCCAGCCATTCTGCAGAGAGAACTTGGCCACAATCTTCCCTGGAGGTGGTAAGTGGTCACTGGAGCCCCACATGAACGTAATCGGTGGTCCCGTCTCAGCCCTGAGATTCGAATGATGCTTCTTGAAACTCTTGAACTTGGCCTGAAAGATCCCAGCGGCATCCAGATGGGGCTTCTTCCAGGGGGGGGCCTCCACGTGGACCTTGAGGGCCCTGGGAGCGTGCTGGAGTTTGTTGTCGGCGATCGCGGCAACGAGTCGACGACGAAGATCCCACAGCTGGTCACTGGTAACCCCATTCTGGAAATAGAGCCGAGCACGCGAATACCCCCACGCCTCTCTACCTGTGTTGAACCTCTTGGATTGGTTCAGGTCCAGAAACTCCTTCACACCACTGAACCATTCTCCAGCCAGGACCTCATTCAGCAGTGAATTCAACGCCTGCTGTGATAACATCTCCTCCTGACGCTTCTCTGCATCCCTCCAGTCCGTCACCCATCCCTTGAGCTCGACGAACGATGGGGTGAAATTCTGCACTGACTGCCGAGTTTCCGCCGAGGACGCTGTCGTAGAGGTGCCTGCTCTGGGGGCCCCACCTGCAGGAGCCTGCTGGAGCTGGATTATCTGGAGCCTCTGATCCTCAACCTTCTTAGTAATAGCATCTATGTCCGTCATCGCCTGCTGTACATTTTTCTCCACCGAATCAACACGAGCATTGAGCTGGGTGCCGAGATCCGTGATGCTTCGATGTGTTGATTGGAAGCCCTCCGTCATCTTACCTCCCAGAGATGCAACAAGCGTCGTGATCTTGTCCATCCCCTTTGTCATGGCCTCCTCGAGGCCTTCAACCGTCTGAATTTTGACCCGTTTTCCCTCTGGGACCTCCTCCTCCTTGGCTCCTGGAACGGGCATATCAGTGGCGTCCATGGCGAAAACCTCGGGGACCGCAGCAGCTGATGAGGCAGCCATCTTGCTGTCTGAGATATTACAAGGGATATTCCACTTCGCACAGAACGATCGATCTTCTCGAGTACGTTTGAGATGAGCACTCAACTGATGAAAGTTATATGGGGCAACAGGATGGTGAGGTAAAGTGGGAGAGAGATCAGGTGGCCCAGATGGTATGTCGACTAGAGAATCCTTATCGTCGTGTCGAGCTCTACCAACCTGTCTGGCAAGATACTCCCACTCCCAATGTCCGAAGTTGGCTCCCCAGCGGTCCAAATCGATCGATTGACTCTGGCTCGTCCCGTCCAGCTCGACGCGGCAAAATGCCGCAAACAAGTGCAGGCGGCCTGCTTGCCTCGGGAAGCAAACAAATGCCGCAAACAAGTGCAGGCAGCCGAAGTCGCCGAAGTGGCCCGATCGCCACGCGCCCCCCGCGCGGCGGGCCAGGGGCAGGCTCCCTGACTGCACGATGCAGCTTGAGCCTGCAGTTCCCCGGCGGTGACCTTTCTTTTTGCGCATTGCGTGCCGCCACAGCAGGGTCGGGTCACCGCCCAGGCGATAGCCACACAAGGAGGCCTAGCATCCTGCCAAATGCAGGCATTCCTCCACTCCCAAAAAGAGTTGTCGGGCAGACTCTAACTCAGCTGCAGTGATAGTGCTGGAGGGGGGAAGGAGGAAAGAGGAAGAGGCCACGTTGGGCTCCCACACGCCACTCGGAAGAGTGACAGGATATTCAGCAACAGAAGAGGAGCACAAATGTAAAATCAATCTGCCAGCCACAGCCTACGCCCAGATAGGATCTTCCACCATCGAAGCTTCCCCGAATGGCGTCGATCAGAATAGCGTTAGCTTTAACATGGGATAGGAAATCATGCCTAAAACGTGTTCTACAAATGCCCTGCCTAGCTCGGTGTGTTAACTCATCCGCAGCAGTATGGTCCTCTCTGTATACCCACTTGAAGATATGTCTCCCAAGACAGGCCGCCTGCACACCACATCTCTTAGCTAGAATGTCTAACTTATTCTGAATGCCGCCCACAATCTTGTCATAATGCACATTGGCAGTAAAATACAAGCCTTGGATCCACCGCACAACGCATTGAGAGTCCCCCTTCAGTTCAATGGCAATCCTTCCCACCTGGAACTCCCACTCCGTGTAATCCTCCAATATCTTAGCATACCGTTTGGACAACACCTCCTCCTTCTTCCTGCTAAGCTCCTCCGAAAGCACCTCCTCCTCCCTCTCTTCCATAGGCTTCCAAGGAATAGGATCTTTAAGAACCAGGAAATCAGAAACACCAGGAACCTGAAGAAGCATAAAAATTGCACGAGCAAACTTGACCCAGGCCTCCTCTGACCATTCCAGAACATGGTACCAGTACTTCCCTCCCACGAGCTCAAAAGGTGTTCTCCACGGGCGCATGCCGATAGGAGCTCCGCCAGTCCTCACACGAGTCCCAGCACGTCCAGCCTGGCTTCCTAAAGATAGTATCAGATCATCCCGCCTGGATTCCCACTCCCCACCTCCGTGCAACATGGACAGTCGTGCCTGCAGGTAGCCGTTGACAGCAGTGCCCGTGTCCACCACCGTGGGCTGATTGTAGTAGCGGGTTGGGTCCTCGAACCTGTCTCTGAGTCTCGCCGTGTTCTGAGAAAGTTGGGTCCTCTGACGTTTGGCCTCATTCATGCACAACGTTTTTCTTTTCCGTCGGTTCATGGGCTCGGAGGGCGTCGTATCATCAGCAGGAGCACCAGGAGCATACGAGGGAGGCGGCACCAATTGTGAGCCACCCACCACAGAAACCTCTTCCACGCCTCCTCCGTCCCTGCCAAAACAAGACAATGCAATATCCTTCGCCCATTTCCACTGCCGATATAGGAAAACCTGTGCGAGCGGAGGTCTGCCAGCTTCATAAAAAGCTTGCCTCCCTCTTTTGTACATGCGCGACATGAATACAGCCCACCCCTCCTCCTCCCTCTTCGCTCTCCACGTCATCCTGCTCGACATCTGCCATATATTATGTCAACATGGACTCGTGGAGCTTCCTTGCCATATATTATGTCAACATGTCACTATTGCCCCTGACGATTCCCTTCCCAGTGCTGCGAAGTAGCAGAGTACGAATCGGTGTTCAGCCCTAGCGCTAATAGGAGACTGAGCGCGGGTGTCTAGATACTCCCAAATAGCGCGCACGATCATTATCTTCCCATTGCAATCCCTAAGAGCTCTGAAGCTCATCTGCACCTCGAGTTCAGTCCAGAAAACAAAATCCATCACATGAAAAAAAAAACAGAATATGACTAGTTGTTTGCCGTCTGCGCTCATAACAGACCCAAGCCAAGCGTCTAGATACTTCAGACTAGCGTGCCTCACGATTTCCTTCTGATTTCTGTGCGGTAGAGCTCTCAAGCTCATCCGCAGGTTAAGTGAAGAAATTCACCATTATTTCGAAAAAAAACTGTCGACTACGAATACTTTTGCGGACCTAGTTCGAGTAGCAGATTCAGTTCAGAGGTCTAGATGCTTCAGCAGAACTGATGATTCTGAACCGAATACGTGTGAGCAACAGCTCTCTAGCTCTCTTACAGATCGAGTTAACTACAGAAGACCGAGAGCGCATGTTAAGAGAATCCGAAGAATACGAATAGTTTCGCGGACCAAGCTCGAGTAGCAGACCGAGTTCAGACCTTTCGATTCAACAGACGAACGCCTTATGATTCTGAATCGATTCGTGTGAGTACCAGCTCTGTAGCTCTCCTATAGCCCGAATTAAGTACGAAAAACGCCAGCACCTGTCAAGATGACTCGACTGATACGAATACTTTCGCGGACCTAGCTCGGGTAGCAGACCGAGTTGAAACATCTGGATGCAACAGACGAACGCGCATGATGATTCTGAATCGGTTTACGTGCGCACCAGCTCTGTAGCTCTCCTAAATCTCGAGTTAAGTACAGAAAACCGTCAACGCGTGTCAAGATGACTCGAAACGGCCGATCCCGCCCGGACGCTTTTGGGCAGTAAAAAGTACCCGATCGAGCTGAGATTCAGACGGAGAGCGTGAATAAGATCGAATATCACGGGAAAAATACTAGAGCTCAAACGAATTGTTGAATTTCGAGAACATAATTTTCAACCGAGCAAAAGTCACCAAAAGGTCCGTCGAGATTTTTCTTGCCAACTAGCTCTCCAGCGCGCCGGAATGGGAGCCGGCGGTAAACCGTCAACCAGGCTACCGCCGGCAGCCTCGTAGAGCTCTTTGATCGCGCGGCGCTGCTTGGAACACATGAAAGAAGGTTTCTCAAGGTGATCTGAGAAATTCGAAAAATTACGATTTAGTTTTTTCCAAAGCCGGTTCCCTCAAGTGTTTTGATAGCAATATTGAAGCTACGGACCTGAGAATTGGACTGGCAGACGCGGCATAACCCACAGCACGTGAGAAAAATACCGGTTCTTAAAACGAATTTTCAAATTTTGCACAAAGATAGAAAAACCGACCCCAAGTTCCCACAGTGCCTCTTTTGGTCGGGTCTGCCAACTGGGCGCCGGCGGTAAACCGTCAACCTTTCTTTTTTGCGGACTTTGCGGTCGACTGTGCAGGCTTTCCAGCCTAGTCGGAGCAAGAGGCGGGCGTGTCGGGAGCAGGCGGAAGCCTCACCGATCCAAACGATCAGAGGCGAGAGCCAGCTCTTATTAGGAGGATGTAAGGTCAAGCGCACACACACGACACACACACACACAGGCAAGGCGTGATTGAGCAATATCACTTATTCACATCATATCCTGTCCGAAATACGCATGTACAACCCGCGGCAAGATCATAATCGCATGCTCAACGGCCGAGATCTCGGCATCTGTCACTGTTGAGGTTGGATCAACCGAGAACGCCGCACTATACACCTCCGTCCAGATAATATCATGGCTGAGTGGCTGCCTTGAGAGCCTCGATATCCGTCCAACATCTATCCAGCACCCAACTCCCACGCCGTCGCAAGAAACGCCACTCCCAACCTTTCTTACCGCCGGGAGACTCGTAGAGCTTCCTGGCCATATATTATGTCCAGAGAATGAGCGGAAAACAAATAGTTTTCCAGCCCGAGCGCTCATAGCAGACTGATCTCAGGCGTCTAGATACATTTCACTATTGCCCCTGATGATTCCCTTCCCATTGCTGTGCTGAACAGCTCTGTAGCTCATCTGCAGCACGAGTAAAACCAAGAAAAACAATACCATTTCGAAGACAGTAGCAGAGTACGAATCGGTGTTCAGCCTCAGCGCTAATAGCAGACTGAGCGCGGGTGTCTAGATACTTGTAAATAGCGCGCATGATGATGCTCTTTCCATTGCAATGCCTAAGAGCTCTCAAGCTCATCTGCATCTCGAGCTCAGTCCAGAAAACGAATTCCATCACCAGAAAAATAGCAGAGTACGACTAGTTGTTTGGCGTTTGCGCTCACAACAGACCCAGGCCAAGCGTCTGGATACTCCAGGCTAGCGCGCCTCATGGTTTCCTTCTGATTCCTGAGCGAACGAGCTCTCAAGCTCATCTGTAGCTCGAGTTAAATGGAAAAAAAAAAAAAAAAAAAAAAAAAAAAAAAAAACCTTCATTTCGAAAAAAAAACGATCGACTACGAATAGCGTTGCGGACCTCGCTCGAGTAGCAGACTGATTTCAGAGCTCTCGATGCTTCAGCCGAACGCGTCTGGTGGTTCTGAATCGATTACGTGTGCGCACCAGCTCTGTAGCTATGCTACAGCTCGAGTTAAGTACAGAACACCGACAGCGCCTGTTAAGAGAACTCCAAGAATGCGAACAGTTTCTCGGATCTAGCTCGAGTACCAGACCGATTTTAGACATCTCGATGCAACAGACGAACGCGCATGATGATTCTGAATCGATTCGCGTGCGCATCAGCTCTGTAGCTCTCCTACAGCCCGAGTTAAGCACAGAAAACCAACAGCACCTGTCAAGATGACTCGAAGAATACGAATAGTTTCGCGGACCTAGCTCGAGTAGCAGAGCGATGTCAGACCTCTGGATGCAACAGACGAACGCGCATGATGATTATGAATCGGTTTCTGTGCGCACCAGCTCTCTAGCTCTCCTACCGCTCGAGTTATGAACAGAAAACCCTCAAAGCGTGTCGAGATGGCTCGAAACGGCCGATCCCGCCGGGATGCTTTTCGGCAGTAATAGGTACCCAATCGAGCTGAGATTGAGACGGCGAGCGGGAACAAGATCGAATACGGTCAGAAAAAATTACTAGAGCACAAACGAATTGTTGAATTTCGAGAACAACATTTTCAACCGAGCAAAAGTCAGCAAAAGGTCCGTCGAGGTTTTTCTTGCCAACTAGCTCTCCAGCGCCCCGGAACTGGGCACCGGCGGTAAACCGTCAACCTTTCTTACCGCCGGGAGACTCGTAGAGCTTCCTTGGCATGTATTATATCCACAGAATTAGCAAAGAACACAGAGTTTTTCAGCCCGAGCGCTCATAGCAGACTGATCTCAGGCGTCTAGATACATTTCGCTTTTGCCCCTGATAATTCCCTTCCCATTGCTGTGCTGAACAGTTCTGTAGCTCATCTGCAGCACGAGTAGAACCAATAAAAACAATACCATTTCCAAGAAAGTAGCAGAGTACGAATCGGTGTTCAGCCCTAGCGCTTATAGCAGACTGAGCGCGGGTGTCTAGAAGATACTTTCACATAGCGCGCATGATGATTTTCTTCCAATTGCTATGCCTAAGAGCTCTCGAGCTCATCTGCACCGAGTTTAATCCAGAAAACGAATTCCATCACCAGAAAAAAAAAGCAGAGTATGACGTTTGGCGTCTGCGCTCACAACAGACCCAAGCCAAGCGTCTAGATACTTTAGATTAGCGCGCCTCACGATTTTCGTCTGATTGCTGTGCCGAAGAGCGCTCGAGCTCATCTGCAGCTCGAGTTAAGTGAAGAAGTTCAGCATTATTGTGGAAAAAAATCAGTCGAATACGAATAGCTTCGCAGACCTAGCTCGAGTAGCAGACTGAGTTGAGACCTCTGGATGCAACAGACGAAGGCGCATGATGATTCTGCATCGCTTTCTGTGCGCGTCAGCTCTGTAGCTCTCCTACAGCCCGAGTTAAGTACAGAAAACCGACAGCACCTGTGAAGACAACTCGAACAATACGGAAAGTTTCGCAGACCTAGCTCGAGTAGCAGACCGAGTTCAGACCTCTAGATGCAACAGACGCACGCGCATGACGATTATGAATCGATTTCTGTGTGTATCAGCTCTGTAGCTCTCCTACAGCCCGAGTTAAGTGCAGAAAACTGGCAGCACCTGTCAAGATGATTCGAACAATACGAATAGCTTCGCAGACCTAGCTCGAGTAGCAGACCGAGTTGAGACCTCTGGATGCAACAGACGAAGGCGCATGATGATTCTGAATCGGTTTCTGTGCGTATCAGCTATGTAGCTCTGCTAAATCTCGAGTTACGTACAGAAAACCGACAGCGCCTGTCCAGATGACTCAAAACGGTCCCGCCCGGACGCTTTTTGCAGCAATAGGTACTCGATCGAGCTGAGATTGAGACGGCGAGCGGGAATAAGATCGAATATCATGGGAACAAATACTGGCGCCAGCGGTGAACCGTCAACCTAGTCACCACCGGGAACCTCGTAGAGCTCCTTGCACGCGTAAGAGTGCTCAGGATCGAAGCGGAGAGATTCTGGGAGAAAAACGTGAAATTGACATTTTTCGGTATCAACATGAAGTCGGTTCCTGGAAGTGAACTAACACTAAAACTGGCTCTAGAAAGCTGAGCTGCTCAGGGATCAAAGTTTAGATGCCACTGCTCGACGTAAAAACCTGATTTCTCAAAATAGATGATCAAATATTTCACATCTTAGGAAATCCGACCAAAAGTTACCACATTGTCCGTTCTGGCCGGCTGGGCGAACTAGCTCCACCCCGCGCCGGAATTCCTCTAGCTCATCGATGCCGAAGAGCTCCACGAAGTACTAGAGCTCTAACGAACGGTTGAATTTTGAAAACAAAATTTTCACCCGAGCAAAAATCACCAAAAGGTAAACCGTCAACCTTGGTTACCGCTGGGGGACTAGCTTCCTTGCCATATACCATCTCCAAAGAATTAGCAGAGTACGAATAGTTCTTCAGCCCGAGCGCCAACAGCAGACTCATTGCAACTGTCTGGATACATTCAACTAGCGCCTCTGATGATTCCCTTCCGATTGCTGTGCTGAACAGCTCTGTAGCTCATCTGCAGCGCGTGTTATACCAAGAAAACCAATAACATCTCCAAGAAACTAGCAGGGTACGAATGGTTGTTCAGCCCGAGCGCTGATAGAAGACTGATTTCAAGCGTCTAGATATCAAATAGCGCGCCTGATAATGTTCTTCCAATTGCTGTGCCCAGAGCTCTGGAGCTCATCTGCAGTTCGAGCGAAGTCAGACAAATAAATTCTATCACCAGAGAAAGAGCAGAGTATGAATAGTCATTCGGCTTCTGTGCTGAGAACAGACCGAATCCAAGCGTCTAGATACTTCAGACTAGCGCGTCTGATGATTCCCTCCCGCTTTCTGTGCCAGAGAGCTCTGAAGCTCAGACGCAGCTCGAGTTCGGTCAAGGAACTCACTATCATCTGAAAAAAAAAAAAAAACTGTAGAATACGAATAGTTTCGCAGACCTAGCTCCAGCAGAAGACTGAATTCGGACCTCAAGATACTCCAGACGAGCGCGCCTGAGATTCGGAATCGCTTTCTGTGTGTACTAGCTCTGTAGCTCTCCTACAGCTCGAGTTAAGTACAGAAAACCAACGACATCTGTCAAGAAAATCGGTAGAATACGAATCGCTTCGCAGACCTAGCTCGAGTACCGAGTTCAGACCTCTAGATGCTTCAGACGACCGCGTCTGATGACTCTCGATCAGTTTCTGCGCGTAAAAGCTCTGTAGCTCTCCTACAGCTCGAGTTAAGTTGGAGAGAGAGAGAGAGGAAAATAAGAAGAAGAAGAAAAAAATAAGTAAAAAAAATTAGAAAAAAAATGTCAAGAAAATCATCGATCGAACACGAATAGTTTTGCGAACCTAGCTCGAGTAACAGACTGATTTCAGACCTCTAGATGCTTCAGATGAACGCGCCTGGTGATTCTAGCTCGGTTTCTGTGAGCATCAGCTCTGTAGCTCCCGTAAATCTCGAGTTAAGTACAGAAAACCGACAGCACCTGTTAAGATGACTCGAAACGGTTGATCCCGCCCCAGTGCTTTTTGGCAGTAAAAGATATCCGATCGAGCTGTGATTCAAGCGGCGAGCGGGAATGAAACCGAATATCACGGGAAAAAATACTAGAGCTCTAACGAATGGTGGAATTTCGAAAACATGATTCTCAACCGACCAAAAGTCACCAAAAGGTCCGTCGAGATTTCTCTTGCCAACTAGCTCTCCAGCGCCCCCGAACTGGAATCCGGCGGTAAACCGTCAACCAGGTAACCGCCGGAAGCCTCGTAGAGTTCTCTTATCGTGCGGCGCTGATCGGAACACATAAAAGGAGCTTTCTCAATGATGAGCCTAGAAACTCAAGAAATTACGTTTTTCAGTTATTTTACAAAGTCGGTTCCTGCTCCAAAGAATTAGAAGAGTACGAATAGTTGTTCAGCCCGACCGCTAATAGCAGACTGATTGCAACCATCTGGATGCATTCAACGAGCAACAGCAGAACATTCGTACAATACGAATAGCTTTGCAGAACTAGCTCGAGTAGTGGAGCGAGTTCAGACCTCTAGATGCTTCAGACGACCGCGTCTGATGATCTGAATCGGTTTCTGCACGCACCAGCTCTGTAGCTCACCTACAGCTCGAGTTAAGTACAAAAAACTGATGGTATCGGTCAAGAGAATCGGTAGAATACGAATAGCTTCGCAGACCTAGCTCGAGTAGTACATCCAGTTCAGACCTCTGGATGCTTTATACGACCGCGTCTGATGATTCTGAATCGGTTTCTGTGCGCACCAGATCTGTAGCCCACCTACAGCTCGAGATAAGCACAAATACTGGCATCTGTCAATAAATCAGTAGAACACGAATACGTTCGCAGACCTATCTCAGATAGAAAACCGAGTTCAGACCTCGAGATGCTTCAGACAACCGCGTCTTATGATTTTGAATCGGTTTCTGCGCGTGCCAGCTCTGTAGCTCTGCTACAGCTCGAGTTAGGTACCCAAAAAAACATATATCAAGAAAATCGATAGAATACCAGTAGCTATGCAGACCTAGCTCGAGTAGCAGACTGAGTTCAGACCTCTAGAAGCTTCAGATGAACGCGCCTGGTGATTCTAGATCATGTTCTGTGATTAACAGCTCTGTAGCTCCTACAGGCCGAGTTAAGTACAGAAAACCGACAGCACCTGTGAAGATAACTCGAACAATACGACTAGTTCTGAGTTCAGACCTGTAGATGCAACAGACAAACGCGCCTGATGATCTGAATCGGTTTGTGTACCAGACCAGGTTACCGCCGGCAGCCTCGTAGAGCTCTTCCATCGCGCGACGCTGCTTGGAACACATAGGAGAAGCTTTCTCAAGGTGATCTGAGAAACTCGAAAAATTACGATTTTTAGTTTTTCCCTAAAGTCGGTTCCAGCAAGTGTTTTGATAATGAGATTCAAGCTACGAACCTGAGAATTGCACACACAGACGCGGGATAACCGACTACATACACGTGAGAAAAATACCGGTTCTTAAAACGAACTTTCAACTGGGAGCCGGCGGTAAACCGTCAACCAGGTTCTAGGCGTTCTAGGCGGGTCCTGGCAGGGTTAAGCTCCTTAGGAGCCCCAGACCCAGTCCTACAGGGGATATCCTGACAAACTCAAGATATGCACCACTCCTAAAAGGAGCTCTCGGGCAGCTTCAAGCTCAGCCTCTGTGATAGTGCATTGTGCTGGGAGAAGGAAGCTTTTGAGACCTACATTCTGGCGCCAGCCAGTCTGATTATAGTAAGAAGAGGAGGGGAGAGCACTACACACATAGCAATCCAGATACCAGCCACAGCCTACACCAAGACACGATCTCCCACCATCAAAGCCTCCTTTGATCCCCGAGATCACAACTTTACAATCTTTCACTTCCTGAAGAAAACAAGTGTCATAATGTTCGTAACATTCACCTCTCCGCGCGGTCCACGTTAATTCATCGGCACGAGTATTGCCCTCCCTATACACCCACTTCCACACATTCCGTCCTAAATTGGCAGCTCGTAGTCCGCATCTGTCGGCTAGATCGTTTGTAGTGTCCTGCGCCCACATCACGCGGCTAGCATACTTTCTATTAGTGATACTACTCAGGCCCTCCAACCACCTGATCACACATTGCGAATCCCCCATCAGTTCCACAGAAATCTTCCCTGGCACGAACTCAAATTCAGTATGATCCTGGAATATAGCAATGAGACGTTTGGCCAACTTATCTGGGTCCTCCTGCTTCTTAGTCATCTCCTCCTCCTCCGACTCCTTCCAGGGCATAGGGTCTTTCAATACACACAAGTTCAACATCTCAGGAGCGTCCTTCAAGACAGTCCTCACAAAGAATATCCAGCTAGCCTCATCCCAAGCAATACCGTCGATCCAGTACTTCCCCGCCACCTCTTCGAACACTCTGGCCCACGGACACATACCCAGAAGCTTGGTTGACTGTCCCCTGGCTCTCGTCACCTCCCGTGCACTCTGTGTGTCCAGAGTCGCAATAAAGTCATCCCGCCTATCAGTCCATTCAAAACCTGCATGCAGCATGAGAAGCCTACTTTGAGCACCTCGGTCAACATGCTCGCCGGGAGCCTCGTAGAGCTCCATGCTCGCGTGGCGCTGCTCGAATCACGTGGGGAGAGCTTTCTCGAGCAGAAGCTGAAAATAACTCGAAAAAAACACGTTTTTCGTTTTTTATTCAAAGTCGGTTCCTTCAAGTGTTTTGATAGTAATACTTCAGCTACGGACCTGAGAATTTAACTGGCGGACGCGATATAACCCACTACAGGTGCGAAAAATACCGATTCCCAAAACGAACTTTCAAATCCCTGACAATCTCTGAAAAACCGACCCCAGGTCACCACATTGTCCGTCCGGGCGGGGTCCGCCAACTGGGCACCGGCGGTAAACCGTCAACCTTTCTTTTTTTTTTTGGGGGGGGAGGCTGACCAGGCACCGAGCGCCCCAGCGCCCGTTAAGTGCCTACCTAGTCTCTCTGCAGCTGGAGGTCTTGGGCCACCTGGGCTGCGGCCCGCAAGAGGCCCTCGAGACCCGAAAGCTCAGCGTCAGTGATACTGCTATGGGAGGGGAGTGCCTGTGCACAACGCCCAACTACTTCCCATATGATTGGACAAGGAGAGGAGGCTTGGGGGAAGAGGGAGACTACACGAGCTCTCTTATCTCTATGTTCAGGGTCAGGGTACGGATCATGGAAGCGAGGGATATATCCAATCTGCAGAAACCAACCAACGCCCACACCTTGGGCACACACTCCGCCATCGAAGGATCCGCGGAGGCCGATAATTCGAAAGTTGTCTTGAATATCAGGACGGAAGATATGGTGGTGGAACAGCTCTCTGAATATCTGGCCTTCCCGTGCTAAATGGGTAAGTTCATCAGCTACTGTATTACTCTCCCGATATATGTGTCGAATAAAGTCGTTGCCCCATGAGGGGGGTCGTACTCCTTCCTCCTCCAATTCTTCCAAAAGAGAAATAATATTTGCAACCCGCCTACGATAAGAAGCCCCATCTCCTCCTTCTCCTCCTTCAACCTTCCAGAGACCGTTGATCCAATTACAGATAAGAAGCGAATCGCCCGTCAGCTCCAGACCGATCCCATCATCACTCAGATCCCAAGTCGGCTCCTGTTCATTGTTCGAGGCCAATCTCTGGGCCAGCTTCTCAGACTCCTTCACCGACAACGGACGAGCCATCATCTCCTCCCCCCTCTCCTTTATGTAGTTTCCTCGTCCTCCAGTTCCTCCACGGACAACAAACAAGTCAAACAGAGAACCCAAAGTACAAGCTTCCAGGAACTGCCTGCAATACTGAACGAAGTCAGAGTAAGAGAAAGAGCACGCCCTCCACCACCGATCCTCCCACAAACGAAATATCGTCCTGAAACACCAAGGATGTTCATTCACTGCCTAAAGTTTCGAGGCCTCCTTCCACTTCCACTGGGAACGCAAACATTCTGACTCATGTTCACCCGTCGCCTGTGTGCCTTCGTGTCAGTTTCGAGGCCTCCTTCCACTTCCACTGGGAACGGACTCAAGTGTCCTTTTCTCCTCCCACCTCGGGGTAACACATCAGAAGCCGGCGTGCGTCTCGATGCGCACGAGGAAACACCGTCTGTTGTCCAGGTCCAGGAACTGCCACCCTCCGACGCTTCGGGGGGGGCCTGGGGGGATCCCTAGGCCCCCCCCGCTCACAGGGAACTTCAATATCTCGAGAAGAAGAGGCCCTATCAGAGGGCATAGCAGAAGAGACCATCCCATGCATATCTGAGGAGACCACGCCCATCCCATTCGTATCTGAAGAGACCGCGCCCATCCCATTAGTAACTGAAGAGACCACACCAATCCCATTGGTAACTGAAGAGACCTTTCTTACCGCCGGGAGACTCGTAGAGCTTCCTTTCCATATATTATAATCAAAGAATTAGCAGAGAACGAATAGTTTTTCAGCCCGAGCGCTGATAGCAGACTGATCTCCGGCGTCTAGATACATGTCACTAGTGCCTCCGATAACATCCTTCCCATTTTTGTGCTGAACAGAGCCAAGCCAAGCGTCTAGATACTGCAGACTAGCGCGCCTCATGATTTTCTTCTGATTTATGCGCCAAAGAGCTCTCAAGCTCATCTGCAGCTAGAGTTAAGTGAAGAAATTCACAGTCACTTCGAAGACAAACATGTCGAATACGAATATGTTTCTGGACCTAGCTCGCGTAGTAGACCAAGTTCAGACCTCTAGATGTTCCAAACAAACGCGCCTGATGATTCTGAATCGATTACGTGGGGCGTACAAGCTCTGTAGCTCGAGTTAAGCACGGAACACCGACAGCGCCTGTTAAGAGAACTCGAAGAATACGAATAGTTTCGCGGACCTGGCTCGACTAGGAGACCAAGTCCAGACCTCTAGATGCAACAGACGAGCGCGCCTGATGATTCTGAATC
Organism: Prorocentrum cordatum; assembly: GCA_963575745.1. NCBI lineage: Eukaryota > Dinophyceae > Prorocentrales > Prorocentraceae > Prorocentrum > Prorocentrum cordatum. The sequence goes on along the minus strand of CAUYUJ010016831.1, from coordinate 186,591 downwards.
GATGTGTCTGTGTACCAGCTGTGTAGCTCTCCTACAGCCGAGTTAAATACAGAAAACCGACTGCACCTGTCAAGATGACCCGAAGGATACGAACAGTTTCGCGGACCTACCTCGAGTAGCAGACCGAGTTCAGACCTCTGCATGCAACAGACGAACGCGCATGATGATTCTGAATCGGTTTCTGTGCATACCAGCCCTCTAGCTCTTCTACAGCCCGAGTTAAGTACCTCGCAGAGCTCTTCGTCATCGATGAGCTAAAGGAATTCCGGCGCGGGGTGGAGCTAGTTGGCCAACCCGACCAGAAAGGACACTGTGGTGACTTTGGGGCGGTTTTGCTAAGATTTGAAAGATATTTGACCATTCATTTTGAGAAAGCAGATTTTTACTCCGAGCATGCGTGTCTAAACTTTGTTCTGAGAGCAGCTCAGCTCTCTAGAGAGAGTTTTACTATCAAAACATTTGGAGCAACTGAAATCACGTTGACACCGAACAATGGAAATTTGACGTTTTTCTAGAAATGCTCCCAGAAGCTCTGTTTCGGATCTGAGCTTTCTCACGCGTGCAAGGAGCTCTACGAGGTTCCCGGCGGTGACCAGGTTGACGGTTCACCGCCGGCGCCAGCACAGAAAACCGACAGCACCTGTCAAGATGACTCGAAGAATACGAATAGCTTCGCGGACCTAGCTCGAGTAGCAGACCGAGTTCAGACCTCTGGATGCAACAGACGAACGCGCCTGATGATTCTGGATCGGTTTCTGTAAATACCAGCTCTGCAGCTCCTCTACAGCTCGAGTTAAGTACAAAAACCGACAATGCCTGTCAAGATGACTCGAAACAGCCGATCCCGCCGGAGTGCTTTTTGGCAGTAAAAGGTACCCGATCGAGCTGAGATCAAGACGGCGAGCGGGAATAAGATCGAATATGATGAGAAAAATACTAGAGCTCAAACGAGCTGTTGAATTTCGAGAACAAAATTTTCAACCGAACAAAAGTCATAAAAATGTCCGTCGATATTATGATTGCCAACTAGCTCTCCAGCGCGCCGGAACTGGGCGCCGGCGGCACGGTAAACCGTCAACCTTTCTTACCGCCGGGAGACTCGTAGAGCTCCCTTGCCATATATTATGTTCAAAGAATTAGCAGAGAACAAAAAGTTGTTCAGCCAGGGCGCTGGTAGCAGACTGATCTCAGACGTCTAGATACATTTCACGATGCCCCTGATAATTCCCTTCCTATTGCTGCGCTGAACAGTTCTGTAGCTCATCTGCAGCACGAGAAAAACCAAGAAAACCAAAACCATTTCCAAGAAAGTTGCAGAGTACAAATCAGTGTTCAGCCCTAGCGCTAATAGCAGACTGAGCGCGGGTGTCTAGAAGATACTTTCAAATAGCGCGTATGATTACTATCTTCCCATTGCAATGCCAAAGAGCTCTCAAGCCCATCTGCACCTCGAGCTCAGTCCAGAAAATGGATTCGATCACCAGAAAAAGAACAGAGTATGACTAGTTGTTTGGCGTCTCCGCTCATAGCCAAGCGTCTAGATACTTCAGACTAGCGCGCATCATGATTGTCTGATTATTTCTGTGCCAAAGAGCGCTCGAGCTCATCTGCAACTCGAGCTAAGTAAAGAAATTGAACATCATTTCGAAAGAAAAAAAGAAGAAGAAGAAGAAGAAGGAGGGGGGGGGGAGAGAAAAAACAAAAAAAAAAAAAAAAAAAAAAAAAAAAAAAAAAAAAAAAAAAAAAAAAAAAAAAAAAAAAAAAAAAAAAAAAAAAAAAAAAAAAAAACGAATACGAACAGCTTTGCGGACCGAGCTCGACTAGCAAACCTAGTTCAGGCCTCTAGATGCAACAGACGAACGCGCATGATCATTATGCATCCGTGTCTGTGCGTACCAGCTCTCTAGCGCTTCTCCAGCCCGAGTTAAGCACAGAAAACTGTCAACACCAGTCAAGATAACTCGAACAATACGAATAGTTTTGCGGACCTAGCTCGAGTAGCAGACCGAGTTCAGATCTTGGGTTGCAGCAGACGAACGCGCATGGTGATTCTGAGGCAGTTTCTGTGAGCATCAGCTCTCTAGCTGTCCTACAGCCCGAGTTAAGTACAGAAAACGGACAGCACCGCTCAAGATGACTCGAAAAATACTAACAGCTTCGCAGACCTAGCTCGAGTAGCAGACTCAGTTCAGACCTCTAGATGCTTGAAATGAACGCGCCTGATAATTCTGAATCGGTTTCTGTGAACGTCAGCTCTTTAGCTGTCCTACAGCTCGAGTTGGATGCAGAAAACCGACAGCGCCTGTCAAGATAACTCGAAACGGCCGATCCCGACGGCGAGCGGGAATAAGATCGAATATGGTCAGAAAGAAATACTAGAGCTCCAACGGATTGTTGAATTTCGAAAACAAACGAGCAAAAGTCAGCAAAAAAGCCGTCGAGATTTGTCTTGCCAACTAGCTCTCCAGCGCGCCGGAATTACTCTTAAGCTTCAAGCAACTAGCTAGGGGAAGCTCTACGAGTTACTAGCTGCACCCCGCGCCGGAATTCCTCTAGCTCATCGATGCCGAAGAGCTCTACGAGGTACTTGTACACAAAGATAATAATGAGAATAAAAATCATATTGTTTATATAAATGTCATTATTAATTATATGTAAATATACATGAATAAAAAAAGAAAAAAAAGGAGAAAGATATTATGATTTTTTATATATATAAAAAAAAATGAAAAAGATATAAAAAAAAGAGAGAAGAAGAAGAAGAAAAAAAAAAAAAAAAAAAAAAAAAAAAAAAAAAAAAAAAAAAAAAAAAAAAACCCGAAGACATAACATTGTCTCGTAAGGTCGGGTCTGCCAACTGGGCGCCGGCGGTAAACCGTCAACCCTTCGCACCGCCGGGAGACTCGTAGAGCTTCCTTGCCATATATTATGTCCAAAGAATTAGCAGAGAACAGAAAGTTTTTCAGCCCGAGCGCTGATAGCAGACTGATCTCAGGCGTCTAGATACATTTATTTCACTATTGCCCTTGATAATTCCCTTCCCCGGGTCAAGTGTCTAGATACTTCAGACTAGCGCGCTGCATGATTTTCTTCTCGTTTCTGTGCCAAGGAGCGCTCGAGCTCATCTGCAGCTCGAGTTGGGTGGAGAAATTTAGCATGATTTCGAAAAGAAATCCGTCGAATACGAATAGTTTTGCAGACCTAGTTCGAGTAGCAGACAGAGCTCAGACCTCTGGATGCAACAGACGAACGTGCATGATGATTCTGAATCGAATTATGTGCGCACCAGCTCTGTAGCTCTTCTACAGCCCGAGTTAAGTACAGAAAACCAGCACCTGTCAAGATAACTCGCACAATACGAATAGTTTCGCGGACCTAGCTCGAGTAGCAGACCGAGTTCAGACCTCTCGATGCAGCAGACGAACGCCCATGATGATTCTGAATTGGTTTCTGTGAGCACCAGCTCTGTAGCTATGCTACAGCCCGAGTTAAGTACAGAAAACCAGCAGCACTTATCAAGATGACTCGAACAATACGAATAGTTTCGCGGACCTAGCTCGAGTAGAAGACCGCGTTCAGACCCCTAGATGCAACAGACGAACGCGCATGATAATTCTGGATCGGTTTCTCTACGTACCAGCTCTGTAGCTGTCCTAAATCTCGAGTTCAGTACAGAAAACCGGAAACGCGTGTCAAGATGACTCGAAACGGCCGATCCCGCCGCGACGCTTTTTGGCAGTAAAAGGTACCCGATCGAGCTGAGATTAAGACGGCGAGCGGGAATTAGATCGAATATGGTGGGAAAAAATACTAGAGCTCTAACGAATTGTTGAATTTCGAGAACAAAATTTGCAACCGAGCAAAAGTCACCAAAAGGTCCGTCGAGATTGTTCTTGCCAACTAGCTCTCCAGCGCGCCGGAATTACTCTTAAGCTTCCAGCAACTGGGCACCGGCGGTAAACCGTCAACTGGGTTTTGCGGACTTTGCGGTCGACTGTGCAGGCTTTCCAGCCTAGTCGAAGGCAAGAAGCGGGCGTATCGGGAGTAGGCGGATGCCTCGACGATCCAAACGATCAGAGGCGAAAGCCAACTCTTATTAGGAGGATGAGAGGTCAAGTACACACACACGGTGACCAACTCTTATGAGAAGGCGCGAATGAGCACAATCACAATCACATCCCATCCTGTCCGAAATACGCATGTACAACCCGCGGCAAGATTACAATCGTATGCTCAACGGCCGTGATCTCGGCATCAGTCACTGTTGAAGTTGGATCGATCGAGAATGCCGCACTATACACCTCCGTCCAAATAATCTCATGGCTGAGTGGTTGCCTTGAGATCCTCGAAACCCGCCCAACATCGATCCAGCACCCGACCCCCACACCGTCGCAAGAAACGCCACCGTCGAAACCAGCTCTGATGGCACAGACGCGAAACACCTGTTGTAACTGAGGGGCGTGGAGCCCAATCCTATCTCGAATCACTGGTGGCCCGACACGGGCCTCATGAGTGAGTACATCTGCACGCGTGTTCCATTCCCTAAATGTGTGGTCTACAACCTCCCTCCCCTGACAGGCAGGCCTAATTCCAAACTTCTGACACATATTGTCCAGTTGGTTTATCATTCTGTTGACCCTTTCCTGATACGTACGATTAAGCACCCTCCAGACACCCTGCAGCCAAGACACCACCAGAAGACTGTCCCCAGAAATGTACACAGGGATCCCAAATGAGTCGAGGTCGTACTCAACCTCCTTCATGTTTTGTAACGCAATACGTTTGGCCATTTTGTCATTGAAAGCCGTAGTGCCCTCTTGAGCCCCATATGTGTGCAGGTCGTTTTGTGTGATAGTATGTACCTCCTGCAGGGCCCCACCTGTAGTACCGTACCCTTTTCTTTTCTGGAAATAACTCAGCATCGTCCGTGTACACATGTGTTCGCAGAACTGAACGTACGCAGCATCTGTCGGCACAAAGGTCTCCCACCACTTGAGTCCGTAGAGTTCGCAGAAAGAAAATAGCCAGCATCTCTGTCCGATAGCTCGACCTGAGCTAACGTGTCTCCTTTTCAGCTGCGAAGCCTCCTGGAAGTGGAATAACCCTCGCAGGCACTCAGACGCATCCGTCCTGAGTCTATCCCACAGTGGTCCATATGCGACCGTAGTCATGTGGTGGTCTCTCCACGTACGTTGTGTCGAAGATATTTCCTCATGAGAAGAAGTACATAACATAGTAATGAAGTCAGCAGCATCCTTAGCGGAGTTCCAAACCATACGGAGAAATCGTTGCACCAAACTCGCAAATCCATAAGATCGAAACTGCTCTCTGGCCTCGTGGTACCTTCGGCGGTTCCAGTCCGCCATAGTCTCCTCCTCCCTCCTCGGCCGTCGGAACATACGGCACAGACACCATCCCTCGAAGGCATTGAGTGTGTGAAGCGAGGAAGTGTCCGCCGTACATGTCTCAAGACAATACAACGCCATACTCTGCACCTTGTCTTGATAACGACAAAATTTATCACGGACTGCTACCGCTCGGTTACGAAAGAAATCCGACTGTCCTATGAAACACGCACGAGCCTCCTTGATTCGATATTCAACATCGGGATGAGCAGGCACAAGGTACGTGGAGAAAATCTCATGACCCAATACTTTCATACTGCATACACGTCGAAGTCTAAATTCCTGATACATCGAGCACGCAGGTACACACAAATCCTCGCTGGCAAGTATGTGTCCGTCTCCGTCCACTCTCGCATTAACCCCACATGTCATGTACAACAAGCTGCTATCCTTCCATCTCATCCCCCAGTCATGTAGTGGTAGTGTTAGATCGTGCATCATCTGAGCCAACACAGTTGGGGATGCAGAGACGAGGTAGCAGTTGTCCGCCCACACAAAGTGGTTCACTATTGTCCGTCGCTCATACTCACCACAGACGCCCTCCAGCACATACCCCACTCCTTTACTGTCCCATTCCCGAAAAATTGGTCCCCACATGGCACATATGATAAGGTTAAAGAGGAGAGGCCCCTCAGGGCCGCCCGTACGTATACAGACGTCCCAGTTGATGTCGTGAATTGCCATACCCTCAACAATTAACGATCCCGTAGTGCATACCAGCGGTGAGAGCAAAGCATACTGAAGATAGGCAGGAATATTGGCATGGCACATAGCACGCTTGGCATTCTGAAGACTGCAATGGTCGAACGCTTGTTTGATATCGGCGTTAGCGATATGGACCGTCTGATCCTTCCCCCAGATGTCCCCATGTTGAGCCAGAGCCTTGAGGGCCCCCACAATTTCCACCGTTTTACGTCCCTCTTGGAAGCCGTAGATACCCAGGGGTCCCATGAGGCCAGCCCGAGACACGAACTGTTCGACCAAGATCACCACACAGGCAGAGTACCAACGGCTGAGACTGTTTTGCAGGCAAAGGTACCGTGCATCCGTCAGTGATGTCAAGCTCGGCAGCTTGGGCATGAAGGCGATCAAAATCTGCCTCCAGTCCTGCGGATACTGCCGTGCCAAGCGAAATATATCGTCAAACATCCGAGCAACGCCACGTAAAGTCGCCCACGGCAATGCCTTGAGTATTTCACAAGGCAGCCTGTCTGGGCCGGTGGCACGCCTGGACTTGAGACGAGACCGTGCCTGGCATACCACCGCCATCGTCAGTCCCTCCGTGCAGTACCCGTCACATAAGTTATGTTGTGCATCCCTCCTCAACTCCTCCATCATCTCCATATCCCGTCCTCTGACCTCCTCCGAAGTATATCTCTGTCTGGTATGTGCTCTGATCTCCTCCACCCACTCCTCCCTGTCCTCAGACATCCGTCCCTGCACAATGAGGTGCTTGATACCACCACGCTCTTTGCGTCTGGAAGCAGGAGAGGTCCACGCGGCCAACGCCGCACGACACTCCCTCCGAAGTCCGTTGGCACGTCTGCGCAAGCTCGGCACATCCACTGACGCTGGCACAGGCCTCCGTCGCAAAATCTCCTGGCAGGCCGTGAGTCCTGCAGGTCTGATTGGTGGTAGCCCCCGCCCCGTGGTGGCAGTCGTGAATTTGATTTCCTCCTGTTCAGTACAGGCCCGAATAGTAGTCGACACAAGGTCCCTTGGAGAACAAGTAGTATTGGCATCTCCCAGGACCCGATCGATTTCCTTTCGTGCCATATTGAGGTCCCCCCAATTCACTGTCTTATAACCCACCAAACTCTTTTCACGAGCTGCCGTCGGGATACTACGTTTGACCAGCTGAGCGCCTGTATCACTAAAAGTCCCCTGAAGCAGGCCGTGGTCACTGAGACGACTACGATTTGTCTTCCCCCCATTACTCATAATCGTCTCAACCGTCATCTTATCGATCTCCCACGTCCTGGGAACAAATATGTAATCGAGAACTTTCTTACACGTCCCCCACCGAGATACTCCGTAACTCTCCCGTGTGTGTAGTCGTCGTGGCAAGAACGAATTGGCAGCCTTCATCCCCAGGCGCCCTAGAAAGCAAAGCACACGCTCGCGCAACTGTTGTCGTACGTCCCTCCTCACCCGCTGTGCACCTCCCTCCTCACATGTCCTCCTCTCCTCCTTGGTAGCACTTCCCACCGCCTCATAGACAGTCCCAGTGCGTGAGCACTGCAGTTGAGTCGATGGAGGTAGCTCGACATTGGCATCGAGCAGCACAGACACAGTCGCTCCCTTCCAGCGGCTGCGCAAAGTGAGAATGACTGACTCAAGCGTGTCCAACACACTGCACTGCACATCTACGGCGTTCTCCACGCCGGGGTCGGGAAGATACGCAGAGGCAACTATCACAGGGGCACTTCCGCTACCAAAGACCACCACACAGAACCGTTCGTATTGACATATTGATTCACGCACACATGTACTCCACTCTTTGTTAAATAGTAACCCACACTTACTGTCACAACTCACACGATATGAAAGGCCACACCGTCTAATATATGCATCGAATTTGCCTCCAAAAAGATTCTGGCATTCCTGAACACCCCAGATGCAGTCACGCATAGAGAGGCTCCTCAGGATCTCATTCCCCTTGAAGTTGGCCGACCCCGCCCGATTGAGATTCCAGCTGCCCAGTCGGATCCCCTTGAACGGTGTTCGGCGTCGTCGTCGCCACACCCTCCTGTTGACTTCCGTCTCGATATCCGTCTTCGTCTTAGTAAACGCAGGTATGATCTGATGCAGCCTATCGATAGTCTCACTCGATACTTCCCATGTCGCCCGTGTCGTGGTAAATTCTGCTAGAGGCATTGGCCTCGGGGCGGCCGTCGTTGGCATTGTCCATATAGTTGATTTGGGCGGTCCCATTTCACCTCGCACAGCAATAACCTCTATGCCAATCTGTGTACACATGCTCCGAATAGTACCGCAGAATCTCCCCACCGCCTTAACGTGGTCCCTCTTCCACTCGGGGCACTCGACACTGACTTTGATCAACTCAGGGTTGATCACCTGCTTCATATTCTCAATGAGGCACCGTGGTGCTGCAATCTGGATTCCTGGAGGAGGCGCGGGGCGTTTGGCAGGGGGTACCGTCACAAGGTCGATGCACCGTTTGACCCTCCAGATGATATCCCTGTCGGTCCCTGGCTTGAATTTGATTTTGGCCGATCCGAACATGTAACGGCCAGCGTTTATGCGCTCCGTACCGTCAACACACACGTGCACACGATCATCCTCCGAAAGACAATGATTTGTAATGTTATCGATGAGCACCTTCACATCCTCCCACATGAGCATCTCCTGCGACCTCCTATCCCTATCGTTCCAGTTGGTGACCCATCCCTTGAGTTCCACATAGCTTGGAGAGAAGTATGTGGTTCCAGGAGCCTGGTATCTTCCCGTCCTGGTATTATCAGGCCTAGTCGAGGCGTCACTGGCAACGGAGCCCGCACGAACCTGTCCCTGGAGTCCCTGGACGATTGTCTCAGGTCGATTATGTTTATTCTCAAGCCCCTGAACACTCGTCTCCAGATTAGAAACCGCAACACCCTGCTTCTGGACCTGGGCCTGAACGTCGTCGATTTTGTTCCCCTGAACTCCTATGGCATCCTGGATCCTTTCAGTGTTATCATCCATCTTGTGCATCATCTGCAACAGTAAACTCTGCATACCATCCTTCCCCTCCAAGGCAGCCTTCCTTTCTGCAAGAATCTCCTCACGATTACGCTTCACAGGGGGAGCGCCACCATCCACCGTCATGTTATCGGCATGCTCGGGCATTGCTTCTATACACTGAGGTCCGTATCCCCACGAGTGCAACCACTGACGATTCGTCTTCCGTTCACAGAGAGGCACAACAGAATCACTATCTGGAGTGGAGTCCGCCGTATTCAATCTTCCGTCCAATGGATAGTCTGCTGGGGTCTTCTCAATTTCCAGCAGCTGTCTTTTACGAGAGGCTCTCTCGATAGCCGTGTCTGGATTCTGACCGTAATCCTGTGAGTACTGCACGTATGGTACTGTCGGTGATATATCCTCCAGCTGACACCTCCTCGCAAGAACAGAAAAGTCGTACCCGTCCGTCTTCACACACAAACCAAGAAAGATAACAAGTGCAGCAAACAAAGGGGAGCAGCCTAGCTGACCTCGAGATGCCGTACTCGTCGATGGCAGCAATGGCTGCCGCGCCGTTACCCCGCGACGCCGGCCCCCCTGAGCACCAGTGGGATCCTGGAGCCCTTGAGCCGGGGAACTTGAGCCGGGCACCTCGTAGAGCTCTTTCCTTGCACGGCGCTCCTCGGAACACATGAAGGAAGCTTCTGGAGCGAGACCCGAAAAAAAAAAAAAAGCACGTTCTTCAGTTGTTATCCAACGTCGGTTGCTCCAAGTGTTTTGGTATTAATACTGTACCTACGGGCCTGAGAATTCCAGAGGAGCACGCGTCATAACCCACTACAGGTGCGAAAAATCTGCTTTCTCAAAATAAACGGTTGAATATCTTTCAAATCTTAGCAAAACCGACCCAAAGTCGTCACATCTTCTTTTCTGGTCGGATCGACCAACTGGGCGCCGGCGGTAAACCGTCAACCTTTCTTACCGCCGGGAGACTCGTAGAGCCCCCTTGCCATACATCATGTCCAAAGACATAGCAGAGAACAAATAGTTTTTCAGCCCGAGCGCTGATAGCAGACTGATCTCAAGCGTCTAGATACGTTTCACTATGGTCCCTGATTCCCTTTCCATTGCTGTGCTGGACAGTTCTGTAGCTCATCTGCAGCGCGAGTAGAACCAAGAAAAACAATACCATTTCCAAGAAAGTAGTAGAGTACGAATGGGTGTTCAGCCCTAGCGCTAATAACAGACAAAGCGCGGGTGTGTAGATACTTGGCAATAGCGCGCTGATTATATTCCCACTGCAATGCCTAACAGCTCTCAAGCTCATCTGCACTTCGATTGCATACCAGAAAACAAATTCGACCACCACAAAAATAGCAAGAGTACTCGTCTGCGCTTATAACAGACCGGAGCGAAGCGTCTGAATCGACTCGTGTGCGCATCGGCTCTGTAGCTGTACCACAGCCCGAGTTAAGTACAGAAAACCGACAGCACCTGTCAAGATGACTCGAATAATACGAATATCATCGCGGACATAGCTCGAGTAGCAGACCGAGTTCAGACCTCTGGATGCAACAGACGAACGCGCATGATGATGATGGATCTGTTTCTGTGCGTACCAGCTCTATAGCTCTCCTACAGCCCGATTTAAGTACAGAAAACCGACAGCAGCTGTCAAGATGACTCAAAGAATACGAATAGTTTCGCGGACCCAGCTCGAGTAGCAGACCGAGTTCAGACCTCTGGATGCAACAGACGAACGTGTCTGATGATTCTGAATCGGTTTCTGTGAGTACCAGCTCTGTAGCTATCCTAAAGCTCGAGTTAAGTGCAGAAAACCGACTGCACCTGTCAAGGTAACTCGAAACAGCCGATCCCGCCCGAGTGTTTTCTGGCAGTAAAAGGTACCCGATCGAGCTGAGATTGAGACGGCGAGCGGGCATAAGATCGAATATCACGGGAAAAAATACTAGAGCTCAAACGAATTGAGGAATTTCGAAAACATAATTTTCAACCGAGCAAAATTCAGAAACAAATCCGTCGAGACTTTTCTTGCCAACTAGCTCTCCAGCGCCCCGGAACTGGGAGCCGGCGGTAAACCGTCAACCAGGTTACCGCCGGGAGCCTCGTAGAGCTCTTGTCCTAAGGGGCGCCAATCGGAACACACGGTGGCAGCTTTCTGAAGCGCACGCTGAAAAAACCGGAGAAACACATTTGCAGTTTCTACCAAAAGACGGTTCCGCCAAGTGTTTCGATAGAAATGTTGCAGCTACCGACCTGAGAATTTCACTGGGCGCCGGCGGTAAACCGTCAACCTTTCTTACCGCCGGGGGACTCGTAGAGCTTCCTGACAATATATAATGTCGAAAAACAAGAGCAAAGAACGAATAGTGCTCTGTAGCTCTCCTACAGCCCGAGCTACGTGCGTAAATCAAAAGCATCTCTCAAGATGACTCGAACAATACGAATAGTTTCGCGAACCGAGCTCGACTAGCAGACCGAGTTCAGACCTCTGAATGCGAATGGCGGACGCGTCTAGTGTCTCCGAATCGACTCCTGTAATTACCAGCGCTGCGGCCACCCTACAGCCCGAGTAAAGTGCAGAAAACCGACAGCACCTCTCAGGATGACTCGAACAATACGAATAGTTTCGCGGACCTAGTTCGGGCAGCAGACCGAGTTTCGAGCTCTGGATTCGACAGGCAGACGCGCCTGATATCTTCAAATTGATTCCTGTGATTAACAGCCCTGTAGCCCCCCTACAGCCCGAGTCAAGTGCAGAAAACTGGCACTCTCAAGATGACTTCAACAATAGAAATAGTTTCGCGGTTCTAGATCGGACAGCAGACCGAGTTCAGAGCTCTGGATTCAACAGACAAACGCGAATGACGATTCTGAATCAGTTCCTGTAATTATGTACTCTCTAGCTGTCCCATAGCTCGAGTTAAGTGCAGAAAAAAAAAAAAAAAAAAAAAAAAAAAAAAAAAAAAAAAAAAAAAAAAAAAAAAAAAAAAAAAAAAGAGGGCACCTCTCAGGATGACTCGAACAATACGAATAGTTTCACAGACCTAGCTCGGGCAGCAGACCGAGTTCCGAGCTCTGGATTCGACAGGCGAAAGCGCCTGATGTCTTCAAATCGATTTCTGTGATCACCTGCACTATAGCCCCACTACAGCCCGATTTAAGTGCAGAAAACCGACAGCACCTCTCAAGATGACTCGAACAATACGAATAGCTTCGCGATTCTAGATCGGGCAGCAGACCGAGTTCAGAGCTCTAGATTCAACAAACAAACGCGACTGATCATTCTGAATCGGTGTCTGTAAGTATCAGCTCTGTAGCTGTCCTATAGCTCGAGTTTAGTACAGACAACCGAGAGCGCCTGTCAAGATGACTCGAATAATACGAATAGGTCTGCAGACCTAGCTCGGCTAGCAGGCCGAGTTCAGCCTCTAGATGCAACACACAGACGCGCCTGATCATTCTAAATCGATACGGTGTGCTTGCCAGCTGTGTAGCTGTCCTGTACCTCGAGTTAAGTCCAATAAACTGACAGCGCGTATCAAGATGACTCGAAACGGCCGATCCCGCCCGTGTGCTTTTTGGCAGTTAAAGGTACCCGATCGAGCTGAGATCAAGATGGCGAGCGGGAATAAGATCGAATATGGTGGGAAAACATACTAGAGCTCTAACGAATGGTTGAATTTCGAGAACAAAATTTTCAACCGACCAAAAGACATCAAAAGGTCCGTCGAGATTTTTCTTGCCAACTAGATCTCCAGCGCCCCGGAATTACTCTTAAGCTTCCAGCAACAACTTGCTAAGGGAAGCTCTACGAATTACTGGGCGCCGGCTGTAAGCCGTCAACCTTCCTTACCGCCGGGGGACTCGTAGAGCTTCCTGACAATATATAATGTGGAAAAATGCAGAGAACGAATAGTTTTTCAGCCCAAGCGATTTCAGACCCTCGATGCAACAGCCGAACGCCCCCGATGCTTCTGGATTGTCTTCTTTGCGAGCTCTGTAGCTCTCCTACAGCCCGAGTTACGTGCGTAAATCGACAGCACCTCTCCAGATGACTCGAACAATACGGATAGTTTGGCCAACCCAGCTCGAGTATCAAACCGAGTTCAGACCTCTGAAAGCGACAGGCAGACGCGTCTGATGTCTGCGAATCGAATTCTGTGATTACCAGCCCTCCAGCCCGCTGGAGCCCGAGTTAAGTGCAGAAAACCGGCAGCACCTCTCAGGATGACTCGAACAATACAATAGTTTCGCGGACCTAGTTCGGGCAGCAGACCGAGTTTCGAGCTCTGGATTCGACAGACGGACGCGCCTGATGTCTTCAAATCGATTCCTGTGACCACCAGCACTGTAGCCCCCCCCCAGCCCGAGTTGAGTGCAGAAAATCGAGAGCACTTCTCAAGATGACTCGAACAATACGAATAGTTTTGCGATTCTAGATCGGGCAGCATACCGAGTTCAGAGATCTGGCTTCAACAGACAAATGCGACTGATGATTATGAATCGATTTATTTAAGCATCAGCTCTGTAGCTGTTCTATAGCTCGAGTTAAGTACAGAAAACCGAGAGCGCCTGTCAAGATGACTCGAATAATACGAATAGGTTTGCAGATCTAGCTCGGCTAGCCGACCGAGTTCAGACCTCTAGATTCAACAGGCGAACGCGCCTGATCATTCTGAATCGATTAGCTGTGCTTACCAGCGCTGTAGCTGTCCTAACGCTCGAGTTATGATCAGAAAGCCGTCATCGCGAGTCAAGATGACTTGAAACGGCCGATCCCGCCTGCCTGCTTTTTGGCAGTAAAAGGTACCCGATCGAGCTGAGATCAAGATGGCGAGCGGGAATAAGATCGAATATGATGGGAAAAATACTAGAGCTCTAACGAATGGTTGAATTTTGAGAACAAAATTTTCAACCGACCAAAAGTCACCAAAAGTTCCGTCGCGATTTTTCTTGCCAACTAGCTCTCCAGCGCCCCGGAATTACTCTTAAGCTTCCAGCAATAACTTGCTAAGGGAAGCTCTACGAGTTACTAGGAGACGCGGCATAACTGGAACCGGCGGTAAACCGTCAACCTGGTCACCGCCGGGAACCTCGTAGAGCTCTTTTCTTGCACGGCGATCGTCGGAACAAACGGAGAAAGCTTCTGGAGCGAGAAACAAAAAACTCGAAAAATCACGTTTTTCTGTTTTTATTCAACGCAGGTTCCCCCAAGTGTTTTGATAGTAATACTGCAGCTACAGACCTGAAAATTTTGCTGGCAGACGCGGCATAACCCACTACGGGTGCGAAAAATCTCCTTTCTCAAAATACATGGTCAAATATCTTTCAAATATTCGCAAAACCACCCAAAAGTTAACACTTTGTCCTTTCTGGCCGGGTCGACCAACTAGCTCCACCCCGCGCCAGAATTCTTCTAGCTCATCGATGCCGAAGAGCTCTACGAGGCACTCCCTACAGGTGCGAAAAATACCAGTTCTCAAGACGAATTTCGATTCCACGCGTGCCTGCACGCGCGCAGGCACGCGTGGACGCGTGCCCGAAGCGCTCCCGGACCCGCTGCGACGTTTTACAAGTCGCTGCGGGGATTCTGGAGCGGCGAAGATGGGCTGCTGGCAGACCACCACCGTCCGGCGTCTAATCTAAAACCCTCTAGTTCTCAGAGAGCTCTCCGGGAATCAATTCCTGTGTATATCAGCTCGTCAGCTCCATTACAGCACGAGTTAACTGCAGAATACCCGCAGCTGTAAAGAGAACTTGAGAAACTGGCGCCGGCGGTGAACCGTCAACCTGGTCACCGCCGGGAACCTCGTAGAGCTCTTTGCACGCGTAAGAGAGCTCAGAGTCGGAAGAGAGAGAGCTTCTGGAGGCATTTCTCGAAAAATTGAATATTCATTTTTCCATGTCGACATGAAGTTGGTTCCCCCAAGTGTTTTGATGGTAAATGTGCGCCTACAGAGCTCATATTAAGACGCAGAGGCCCTGATAGTCGTTTACAGGTGCGAAAAATCTGCTTTCTCAAAATGAATGGTCAAATATCTCTCAAATCTCAGCAGAACCGACCAAAAGTTAACACTTTGTCCTTTCTGGCCCGGTCGGCCAACTAGCTCCACCCCGCGCCGGAATTCCTCTAGCTCATCGATGCCGAGGAGCTCTACGAGGTATATGAATAGTGTTGTGACCTAGCTCGAGTAGCAGACCGAGTTCAGGCCTGTCGATGTAACAGAGAGAGCGCACCTGGTGATACTAAATCAGTTCATGTGCGTATCAGCTCTGCAGCTTCTCTGAATCTTCAGTTAAGTACAGAAAAGCAATATCACTGATTAAAAATCACTCGACATATACAAAAAGCTTCACGAACCTAGCTCCAGTTGCAGACCGAGTTCAAACCTCTAGATGCAACAGACGAACGCCCAGGATAATTATGGATCGGTTTCTATCAGTATTACCTCTGTAACTCTCCGAAACCTCGAAGTAAGTACAGAAAACCGCGAATGCGTCTCAAGATGACTCAAAACACAGTCGCATCCCCCAAGTGTTTCGATAGTAATACTGCACCTACAGACCTGAAAATTGTACTGGCAGACGCGCCATAACCCACTACAGGTGCGAAAAATCTGCTTTCTCGAAATAAATGGTGAAATATCTTTCAATTTTTCGGAAAACCGACCCAAAGTTAACACAGTGTCCTTTCTGGCCGGGCAGATCAACTGGCGCCGGCGGTGAACCGTCAATCTGGTCACCGCCGGGAACCTCGTAGAGCTCCTTGCACGCGTAAGAGTGCTCAGGATCGGAGCAGGCAGCTTCTCGGGGCATTTCTAAAGAAAAATCGAATTCACATTTTTCCGTGTCAATTTCATGTTGGTTGCTCCTAATTTACCGATAGTAAAACTGGCTCTAGAGAGCTGAGCTGCTCAGGGAACAAAGTTTATATGCCAATGCTCGGCGTAAAATTATGGTCTCTCAAAATGAATTGTCAAATATCTTTGAAAGTTTAGCAAAAACCAACCCAAAGTTGTCACATTGTCTCTTTTCATCGGGTCGGCCAACTAGCTTCACCCCGCGCCAGAATTCCTCTAGCTCATCGATGCCGAAGAGCTCTACGAGGTAAGGACAAAGTGGTGACTTTGGGTCGGTTTTGCTCAGATTTGAAAGATATTTGACAATTCATTTCGAGAAAACAGATTTTTACGCCGAGCATTGGCATATAAACTTTGTTCCTTCAGCAGCTCAGCTCTTTAGAGCCAGTTTTAATATTAGTTCACTTCCGGGAACCAACTTCATGTTGACTCCGAAAAATCTCAACTGGGCGCCGGCGGTAAACCGTCAACCTTTCTTACCGCCGGGGGACTCGTAGAGCTTCCTGACAATATATAACGCCAACAAAAATTACAGATAACGAATACTTTTCAGCCCAAACGATTTCAGACCTCTCGATGCAACAGCCGAACGCCCCCGATGCTTCTGGATTCTCTTCTGTGCGAGTTCTCTGCTCTCCTACAGCCCGAGTTACGTGCGTGAATCGACAGCGCCTCTCAAGATAACTCGAAGAATACGAATAGTTCGGCAAACCTAGCTCGAGTATCAGACCGAGTTCAGACCTGTGAATGCGACAGGCGGACTCGTCTGATGTCTGTGAACCGATTCCTGTGATTACCATCCCTGCAGCCCCCAACAGCCCGAGTTAAGTGCAGAAAACCGACAGCACCTCTCAGGATGACTCGAACAATACGAATAGTTCGCGGATCTAGTTCAGGCAACAGACCGAGTTCCGAGCTCTGGATTTGACAGACGACGCGCCTGATGTCTCCAAATCGATTCCTGTGACTACCAGCACTGCAGCCGCCCTACAGCCCGAGTTAAGTACAGAAAACCGACAGCACCTCTCAAGATGACTCGAACAATACGAACAGTTTTGTGATTCTAGAACGGGCAGCAAACCGAGTTCAGAGCTCTGGATTGAACAGACGAACGCGACTGATGATTTGAATCAGTTTCTCTAAGTATCAGCTCTGTAGCTGTCATATAGCTCGAGTTAAGCACAGAAAACCGAAAGCGCCTGTCAAGATGACTCGAATAATACGAATAGGTTTGCGGACCTAGCTCGGCTAGCAGACCGAGTTCAGACCTCTGGATGCAACAGACGAACGCGCCTGATCATTCTGAATCGATGGTGTGCTTACCAGCTCTGTAGCTCTCCTCTATCTCGAGTTAAGACCAATATACCGAGAGCGCGTATCAAGATGACTCGAAACGGCCGATGCCGCCAGTGTGCTTTTTGGCAGTAATATCTACCTAATCGATCTGAGATCAAGACGGCGCGCGGGAATAAGATCGAATATCACGGGAAAAAAAAAACTAGGAACGAATTGAGGAAACGAATTGAGGAATTGAGGAATTTCGAGAACGAAATTTTCAACCGACCAAAAATCAGCAAAAGGTCCGTCGAGGTTTTTCTTGCCAACTAGCTCTCCAGCGCCCCGGAATTACTCTTAAGCTTCCAGCAATAACTTGCTAAGGGAAGCTCAACGAGTTATTTTACGTTTTACAAAAAAAAAAAAAAAAAAAAAAAAAAACTCCCAGAAGCTCTCCGATTCGATCCTGAGCTTTCTTACTGGTGAAAGGAGCTCTACGAGATTCCCGGCGGCTCAGGCATCTGCTTGCACTTCTAGTGCCTCGTAGAGCTCTGATGGTAGAAGAGCTAGAGGAATTCGGCGACAGGGTGGAGCTAGTTGGCGAAATAACTCGTAGAGCTTCCCTTAGCAAGTTATTGCTGGAAGCTAAAGAGTAATTCCGGGCGCTGGAGAGCTAGTTGGCAAGAAAAATATCGACGGACCTGTTGCTGTTTTTTGGTCGGTTGAAAATTCCGTTCTCGAAATTCAACCATTCGTTAGAGCTCTAGTATCTTTTCCCGTGATATTCGATCTTATTCCCGCGCGCCGTCTTGATCTCAGATCGATCGGGTAGATATTACTGCCAAAAAGCACTGCGGCGGGATCGGCCGTTTCGGGTCATCTTGACACGCGGTGACGGTTTTCTGAACATAACTCGAGCTATAGAAGAGCGACAGGGCTGGTGAGCACACCAAATCGATTCAGAATGATCAGGCGCGTTTGCCTGTTGCATCCAGAGGTCTGAACTCGGTCTGCTAGCCGAGCTAGGTCCGCAAACCTATTCGTATTATTCGAGCCATCTTGACAGGCGCTCTCGGTTTTCTGTACTCGTATAGCTACAGAGCTGATACTTACAGAAACCAATTCAGAATCATCAGTCGCGTTGTCTGTTGAATCCAGAGCTCTGAACTCGGTCTGCTGCCCGATCTAGAATCGCGAAACTATTTGCATTGTTCGAGTCATCTTGAGAGGTGCTGTCGGTTTTCTGTACTTAACTCAGGCTGTAGGGGGACTACAGGGCTGGTAATCTCAGGAATCGATTCGAAGACATCAGGCGCGTCCGTCTTGCGAATCCAGAGCTCGGAACTCGGTATGCTGCCCAAACTAGGTCCGCGAAACTATATTCGTATTGTTCGAGTCATCCTGAGAGGTGCTGTCGGTTTTCTGCACTTAACTCGGGCTGTAGGGGGGCTGCAGGGCTGGTAATCACAGGAATCGATTCGGAGACATCAGACGCGCCCCACTATTGCATTCAGAGGTCTGAACTCGGTATGATACTCAAGCTAGGTTGCCGAACTATTCGTATTGTTCGAGTCATCTTGAGAGGTGCGGTCGATTTACGCACGTAACTCGGACTGTAGGAGAGCTACAGAACTCGTATAGAAGACAATCCACCATCAGGGGCGCTTGGCCGTTGCATCGAAAGGTCTGAAATCGCTTGGGCTGAAAAACGGTTCGTTCTCTGCCATTTCTTTTTCGATATTATATATTGTCAGGAAGCTCTACGAGTCCCCCGGCGGTGAGAAAGGTTGACGGTTAACCGCCGGCGCCCAGTGTCGAACAGGGACGCGATCATACCTTCCGCGGCCTGGCTCAGCTGATTTTGCAGTTCTAACAAGCTGTTTGGGCTGCTAACTGCGCAGAGCGAGGCTTTGGATAACACAAGTTATATCACAAATTCGTAGTTCACTCCGTCGAACCATTCTCCCGAGCGAAGCCAGGAACCGACTTCACGTTGACAGTCCAAAAATGCAACTGGCACCGGCGGTGAACCGTCAACCTGGTCACCGCCCAGAACCTCGTAGAGCTCCTTCCATGCGTGAGAGTGCTCAGAGTTGAAGGCGAGAGCTTCTGGAGGCATCTCAAAAAAATTAAACATTCATTTTTTTCATGTCGACATAAAGTTGGTTCCTCCAAATGTTTTGATAGTAAAAGTGCGCCTAGAGAACTCATATTTAGACGCAGAGGCCCTCACAGTCGTCTACAGGTGCGAAAAATCTGGTTTCTCAAAATGAACTGTCAAATATCTTTCAAATCTTAGCAAAACCGACCCAAAGTTACCACATCTTCTTTTCTGGCCGGATCGACCAACTAGCTCCACCCCGCGCCGGAATTCCTCTAGCTCATCGATAACGAAGAGCTCCACGAGGTACTAGCTCCACCCCGCGCCAGAATTCCTCTAGCTCATCGATAACGAAGAGCTCTACGAGGTACTAGCTCCACCCCGCGCCGGAATTCCTCCAGCTCGTCGATGCCGAAGAGCTCTACGAGGTACTAGCTCCACACCGCGCCGGAATTCCTCTAGCTCATCGATGCCGAAGAGCTCTACGAGGTAAAAACCGATTCTGAAAACGAATGTTCACTGGGCGCCGGCGGTAAACCGTCAACCTTCCTTACCGCCGGGGGACTCGTAGAGCTTCCTGACAATATATAATGTCGACAAAAGGATTGCACAGAACGAGCAGTTTTTTAGCCCAAGCGATTTCAGACCTCTCGATGCAGCAGCGGAACGCCCCCGATGCTTCTGAAATGTCTTCTGCACGAGTTCTGTAGCTCTCCTACAGCCTGAGTTACGTGCGTAAATCGACGGCACCTCTCAAGATGACTCGAACAATACGAATAGTTTGGCAAATTTAGTTCGAGTATCAGACCGAGTTCAGAGCTCTGGATTCGACAGGCGGACGTATCTGATGTCTGCGAATCGACTCCTGTGATTAGCAGCCCTGCAGCCCCCCTACAGCCCGAGTTAAGTGCAGAAAACCGACAGCACCTCTCAGGATGACTCGAACAAAATGAATAGCTTCGCGGACCTAGTTCGGGCAGCAGACGAGTTTCGAGCCCGGGATTCGACAGGCGGACGCGCCTGATGTCTCCAAATCGATTCCTGTGACAACCAGCACTGTAGCCACCCTACAGCCTGAGTTCAGTACAGAACACCGACAGCACCTCTCAAGATGACTCGAAGAATACGTATATGTTCACGATTCTAGATCAGGCAGCAGACCGAGTTCAGAGCTCTGGATTCTACAGACAAACGCGATTCATGATTCTGAATTGGTTTCTGCAAGTATCAGCTCTGTAGTTGTCATATAGCTCGAGTTAAGTACAGAAAATCGAGAGCGCCTGTCGAGATGACTCGAATAATACGAATAGGTTTGCGGACCTAGCTCGGCTAGCAGACCGAGTTCAGACCTCTGGATGCAACAGGCGAACGCGCCTGATTATTCTGAATCGATTAGCTGTGCTTACCAGCTCTGTAGCTGTCCTGTATCTCGAGTTAAGTCCAATATACCGAGAGCGGGTATCAAGATGACTCGAAACGGCCGATCCCGCCTGCCTGCTTTTTGGCAGTGAAAGGTACCCGATCGAGCTGAGACCAAGATGGCGAGCGGGAATAAGGTCGAATATCACGGGAAAAAATACTAGAGCTCAAACGAATTGTTGAATTTCGAGAGCAATATTTTCAAACGACCAAAAGTCACCAAAAGGTCCGTCGAGATTTTTCTTGCCAACTAGCTCTCCAGCGCCCCGGAATTACTGGGAACCGGCGGTAAACCGTCAATCTGGTTTTTGCGGGCTTTGCGGCGGGGTCCTCCAGCACATGCAAGCAGCGGTGCTCCCCGCGGCCACCAGGCGCAAGTGGCTCTACCGAGCGTGTGAGACGCTATCTATAACAGACGCAATCTGCGAGATTGCGTGAATTAGCTTCGAGGCGGCCGTTAACTCACAGACCGTCACGGTTGACTCCCTATCGAGGCCAAACGCCTCCTCGGCAATCACGTGACACTGTATAGCATTTTTATGTTCTACAAAAGCCTGCAGCCACCAGCCTCCCCCAGCCCCAATATCCGAGGTGCCTCCGTCGAAGTAACCCCTCAATCCTAAAACTTTCGAAGTATATAAAGGGGCAAGATACTCGTTTCTCTTCGATGTGTGTGGGCAAGCTCTGCAAGCCCACGTGAGTTCATCAGCATAACTGTTACCCTCCCTATAAAGATGTTTGATTGGGTCAGCCCCCGCACACGCAGTTCTCAAACAGGTGTCCGTTATAGCATCAAGAGTGTTTTGTGCCGCCTCCAAGGTGTTATTATAGCCCATGCTCGTGCACCTCCAGTGCCCTCTTATCCATTGGACAACACACAAGCTGTCACCCAGTATTTCAAATGGAATCTTATCCGACTCATAGTCAAAGACAGTCTCATTTTCAAAGTTATGAGCAATGCGACGCGCAATCCTATCATTATTAACTTTCGTCTCCTCCTCCTCCGTACGGGCAACCGAAACTCTAGGTTTGGCCAGATAGTCAAGAATGGCGGGCAGGTGCAATCTTTTGAGCAACTTCTCAACGAAAATCGACCAATCTTCTTTCCCAAACATCATAGTCTCCCACCACTTAGTATTGCCATTTTGATCCGCAATGAAGACATCTTCCCATTTTCTCCAACCGACGTATTTAGTACCACCACGCCATCCAAGAAGAGCAGCCTGAGAATCCCTCGAGCGCGCAGCGAACGCGCGACGATGAGCGGACCAGTCACCTGACGCATGCATCATGCCCAACCGCGCCTGAGAGTAGGCGTTGAGTTTGAAGGCATTCACGTTTGCGCCAGAGGGTCGTGCCTCTCGCGGCTCACTATCATGATTAGAAGAGGGGGGGTCCCGTGGTCGCTTACTTCCCTGTGGGGCAGCAGACAGACTATCGGCGGAAGCGATGGGGTCATCATTCACATGAGCAATACACCGTCTCTTTTGACTGCCCCTCGGCGAACATATTTCATCCCGATCTCTTTTGTCGCATGGGCGCTGGGGCTGTCTGACACGCTTGGCGAGCTCCTCCTGGCTCGCAGTGAGACTCGGGCCAGGGCACCGCTTCTCTCCCCTGGCGGCCAGACGGGTCTCCACAATCTGCCTGCGACGATTCTTGGCCGCGGGCGTGGGTTCGCTCTCGCCGTCGGCTAGGGGGGCTGTGGCCACAGGACTGACAGTGCCTTGGGATTCGCGCTGGCTGCTCCTTTCTTCCAGGAGCCTGGCGCACTCAAACAGATGCGCCACCTGCAGCGGATCACTCAAAGGAACTCTTATTCTGGACGCAGACGACACACGACCAGAAGAACCATGAGCATCCTTGTTGTTCGGCTCCAAAAGAAACTCTTATACTGGACGCAGACGACACACGACCAGAAGAACGTTGACAATCTTTTTTGTGCTCCGTCAATCCCCCACGGCTACCAAACATAGCCGCAGGTCTCTGGGGCTCAGGCGAAACACTCTGAGGCAAAGCACGAGGCGGACACTGAGAATGAATAAAAAGTGTACTGTGTGTGTGCAGCGTAGCTGTCGGAATATAACAAGGCAACTGATCGAAAGAACTTCCTCTCTCAGCCTGCGGCACAGGAGACATCGAACGAAGGTGTGTATGCTCTCCACTGTTCGTGCGCAGCGTAGCTGTCTGAATATAACTGGGCAACGTGTCGAAAGAACGGTCATCAACCTGCGGCACAGGAAACAAAGAATGGACATGTGTTGTATCCTCACTGTGAGTGTGCAGCGTAGCTGTCTGAATAAAGCTGGGCGCGGACTCCAAAGAACGTTGGCTAGACAACTGAGGCCCAAGGCAAGACGAATGGACATGTGTGTGAGCCTGACTGTACGTGTGCAGCGAAGCTGTCGGATCAGCATGTACTCTGTCCGTGTGCAGCGCAGCTGTCGGGATATTTTGACACGCAAAGCCTCTGGCAAAGCAAGCGATATCTTTCGCCCAGAGCCAGTTCTTGTGAATGAAGAGTTCCACCGCCGACAGAAATCCAAGGTTGGCGAACTGGTCGCGAGCGTACTTGAACCTCCTGTTTTGGTAGACCGTCCAATCTTCAGTCACTCCTTTCCTCCTTCCTCTGATGATGGCTAAAAGCTTTCCTTCCCAGGAGAATATTTTTTGTGCCGTGATGTTGTCAATCGTCATCCCCTCAATTGCGACAAGTAGCTTACTCTGGATACGGAGTCGGTATCGCTGGAATCGTCTCTCAATCTGGTCACCGCCGGGAACCTCGTAGAGCTCTTTTCTTGCACGGCGATCCTCGGAACACATGAAGAAAGCTTTTCGAGGGAGAAACAAAAAACTCGAAAAATCACGTTTTGATATTTTTATCCAACGTTGGTTCCCCCAAGTGTTTTGACAGTAATACTGCACCTATGAGCCTGAAAATTTTACTGGCGGACGCGCCATAACCCACTACAGGTGCGAAAAATCTGCTCTCAAAATGAATTGTCAAATATCCTTCAATTTTTCGCAAAACCACCCAAAACTGGGCGCCGGCGGTAAACCGTCAACCTTTCTTACCGCCGGGGGACTCGTAGAGCTTCCTGACAATATATGATGTCGAAAACAATTGCAGAGAACAATGCAACAGCCGAACGCCCCCGATGCTTCTGGATTGTCTTCTGCACGAGCTCTGTAGCTCTCCTACAGCCCGAGTTACGCGCGTAAATCAAGATGACTCGAACAACACGAACAGTTTGGCAAACCTAGCTCGAGTATCAGACCCAGTTCAGACCTCTCAATGCGACAGGCGGACGCGTCTGATGTTCGAATCGATTACTGTGATTACCAGCCCTGCAGCCCCCCTACAGCCCGAGTTTTGTGCAGAAAACGGACAGCACCTCTCAGGATGACTCGGAGAATACGAATAGATTCGCGGACCTAGTTCGAGCAGCAGACCGAGCTCGGAGCTCTGGATTCGACAGAATGCGCGCCTCATGTCTCCAAATCGATTCCTGGGACTACGAGCACTGTAGCACCCTACAGCCTGAGTTCAGTACAGAAAACCGACAGCACCTCTCAAGATAACTCGAAGAATACGAATAGTTTCGTCATTCTAGATCGGGCAGCAGACCGAGTTCAGAGCTCTGAATTGAACAGGCGAACGCGGCTCATCATTCTGAATTGGTTTCTGTCAGTATCAGCTCTGTAACTGTCCTATAGCTCGAAATAAATACAGAAAACCGAAAGCGCCTATCAAGATGATTCGAATAATACGAATAGGTTTGCGGACCTAGCTCCGCTAGAAAACCGAGTTCAGACCTCTGGACGCAACAGACGGACGCGCCTGATCATTCTGGATCGATAAGGCGTGCTGACCAGCTCTGTAGCTGTCCTGTATCTCGAGTTAAGTCCAATATACCGAGAGCGCGTATTAAGATGACTCCAAACGACCGATCCCGCCAGCGTGCTTTTTGGCAGTAAAAGCTACCCGATCGAGCTGAGATCAAGATGCCGAGCGGGAATAAGATCGAATATCGCGGGAAAAAATACTAGAGCTCAAACGAATTGGTCCTTTCTGGCCGGGTCGGCCAACTGGGCGTCGGCGGTAAACCGTCAACCTTCCTTACCGCCGGGGGACTCGTAGAGCTTTCTGAGCATATATAATGTCGAAAAAATTGCAGAGAACGAATAGTTTTTCAGCCTAAACGATTTCAGACCTCTCGATGCAACAGCCAAACGCCCCTCATGCTTCTGGATCGTTTTCTGTGCGCACGAGCTCCGTAGCTCTCCTACAGCCCGAGTTACGTACGAAAATCGACAGCACCTCTCAAGATCACTCGAACAATACAAATAATTTCGCGAATCTACCTCGAGTATCAGACCGAGTTCAGACATCTGAATGCAACAGGCGGACGCGCCTGATGTCTCCGAATCGATTCCTGTGATTACCAGCCCTGCAGCCCCCTTACAGCCCGAGTTAAGTGCAGAAAATCGACAGCACCTCTGAAGATAACTCTAACAATACGAATAGCTTCGCGGACCTAGCTCGGGCAGCAGGCCGAGTTCAGGGCTCTGAATGCGACAGGTGGACGCGACTGATGTTTCCGAATCGATTCCAGTGATTACCAGCCCTGCAGCCCCCTTCCAGCTCGAGCGAAGTGCAGAAAACGGACAGCACCTCTCAAGATGACTCGACGAATAGAAATAGTTTTGCGAACCTAGCTCGGGCAGCACACCGAGTTCCGAGCTCTGGATTCGGCAGGCGGACGCGCCTGATGTCTCCGAGTCGGTCCCTGTGAGTACGAGCCCTGGAGCCCCCCTACAGCCCGAGTTAAGTGCAGAAAACTGTGAGCACCTCTCAAGATGACTCGACGAATACGAATAGTTTCGCGAACCTAGCTCGGGCAGCAGACCGAGTTCAGACCTCTAGATGGAACAGACGAACGCGCCTGATGATTCGCAATCGATTTCTGTGAGAATGAGCTCTGTAGCTGCCCTACAGCTCGAGTTAAGTATAAAATACCGACAACGCGTATCAAGATGACTCGAAACAGCCGATCCCGCCGCGATGCTTTCCTGCAGAAATATTTACCCGATCGAGCTGAGATTAAGACGGCGAGCGGGAATAAGATCGAATATGGTCGGAAAAAATACTAGAGCTCAAACGAATTGTTGAATTTCGAGAACAAAATTTTCAACCGACCAAAAGTCAGCAAAAGGTCCGTCGAGATTTGTCTTGCCAACTAGCTCTCCAGCGCGCCGGAATTACTCTTAAGCTTCCAGCAACTGGGCGCCGGCGGTAAACCGTCAACCTTTCTTACCGCCGGGGGACTCGTAGAGCTTCCTGACAACATATAATGTTGAAAAAATTGCAGGTCTTTCAGCCCAAGCCATTTCAGACCGCCGAACGCCCCCCGATGCTTCTGGATTGTCTTCTGTACGAGCTCTGTAGCTCTCCTACAGCCCGAGTTACGTGCGTTAATCGACAGCACATCTCAAGATGACTCGAACAAAACGAATAGTTTGGCGAACCCAGCTCGAGTATCAGGCCGAGTTCAGACCTCTGAATGCGACAGGCGGACGCGTCTGATGTCTCCGAATCGATTCCTGTGATTACTAGCCCTGCAGCCCTTCTACAGCCCGAGTTAAGTGCAGAAAGCCGACAGCATCTTTTAGGATGACTCGAACAATACGAACAGTTTCGCGGACCTAGTTCGGGCAGCAGAGCGAGTTTCGAGCTCTGGATTCCACAGGCGGACGCGCCTGATGTCTTCAAATCGATTGCTGTCACCACCAGCACTGTAACCCCCCTACAGCCCGAGTTAAGTGCAGAAAACCGACAGCACCTCTCAAGATGACTCGAACAATACGAACAGTTTCGCGATTCTGGATCGGGCAGCAGACCGAGTTAAGAGCTCTGGATTCAACAGACGAACGCGACTAATGATTCTGAATCGATCTCTGTACGCATCAGCTCTGCAGCTGTCCTATAGCTCGAGTTAACAACAGAAAACCGAGAGCGCCTGTCAAGATGACTCGAATAATACGAATAGTTTCGCGAACCTAGCTCGGCTAGCAGACCGAGTTCAGACCTCTGGATGCAACAGACGAACGCGTCTGATTATTCTGAATGCATAAGGTGTGCTGACCAGCTCTGTAGCTGTCCTATATCTCGAGTTAAGTCCAATATACCGACAGCGCGTATCAGGATGACTCGAAACGGCCGATCCCGCCGCAGTGCTTTTTGGCAGTAAAAGGTACCCGATCGAGCTGAGATCAAGATGGCGAGCGGGAATAAGATCGAATATCACGGGAAAAAATACTAGAGCTCTAACGAATGGTTGAATTTCGAGAACAAAATTTTCAACCGACCAAAAGTCACCAAAAGGTCCGTCGAGATGTTTCTTGCCAACTAGCTCTCCAGCGCCCCGGAACTGGGCGCCGGCGGTAAACCGTCAACCTTTCTTACCGCCGGGAGACTCGTAGAGCTTCCTGACCATATATAATGTTGAAAAAAATTGCAGAGAACAAATAGTTTTTCAGCCTAAGCGATTTCAGACCTCTCGATGCAACAGCCAAACGCCCCTCATGCTTCTGGATCGTTTTCTGTGCGCACGAGCTCCGTAGCTCTCGTACAGCCCGAGTTACGTGCACAGCACCACTCAAGATCACTCGAACAATACAAATAGTTTCGCGAATCTAGCTCGAGTATCAGACCGAGTTCAGACTTCTGGATGCAACAGGCGGACGCGCCTGATGTCTCAGCATCGATTCCTGTGATTACCAGCCCTGCAGCCCCCTTACTTCCCGAGTTGAGTGCAGAAAACCGACAGCACCCCTGAAGATGACTCGAACAATACGAATAGCTTCGCGGACCTAGCTCGGGCAGCAGACCGAGTTCAGAGCTCTGAATGCGTCAGGCAGACGCGACTGATGTCTCCGAATCGATTCCAGTGATTACCAGCCCTGCAGCCACCTTACACCTCGAGTTAAGTGCAGAAAACGGACAGCACCTCTCAAGATGACTCGAAGAGTACGAATAGTTTCGCAGGGCAGCACGAGTTCAGAGCTCTGAATGCGTCAGACAGACGCGACTGATGTCTCCGAATCGATCCCAGTGATTACCAGCCCTGCAGCCACCTTACAGTTCGAGTTAAGTGCCAAAAACAGACAGCACCTCTCAAGATGACTCGAACAATACGAATAGTTTCGCGAACCTAGCTCGGGCAGCACACCGAGTTCAGACCTCTAGATGGGACAGACGAACGCGCCTGATGATTCGCAATCGATTTCTGTGAGAATGAGCTCTGTAGCTGCCCTACAGCTCGAGTTAAGTACAAAATACCGACAACGCGTATCAAGATGACTCGAAACAGCCGATCCCGCCGCGACGCTTTTTCCCAGAAATAATTACCCGATCGAGCTGAAATTAAGATGGCGAACGGGAATAAGATCGAATATGGTCTGAAAAAATACTAGAGCTCAAACGAATTGTTGAATTTCAAGAACAAAACTGGGCGCCGGCGGTACACCGTCAACCTTCCTTACCGCCGGAAGACTCGTAGAGCTTCCTGACAAAATATATAATGTGGAAAAATGCATAGAACGAATAGTTTTTCAGCCCAAGCGATTTCAGACCTCTCGATGCAACAGCCGAACGCCCCCGATGCTTCTGGATTATCTTCTTTACGAGCTCTTTAGCTCTCCTACAGCCCGAGTTACGTGCGTAAATCGACAGCACCTCTCAAGATGACTCTAAGAAAACGAATAGTTTGGCAACCCAGTTCGAGTATCAAACCGAGTTCAGACCTCTGAATGCGACAGGCGGACGCGTCTGATGTCTGCGAATCGACTCCTGTGATTACCAGCCCTGCAGCCCCCCTACAGCCCGAGTTCAGTGCAGAAAACCGACAGCATCTCTCAGGATGACTCGAACAATACGAATAGTTTCGCAGACCTAGATTGGGCAGCAGACCGACTTCCGAGCTCTGGATTCGAGAGGCGGACGCGCCTGATGTCTTCAAATCGATTCCTGTCAGCACCAGACTTGAAACGGCCGATCCCGCCTGCCTGCTTTTTGGCAGTAAAAGGTACCCGATCGAGCTGAGATCAAGATGGCGAGCGGGAATAAGATCGAATATCACGGGAAAAAATACTAGAGCCCAAACGAATGTTCAAATTTTGAGAACATAATTTTCAACCGACCAAAAGTCACCAAAAGGTCCGTCGAGATTTTTCTTGCCAACTAGCTCTCCAGCGCCCCGGAATTACTCTTAAGCTTCCAGCAATAACTTGCTCAGGGAAGCTCTACGAGTTATTTTCAACCGACCAAAAGTCACCAAAAGGTCCGTCGAGATTTTTCTTGCCAACTAGCTCTCCAGCGCGCCGGAAGTACTGGGCGCCGGCGGTAAACCGTCAACCTTTCTTACCGCCAGGGGGCTCGTAGAGCTTCCTGAGATATATAATGTAGAAAAAATTGCAGAGAACGAATAGTTTTTCAGCCCAAGCGATTTGTCGATGCAACAGCCCAACGCCCCCCGATGCTTCTGGATTGTCTTCTGCACGAGCTCTGTAGCTCTCCTACAGCCCGAGTTACGTGCGTTAATCGACAGCGCCTCTCAAGATGACTCGAACAAAACGAATAGTTTGGCAAACCCAGCTCGAGTATCAGACCGAGTTCAGACATCTGAATGCAACAGGCGGACGCGTCTGATGTCTCCGAATCAATTCCTGTGATTACCAGCCCTGCAGCCCCCCTACAGCCCGAGTTAAGTGCAGAAAACCGACAGCATCTCTCAGGATGACTCGAACAATACGAATAGTTTCGCAGACCTAGTTTGGGCAGCA
Organism: Prorocentrum cordatum; assembly: GCA_963575745.1. Taxonomy (NCBI): domain Eukaryota; class Dinophyceae; order Prorocentrales; family Prorocentraceae; genus Prorocentrum; species Prorocentrum cordatum. The sequence goes on along the minus strand of CAUYUJ010016831.1, from coordinate 156,979 downwards.
GACCGACTTCCGAGCTCTGGATTCGAGAGGCGGACGCGCCTGATGTCTTCAAATCGATTCCTGTCAGCACCAGCACAGTAGCCCCCCTACAGCCCGAGTTAAGTGCAGAAAACCGACAGCACCTCTCAAGATGACTCGAACAATACGAACAGTTTCGCGATTCTAGATCGGGCAGCAGACCGAGTTCAGAGCTCTGGATTCAACAAACAAACGCGACTGATTATTTCCAATCGACTTCTGTAAGAATCAGCTCTGTAGCTGTCCTATAGCTCGAGTTAAGTACAGAAAACCGAGAGCGTCTGTCAAGATGAGTCGAATAATACGAATAGGTTTGCGGACCTACCTCGGCTAGCAGACCGAGTTCAGACCTCTAGATTCGACAGGCGAACGCGCCTGATCATTCTGAATCGATTAGCTGTGCTTACCAACTCTGTAGCTGTTCTAAAGCTCGAGTTATGTTCAGACAACCGTCATCGCATGTCAAGTTGACTCGAAATGGCCGATCCCGCCCGTGTGCTTTTTGGCAGTAAAAGGTACCCGATCGAGCTGAGATCAAGACGGCGAGCGGGAATAAGATCGAATATCACGGGAAAAAAAACTAGAGCTCAAACGAATTGAGGAATTTCGAAAACAAAATTTTCAACCGACCAAAAGTCAGCAAAAGGTCCGTCGAGATTTTTCTTGCCAACTAGCTCTCCAGCGCCCCGGAATTACTCTTACTGGGCGCCGGCGGTAAGCCGTCAACCTTTGTGTTTTGCAGACTTTGCGGTCGACTGCGCAGGCTTTCCAGCCTAGTCGGAAGCAAGGAGCGGACGCATCGGGAGTAGGCGGAAGCCTCACCGATCCAAACGATCAGAGGCGAAAGCCAACTCTTATTAGGAGGATGAGAGGTCAAGCACACACACACACGACAAACAAAGACATGGCGTGAGTGAGCACAATCAAAATCACATCATATCCTGTCCGAAATACGCTTGTACAACCCGCGGCTAGATTATAATCGTATGCTCAACGGCCGAGATCTTGGCTTCAGTCACTGTTGAAGTTGGATCAATCGAGAACGCCGCACTATACACCTCCGTCAATATAATATCATGGCTGAGTGGCTGCCTTGAGAGCCTCGATATCCGTCCAACATCTATCCAGCACCCGACTCCTACGCCGTCGCAAGAGACGCCACCATCGAATCCAGCTCTGATGGCACAAACGCGAAACACCTGTTGTAACTGAGGGGCGTAAAGCCCTATCCTATCTCGAATCACTGGTGGCCCGACACGGGCCGCATGAGTGAGTACATCTGCACGCGTGTTCCATCCCCTATATGTGTGGTCGACAATTTCCCTCCCAAGACAGGCAAGCCAAATTCCAAACCTCTGACACATCTTGTCAAGTTGGTTAATCATTCTGTTGATCCTATCCTGATAAGTACGATTAAGCACCCTCCAGACACCCTGAAGCCAAGACACCACCAGAAGACTGTCCCCAGAAATGTACACAGGGATCCCAAATGAGTCGAGGTCGTACTCAACCTCCGTCATATTTTGTAACGCGATACGTTTGGCCAGTTTGTCGTTGAAAGCCGCAGCGCCCTCTTTAGCCCCATTAGCGTGGGTCGTTTTGTGTGATAGTATGTACCTCCTGCAGGGCCCCACCTGTTGTACCGTACCCTTTTCTTTTCTGAAAATAACTCAGCATCGTCCGTGTGCACATGCGTTCGCAGAACTGAACATACGCAGCATCTGTCGGCGCAAAGGACTCCCACCATTTGAGTCCGTAGAATTCACAGAAAGAAAATAGCCAGCATCTCTGGCCAATAGCTCGACCTGAGCTAACATGTCTCCTTTTTAGCTGCGAAGCCTCCTGGAAGTGAAACATACCCCGCAGGCACTCCGACGCATCCGTCCTGAGCCTGTCCCACAGTGGACCGTATGCAACCGTAGTCATGTGGTGATCTCTCCACGTACGTTGCGCCGAAGATATTTCTTCATGAGAAGCAGTACACAATATAGAAATGAAATCTGCAGCATCCTTCGCGGAGTTCCACACCATACGGAGAAATCGCTGCACCAAACTCGCAAATCCATAAGATCGAAATTGCTTTCTGGCCTCGTGGAACCGTCGTCGGTTCCAGTCCGCCATAGTCTCCTCCTCCCTCCTCGACCGTCGAAACATACGGCACAAACACCATCCCTCGAAGGCATTGAGCATGTGTAGCGAGGAAGTATCAGCAGTACATGTCTCTAGACAATACAACACCATACTCTGCACCTTGTCTTGATAACGACAAAACTTATCACGAACAGCTACCGCTCTGTTACGAAAGAAGTCCAACTGTCCAATGAAACAAGCACGAGCCTCCTTGATGCGATATTCCACATCAGGATGAGCGGGCACTAGGTAGGTGGATAAAATCTCATGACCCAATACTTTCATTCTGCACACACGTCGAAGTCTAAAGCCCTGATATCTCGAGCACGCAGGTATACACAAATCCTCACTGTCAAGAATATGTCCGTCACCATCCACTCTCGCATTTTCCCCACATGTCATGTACAACAAGCTGCTATCCTTCCATCTCATCCCCCAGTCATGTGGTGGTAGGGTTAGATCGTGCATAATCTGAGCCAGCACAGTTGAGAAGGCAGAGACAAGGTAGCAGTTGTCCGCCCACACAAAGTGGTTCACGACAGTCCGTCGCTCATACTCTCCACAGACGCCCTCCAGCACATACCCCACTCCTCTACTGCCCCAATCCCGAAATATAGGTCCCCACATGGCACATATGATAAGGTTAAAGCGAAGAGGCCCCTCAGGGCCGCCCGTCCGTATACAGACGTCCCAGTTGATGTCGTGAATGGCCATACCCTCGACAACTAACGACCCCGTAGTGCAAACCAGCGGTGCAAGCAAAGCATACTGAAGATAGGCAGGAATATTGGCATGGCGCATAGCTCGCTTGGCGTTTTGAAGGCTGCAATGGTCGAACGCTTGTTTGATGTCGGCGTTAGCGATATGGACCGTCTGATCCTTTCCCCAGATGTCCCCATGTTGAGCCAGAGCCTTGAGGGCCCCCACAATTTCCACCGTCTTACGTCCCTCCTGGAAGCCATAGATGCCCAGGGGTCCCATGAGGCCAGCCCGAGACACAAATTGTTCGACCGGGATCACCACACAAGCAGAATACCAACGGCTGAGACTGTTTTGCAGACAGAGGTACCGTGCATCTGTCAGTGATGTCAAGCTCGGCAGCTTGGGCATGAAGGCGATCAAAATCTGCCTCCAGTCCTGCGGATACTGCCGTGTCAAGCGAAATATCTCATCAAACATCCGAGCTACGCCACGCAAAGTCGCCCACGGCAATGCCTTGAGTATTTCACAAGGCAGCCTGTCGGGACCAGTGGCACGCCTGGACTTGAGACGTGACCGTGCCTGGCACACCACCGCCATTGTCAGTCCCTCAGTGCAGTACCCGTCGCATAGGTTATGTTGTGCATCCCTCCTCAACTCCTCCAACATCTCCATATCCCGTCCTCTGACCTCCTCCGAAGTATATCTCTGTCTGGTATGTGCTCTGATCTCCTCCACCCACTCCTCCCTGTCCTCAGATATCCGTCCCTGCACAATGAGGTGCTTGATACCATAACGCTCTTTGCGCCTGGAGGCAGGAGAGGTCCACGCGGCCAACGCCGCGCGATACTCCCTCCGAAGTCCGTTGGCACGTCTGCGCAAGCTGGGTACGTCCACTGACGCAGGCAAAGGCTTCCGTCGCAAAATCTCCCGGCAGGCCGTGAGCCCTGCAGGCCTAATTGGCGGTAGTCCCCGCCCCGTGGTGGCAGTCGTGAATTTGATTTCCTCCTGCTCAGTACAGGCCCGAATAGTGGTCGACACAAGGTCCCCTGGAGAACAAGTAGTATTGGCATCTCCGAAGACCCGATCGATTTCCTTTCGTGCCATATTGAGGCCCCCCAATTCACCGTCTTATAACCCACCAAACTCTTTTCACGAGCTGCCGTCGGGATTCTACGTTTGACCAGCTCAGCGCCTGCATCACTAAAAGTCCCCTGAAGCAGGCCATGGTCGCTGAGACGACTACGATTTGTCTTCCCCCCATTACTCATGATCGTTTCAACCGTCATCTTATCGATCACCCACGTCCTGGGAACAAAAATGTAATCAAGAACCTTCTTACACGTCCCCCACCGAGATATTCCGTAACTCTCCCATGCGTGTAGTCGTCGTGGCAAGAACGAATTGGCAGCCTTCATCCCAAGGCGCCCTAGAAAGCAGAGAACACGCTCGCGCAACTGTTGTCGTACGTCCCTCCTCTCCCGCTGTGCACCTCCCTCCTCGCAAGTCCTCCTCTCATCCTTGGTAGCACTTCCCACCGCCTCATAGACAGTCCCAGTGCGTGAGCACTGCAGCTGAGTTGATGGGGGTAGCTCGACGTTGGCATCGAGCAGCACAGAGACAGTCGCCCCCTTCCAACGGCTGCGCAGAGTGAGAATGACTGACTCGGGCGTGTCCAACACCCCGCACTGCACATCTACGGCGTTCTCGACGCCGGGGTCGGGAAGATACGCAGAGGCAACTATCACAGGGGCACTTCCACTACCAAAGACCACCACACAGAACCGTTCATATTGACATATTGATCCACGCACACATGTACTCCACTCTTTGTTAAACAATAACCCACACTTACCGTCACAACTCACGCGATATGGTAGACCACACCGTCTGATATATGCATCGAATTTGCCTCCAAAAAGATTCTGGCATTCCTGAACACCCCAAATGCAATCTCGCATTGAAAGGCTCCTCGGAATCTCATTCCCCTTGAAATTGGCCGACCCCGCCCGATTGAGGTTCCAGCTGCCCAGTCGGATCCCCTTGAACGGTGTTCGGCGTCGTCGTCGTCACACCCTCCTGTTAACTTCCGTCTCGATATCAGCCTTCGTCTTAGTAAACTCAGGTATGAATTGATGCAACCTGTCGACAGTCTCACTCGATACCTCCCATGTCGCCCGTGCCGTGGTAAACTCGGCCAGAAGCATTGGCCTCGGAGCGGCCGTCGTGGGCACTGTCCATATAGTCGATTTGGGCGGTCCCATTTCCCCTCGCACAGCAATAACCTCAATACCAATATGTGTACACATGCTCCGAATAGTGCCGCAGAATCTCCCCACCGCCTTAACGTGGTCCCTCTTCCACTCGGGGCACTCGACACTGACTTTAATCGACTCAGGGTTGATTACCTGCTTCATATTCTCAATGAGGCACTGCGGTGCTGCGATCTGGATTCCTGGGGGAGGCGCGGGGCGTTTAGCAGGGGGTACCGTCACAAGGTCGATGCACCGTTTAACCCTCCAAATAATATCCCTGTCGGCCCCTGGCTTGAATTTGATTTTGGCCGATCCGAACATGCAACGGCCAGCGTTAATGCGCTCAGTACCGTCAACACACACGTGCGCACGATCATCCTCCGAAAGACAATGATTTGTAATGTTATCGATGAGCACCTTCACATCCTCCCACATGAGCATCTCCTGAGACCTCCTATCCCTGTCACTCCAGTTGGTGACCCATCCCTTGAGTTCGACATACGTTGGAGAGAAGTAGGTGGTCCCAGGAGCCTGGTATCTTCCCGTCCTGGTATTATCAGGCCTCGTCGAAGCGTCACTGGCAACGGAACCCGCACGAACCTGTCCCTGGAGTCCCTGGACGATCGTCTCTAGTCGATTATGTTTAGTCTCAAGCCCCTGAACGCTCGTCTCCAGATTAGAAATCGCAACACCCTGCTTCTGGACCTGGGCCTGAACGTTGTCGATTTTGGTCCCCTGAACTCCTATGGCATCCTGGATCCTTTCAGTGTTATCATCCATCTTGTGCATCATCTGCAATAGTAAACTCTGCATACCATCCTTCCCCTCCAAGGCGGCCTTCCTTTCAGCAAGAACCTCCTCACGATTACGCTTCACAGGGGGGGCGCCGCCATCCACCGTCATGTTATCTGCATGCTCAGGCATTGTGTCAGTACACTGAGGTCCGTATCCCCACGAGTGCAACCACTGTCGCGTCACCGTCCGTTCACAGAGAGGTACAACAGATTCACTATCTGGAGTGGAGTCGGCAGTATTCAATCTTCCGTCCAATGGATAGTCACCTGGGGTCTTCTCAATATCCTGAAGCTGTCTTTTACGAGAAGCTCTCTCGATAGCAGTATCTGGCTTCTGACCGTAGTCCTGTGAGTACTGCAAAGATGGCACTGTGGGTGATATATCCTCCAGCTGAAACCTTCCCGCAAGAACCGAAAAGTCGTATCCGTCCGTCTTCACACACGAACAATAAAAGATAACAAGCACAGCAAACAAAGGAAGCAGCCTAGCTGGCCTCGAAGATGCCGTACTCGTCGATGGCAGCGATGGCTGCCGCGCCGCCACCCCGCGACGCCGACCCCCATGAGCCCCAGTGGGATCCTGGAGCCCTGGAGCCGAGATGTCTTGAGCCGGGGGACTCGTAGAGCTCCCTGACCATATATAATGTCGAAAAAATGCAGAGAACCAATAGTTTTTCAGCCTAAGCGATTTCAGACCTCTCGATGCAACAGCCGAACGCCCCTCATGCTTCTGGATCGTTTTTCTGTGCGCACGAGCTCCGTAGCTCTCCTACAGCCCGAGTTACGTGCGAAAAGCGACAGCACCTCTCAAGATCACTCGAACAATACAAATAGTTTCCCGAATCTAGCTCGAGTATCAGACCGAGTTCAAGCCTCTGAATGCGACAGGCGGACGCGCCTGATGTCTCTGAATCGATTCCTGTGATTACCAGCCCTGCAGCCCCCTACAGCCCGAGTTAAGTAGAAAACCGACAGCAGCTCTGAAGAACGAGTTCAGAGCGAGTTCAGAGCTCGGGCAGCAGAACGAGTTCAGAGCTCTGAATGCGACAGGCGGACGCGATTGATTGCTCCGAATCGATTCCAGTGATTACCAGCCCTGCAGCCCCCCTTACAGCTCGAGTTAAGTGCAGAAAACGGACAGCATCTCTCAAGATGACTCGAAGAATACGAATAGTTTTGCGGACCTAGCTCAGGCAGCATACCGGTTTCTGAGCTCTCGATTTGGCAGGCAGACGCGCCTGATGTCTCCGAATCGATTTCCGTGATTACGAGCCCTGTAGCGCCCCTACAGCCCGAGTTAAGTGCAGAAAACTGACAGCACCTCTCAAGATGACTCGAACAATACGAATAGTTTTGCGAACCTAGCTCGGGCAGCAGACCGAGTTCAGACCTCTGGGTGGAACAGACGAACGCGCCTGATGATTCGTAATCGATTTCTGTGAGAATGAGCTCTGTAGCTGCCCTACAGCTCGAGTTAAATACAAAATACAAACAACGCGTATCAAGATGACTCGAAACAGCCGATCCCGCCGCGACGCTTTTTTGCAGGAATATTTACCCGATCGAGCTGAGATCAAGATGGCGAGCGGGAAAAAGATCGAATATGGTCAGAAAAAATACTAGAGCTCAAACGAGAATACTAGAGCTCAAAATTTTCAACCGACCAAAAGTCAGCAAAAGGTCCGTCGAGATTTTTCTTGCCAACTAGCTCTCCAGCGCGCCGGAATTACTCTTAAGCTTTCAGCAACTAGCTAAGGGAAGCTCTACGAGTTATTTGGAGAACAAAATTTTCAACCGACCAAAAGTCACCAAAAGGTCCGTCGAGATTTTTCTTGCCAACTAGCTCTCCAGCGCCCCGGAATTACTGGGCGCCGGCGGTAAACCGTCAACCTTCCTTACCGCCGGGGGACTCGTAGAGCTTCCTGACAATATACAATGTGGAAAGAAAATGTAGAGAACGAATAGTGTTTGAGCCAAAGCGATTTCAGACCTCTCGATGCAACAGCCGAACGCCCCCGATGCTTCTGGATTGTCTTCGCGAGCTCTGTAGCTCTCCTACAGCCCGAGTTACGCGCGTAAACCGACAGCACCTCGCAAGATGACTCGAACAATACGAACAGGTTCGCGATTCTGGATCGGGCAGCAGACCGAGTTAAGAGCTCTCGATTCAACAGACGAACGCGACTAATGATTCTGAATCGATTTCTGTCTGTACGCATCAGCTCTGTAGCTGTCCTACAGCTCGAGTTAACAACAGAAAACCGAGAGCGCCTGTCAAAATGACTCGAATAATACGAATAGGTTTGCGGACCTAGCTCGGCTAGCAGACCGAGTTCAGACCTCTGGATGCAACAGACGAACGCGTCTGATTATTCTGAGTGCATAAGGTGTGCTGACCAGCTCTGTAGCTGTCCTATATCTCGAGTTAAGTCCAATATACCGACAGCGCGTATCAGGATGACTCGAAACGGCCGATCCCGCCGCAGTGCTTTTTGGCAGTAAAAGGTACCCGATCGAGCTGAGATCAAGATGGCGAGCGGGAATAAGATCGAATATCACGGGAAAAAATACTAGAGCTTTAACGAATGGTTGAATTTCGAGAACCAAATTTTCAACCGACCAAAAGTCACCAGAAGGTCCGTCGAGATTTTTCTTGCCAACTAGCTCTCCAGCGCCCCGGAACTGGGCGCCGGCGGTAAGCCGCCAACCTTTCTTACCGCCGGGAGACTCGTAGAGCTTCCTGACCATATATAATGTCGAGAAAAATTGCAGAGAACGAATAGTTTTTCAGCCTAAGCGATTTCAGACCTCTCGATGCAACAGCCGAACACCCCTCGTGCTTCTGGATCGTTTTCTGTGCGCACGAGCTCCGTAGTTCTCGTACAGCCCGAGTTACGTGCACAGCACCTCTCAAGATCACTCGAACAATACAAATAGTTTCGCGAATCTAGCTCGAGTTTCAGACCGAGTTCAGACTTCTGGATGCAAAAGGCGGACGCGCCTGATGTCTCCGCATCGATTCCTGTGATTACCAGCCCTGCAGCCCCCTTACTTCCCGAGTTGAGTGCAGAAAACCGACAGCACCTCTGAAGATGACTCGAACAATACGAATAGCTTCGCGGACCTAGCTCGGGCAGCAGACCGAGTTCAGAGCTCTGAATGCGTCAGGCAGACGCGACTGATGTCTCCGAATCGATTCCAGTGATTACCAGCCCTGCAGCCACCTTACACCTCGAGTTAAGTGCAGAACACGGACAGCACCTCTCAAGATGACTCGAAGAGTACGAATAGTTTCGCAGGGCAGCACGAGTTCAGAGCTCTGAATGCGTCAGACAGACGCGACTGATGTCTCCGAATGGATCCCAGTGATTCGGGGAGCAGACCGAGTTCCGAGCTCTGAATTCGACTGGCGGACGCGCCTGATGTCTTCAAATCGATTCCTGTGACCACCAGCACTGTAGCTCCCCCCCAGCCCGAGTTGAGTGCAGAAAACCGAGAGCACTTCTCAAGATGACTCGAAGAATACGAATAGTTTCGCGATTCTAGATCGGGCAGCAGACCGAGTTCAGAGCTCTCGATTCAACAGACAAATGCGACTGATGATTCTGGATCAACTTCTGTAAGTATCAGCTCTGTAGCTGTCCTTTAGCTCGAGTTAAGTAGAGAAAACCGGGAGCGTCTGACAAGATCACTCGAATAATACGAACAGGTTTGCGGACCTAGCTCGGCTAGCAGACCGAGTTCAGACCTCTAGATCCAACAGGCGAACGCGCCTGATCATTCTGAATCGATTAGCTGTGCTTACCAGCTCTGTAGCTGTCCTAAAGCTCGAGTTATGTTCAGAAAACCGCTATCGCGTGTCAAGATGACTTGACACGGCCGATCCCGCCCGCCTGCTTTTTGGCAGTAAAAGGTACCCGGTGGAGCTGAGATCAAGACGGCGAGCGGGAATAAGATCGAATATCACGGGAAAAAATACTAGAGCCCAAACGAATGTTCAAATTTTGAGAACATAATTTTCAACCGACCAAAAGTCACCAAAAGGTCCGTCGAGATTTTCTTGCCAACTAGCTCTCCAGCGCCCCGGAATTACACTTAAGCTTCCAGCAATAACTTGCTAAGGGAAGCTCTACGAGTTCTTTTCAACCGACCAAAAGTCACCAAAAGGTCCGTCGAGATTTCTCTTGCCAACTAGCTCTCCAGCGCGCCGGAATTACTGGGCGCCGGCGGTAAACCGTCAACCTTTCTTACCGCCGGGGGACTCGTAGAGCTTCCTGAGATATACAATGTAGAAAAAAATGCAGAGAACGAATAGTTTTTCAGCCCAAGCGATTTGTCGACGCAACAGCCCAACGCCCCCCGATGCTTCTGGATTGTCTTCTGTACGAGCTCTGTAGCTCTCCTACAGCCCGAGTTACGTGCGAAAAGCGACAGCGCCTCTAAAAATGACTCGAACAAAACGAATAGTTTGGCAAACCCAGCTCGAGTATCAGACCGAGTTCAGACATCTGAATGCAACAGGCGGACGCGTCTGATGTCTCCGAATCAATTCCTGTGATTACCAGCCCTGCAGCCCCCCTACAGCCCGAGTTAAGTGCAGAAAGCCGACAGCATCTCTCAGGATGACTCGAACAATACGAACAGCTTCGCAGACCTAGTTTGGGCAGCAGACCGACTTCCGAGCTCTGGATTCGAGAGGCGGACGCGCCTGATGTCTTCAAATCGATTCCTGTCAGCACCAGCACAGTAGCCCCCCTACAGCCCGAGTTAAGTGCAGAAAACCGAGAGCACTTCTCAAGATGACTCGAACAATACGAACAGTTTCGCGATTCTAGATTGGGCAGCAGACCGAGTTCAGAGCTCTGGATTCCACAGACAAACGCAACTGATTATTTCCAATCGATTTCTGTAAGAATCAGCTCTGTAGCTGTCCTATAGCTCGAGTTAAGTACAGAAAACCGAGAGCGTCTGTCAAGATGAGTCGAATAATACGAATAGGTTTGCGGACCTACCTCGGCTAGCAGACCGAGTTCAGACCTCTAGATTCGACAGGCGAACGCGCCTGATCATTCTGAATCGATTAGCTGTGCTTACCAACTCTGTAGCTGTTCTAAAGCTCGAGTTATGTTCAGACAACCGTCATCGCATGTCAAGTTGACTCGAAATGGCCGATCCCGCCCGTGTGCTTTTTGGCAATAAAAAGTACCCGATCGAGCTGAGATCAAGACGGCGAGCGGGAATATGATCGAACATCACGGAAAGAAATACTAGAGCTCAACCGAATTGAGGAATTTCGAGAACAAACTTTTCAACCGACCAAAAGTCAGCAAAAGGTCCGTCGAGATTTTTCTTGCCAACTAGCTCTCCAGCGCCCCGGAATTACTCTTACTGGGCGCAGGCGGTAAACCGTCAACCTTTGTTACCGCCGGGGGACTCGTAGAGCTTCCTGACCATATATAATGTCGAGAAAATACAGAGAACAAATAGTTTTTCAGCCTAAGCGATTTCAGACCTCTCGATGCAACAGCCGAACGCCCCTCATGCTTCTGGATCGTTTATCTGTGCGCACGAGCTCCGTAGCTCTCCTACAGCCCGAGTTACGTGCGAAAAGCGACAGCACCTCTCAAGATCACTCGAACAATACAAATCGTTTCCCGAATCTAGGTCGAGTATCCGAGTTCAAACCTCTGAATGCGACAGGCGGACGCGCCTGATGTCTCTGAATCGATTCCTGTGATTACCAGCCCTGCAGCCTCCTACAGCCCGAGTTAAGTAGAAAACCGACAGCAGCTCTGAAGATGACTCGAACACTACGAACAGCTTCGCGGACCTAGCTCGGGCAGCAGAACGAGTTCAGAGCTCTGAATGCGACAGGCGGACGCGATTGATTGCTCCGAATCGATTCCAGTGATTACCAGCCCTGCAGCCCCCTTACAGCTCGAGTTAAGTGCAGAAAACGGACAGCATCACTCAAGATGGCTCGAAGAATACGAATAGTTTTGCGGACCTAGCTCGGGCAGCACACCGATTTCTGAGCTCTCGATTTGGCAGGCAGACGCGCCTGATGTCTCCGAATCGATTCCCGTGATTACGACCCCTGTAGCCCCCCTACAGCCCGAGTTAAGTGCAGAAAACTGGCAGCACCTCTCAAGATGACTCGAACAATACGAATAGTTTTGCGAACCTAGCTCGGGCAGCAGACCGAGTTCAGACCTCTGGATGGAACAAACGAACGCGCCTGATGAATCGTAATCGATTTCTGTGAGAATGAGCTCTGTAGCTGCCCTACAGCTCGAGTTAAGTACAAAATACAGACAACGCGTATCAAGATGACTCGAAACAGCCGATCCCGCCGCGACGCTTTTTTGCAGGAATATTTACCCGATCGAGCTGAGATCAAGATGGCGAGCGGGAATAAGATCGAATATGGTCAGAAAAAATACTAGAGCTCAAACGAGAGGTTGAATTTCGAAAACAAAATTTTCAACCGACCAAAAGTCAGCAAAAGGTCCGACGATATTTTTCTTGCCAACTAGCTCTCCAGCGCGCCGGAATTACTCTTAAGCTTTCAGCAACTAGCTAAGGGAAGCTCTACGAGTTATTTTGAGAACAAAATTTTCAACCTACCAAAAGTCACCAAAAGGTCCGTCGAGATTTTTCTTGCCAACTAGCTCTCCAGCGCCCCGGAATTACTGGGCGCCGGCCGGGGGACTCATAGAGCTTCCTGACAATATACATTGTGGAAAGAAAACGTAGAGAACGAATAGTTTTTGAGCCAAAGCGATTTCAGACCTCTCGATGCAACAGCCAAACGCCCCCGATGCTTCTGGATTGTCTTTGCGAGCTCTGTAGCTCTCCTACAGCCCGAGTTACGCGCGTAAATCGACAGCACCTCTCAAGATGACTCTGACAAAACGAATAGTTTAGCAACCCAGCTCGAGTATCAAACCGAGTTCAGACCTCTGAATGCGACAGACGGACGCGTCTGATATCTGCGAATCGGCTCCTGTGATTACCAGCCCTGCGCCCCTCTACAGCCCGAATTAAGAGCAGAAAACCGACAGCACCTCTCAGGATGACTCCCAGAATACAACAGTTTTGCGGACCTGGCGCGGGCAGCAGACCGAGTTCCGACTCTCGATTCGACAGGCGGACGCGCCTGGTGTCTTCAAATCGATTCCTGTGACCGCCAGCACTGTAGCCCCCCCCCAGCCGTTGAGTGCAGAAAACCAAGAGCACTTCTCAAGATGACTCGAACAATACAAATAGTTTCTCAATTCTAGATCAGGCAGCAGACCGAGTTCAGGGCTCTCGAGTCAACAGACAAATGCGACTGATGATTCCTAACCAGTTTCTGCAAGTGTAAGCTCTGTAGCTGTCCTATAGCTCGAGTTAAGTGCAGAAAACCGAGAGCGTCTGTCAAGATAACTCGAATAATACGAATAGATTTTCGGACCTAGCTCGGCTAGCAGACCGAGTTCAGACCTCTAGATTCAACGGGCGAACGCGCCTGATTATTCTGAATCGATTAGCTGTACTTACCAGCTCTGTAGCTGTCCTAGAGCTCGAGTTAAGTACAGAAAACCGAGAGCGTCTGTCAAGATGACTCGAATAATACGAATAGGTTTGCGGACCTAGCTCGACTACCAGACCGAGTTCAGACCTCTGGATTCAACAGGCGAACGCGCCTGATTATTCTGAATCGATTAGCTGTGCTTACCAGCTCCGTAGCTGTCCTAAAGCTCGAGTTATGTTCAGAAAACCGTCATCGAGTGTCAAGATGACTGAAACGGCCGATCCCGTCTTGCTGCTTTTTAGCAGTAAAAAGTACCCGATCGAGCTGAGATCAAGATGGCGAGCTGGAATAAGATCGAATATCATTGGAAAAATACTAGAGCTCAAACGAATGTTCAAATTTCGAGAACAAAATTTTCAACCGACCAAAAGTCACCAAAAGGTCCGTCGAGATTTTTCTTGCCAACTAGCTCTCCAGCGCCCCGGAATTACTCTTAAGCTTCCAGCAACAACTTGCTAAGGGAAGCTCTACGAGTTAAGCTTCCAGCAACAACTTGCTAAGGGAAGCTCTACGAGTTACAAGAAACAGCCGATCCCGGCGCGATGCTTTTTAACAATAAAAGTTACCCGATCGAGCTGAGATCAAGATGGCAAACGGGAATGAGATCGAACTGGGCGCCGGCTGTAAACCGTCAACCTTTCTTACCGCCGGGGGACTCGTAGAGCTTCCTGACAATCTATAATGTCCAAAAAGATTGCAGAGAAAGAATAGTTTTTCAGCCCAAGCGATTTCAGACCTTTCGATGCAACAGCCGAACGCCCCTGATGTTGTATTATCTTCTATACGAGCTCTGTAGCTCTCCTACAGCCCGAGTTACGCGCGCAAATCGACAGCACCTCTCAAGATGACTCGAACAAAACGAATAGTTCGGCAAACCTAGCTCGAGTATCAGACCGAGTTCAGACCTCTGAATGCAATAGTGGGACGCGTTTGTGGCTCCGAATCGATTCCTGCGATTACCAGCCCTGCAACCCCCCTGCAGCCCGAGTTAAGTGCAGAAAACTGACAGCACCTCTCAGAATGACTCGAACAATACGAATAGTTTGGCGAACCTAGTTCGGGCAGCAGACCGAGTTCAGAGCTCTGGATTGGACAGACGGACGCGCCTGATGTCTCCGAATGGATTTCTGAGATTACCAGCCCTGTAGCCCCCCTTAAAGCCTGAGTTAATTAAGTACAGAAAACTGACAGCACCTCTCAAGATGACTCGAACAATACAAATAGTTTCGTTCTAGATCGGGCAGCAGACCGAGTTCAGAGCTCTGGACTCAACAGACAACGCGACTGATTATTCTGAATCGGTTTCTGTAAGTATCAGCTCTGTAGCTGTCATATAGCTCGAGTTAAGTACAAAAAACCGAGAGCGCCTGTCGAGATGACTAAAATAATACAAAGAGGTTTGCGGACCAAGCTCGGCTAGCAGACCGAGTTCGGACCTCTGGATTCAACAAGCCAATGCGCATGAGCATTCTGAATCGATTAGCTGTGCATACCAGCTCTGTAGCTCTTCTATAGCTCCAGTTATGTTCAGAAAACTGTCATTGCGTGTGAAGATGACCCGAAACGGCCGATCCCGCCTGCCTGCGTTTTGGCAGTAAAAGGTACCCGATCGAGCTCAGATCAAGATGACGAGAGCGAATAAGATCGAATTTCTCCAAAAAAAATCTAACGAATGTTCAAATTTTGAGAACAAAATATTCAACCGACCAAAAGTCACTAAAAGGTCCGTCAAGATTTTTCGAGCCAGCTAGCTCTCCAGCACCCAGGAATTACTCTTAAGCTTCCAGATTTAACCTGCTAAGGGGAGCTCTACGGGTTATGTGGTGGAAAAATACGAGAGCTCAAACGAATTGTTGAATTTCGAGAACAAAATTTTCAACTGACCACTTGATAGTGTCCAAAACTGGGCGCCGGCGGTAAACCGTCAACCTTGGTTACCGCCGGGAGACTCGTAGAGCTTCCTAGCTCGACTTAAGTTGAGAAAACCGACAGCACCTACCAACATTCCGACTCATAGTGAATATGTTTTGACCTCTCAATGCGACAGGCGGACGCGTCTGATGTCTGTGAATCGACTCCTGTCATTACCAGCCCTGCAGCCCCCCTACAGCCCGAGTTATGTGCAGAAAACCGACAGCACCTCTCAGGATGACTCGAACAATACAGTAGTTTCGCAAGCCTAATTCGGGCAGCAGACCAAGTTCCGAGCTCTGGATTCGACAGGCGGACGCGCCTGATGTCTTTAAATCGATTCCTGTGACCACCAGCACTATAGCCCCCCCTCAGCGCGAGTTGAGTGAAGAAAACCGGGAGCACTTCTCAAGATGACTCGACCAATACGAACAGTTTCGCGATTCTAGATCGGGCAGCAGACCGAGTTCAGAGCTCTGGATTCAACAGACAAACGCAACTGATGATTCTGAATCGGTTTCTGTAAATATCAGCTCTGTAGCTGTCCTACAGCTCGAGTTAAGTACAGAAAACCGAGAGTTCCTGTCAAGATGACTCGAATAATACGAATAGGTTTGCGGACCTAGCTCGGCTAACAGACCGAGTTCAGACCTCTGGATTCAACAGGCGAACGCGCCTAATCATTCTACATCGATTAGCTGTGCTTACCAGCTCTGTAGCTGTCCTAAAGCTCGAGTTATGTTCAGAAAACCGTCAGCGCGAATCAAGATGACTCGAAACGGCCGATCCCGCCACAGTGCTTTTCGATAGTAATATTCACCCGATCGAGCTGAGATCAAGATGGCGAGCGGGAATAAGATCGAATGTCACGGGAAAAAATACTAGAGCTCTAACGAATGGTTGAATTTCGAGAACAAAATTTTCAACCGAGCAAAAGTCAGCAAAAGTTCCGTCGAGATTTTTCGAGCCAACTAGCCCGCCAGTGCGTCCGAATGGGCGCCGGCGGTAAACCGTCAACCTTGGTTACCGCCGGGAGACTCGTAGAGCTTCCTAGCTCGACTTAAGTTGAGAAAACCGACAGCACCTACCAACATTCCGACTCATAGTGAATATTTTTTGACCTCTGAATGCGACAGGCGGACGCGTCTGATGTCTACGAATCGACTCCTGTCATTACCAGCCCTGCAGCCCCCCTACGGCCCGAGCTAGGTGCAGAAAGCCGACAGCACCTCTCAGGATGACTCGAACAATACAATAGTTTCGCAGACCTAATTCGGGCAGCAGACCGAGTTCCGAGCTCTGGATTCGACAGGCGGACGCGCCTGATATCTTCAAATCGATTCATGTTACCACCAGCACTGTAGCCCCCCTCAGCGCGAGTTGAGTGAAGAAAGAGCACTTCTCAAGATGACTCGACCAATACGAATAGTTTCGCGATTCTAGATCGGGCAGCAGACAGAGTTCAGAGCTCTGGATTCGACAGACAAACGCAACTGATGATTCTGAATCGGTTTCTGTAAATATCAGCTCTGTAGCTGTCCTACAGCTCGAGTTAAGTACAGAAAAACGAGAGTTTCTGTCAAGATGACTCGAATAATACGAATAGGTTTGCGGACCTAGCTCGGCTAACAGACCGAGTTCAGACCTCTGGATTCAACAGGCGAGCGCGCCTAATCATTCTACATCGAGATGGCGAACGGAATAAGATCGAATATCACGGGAAAAAATACTAGAGCTCTAACGAATGGTCAACGTTGGAGAACATAATTTTCAACTGAGCACTTGGTAGCGTCCAAAACTGGGCGCCGGCGGTAAACCGTCAACCTTGGTTTTTTGCGGACTTTGCGGTCGACTGTGCAGGCTTTCCAGCCTAGTCGGAAGCAAGGAGCGGGCGCATCGGGAGTAGGCGGAAGCCTCACCGATCCAAACGATCAGAGGCGAGAGCCAACTCTTATTAGGAGGATGAGAGGTCAAGCACACACACACGACAAACGAAGGCATGGCGTGAGTGAGCACAATCAAAATCACATCATATCCTGTCCGGAATACGAATGTACAACCCGCGGCAAGATCATAATCGCATGCTCAACGGCCGAGACCTCGGCATCAGTCACTGTTGAAGTTGGATCAATCGAGAGTGCCGCACTGTACACCTCCGTCCAAATAATATCATGGCTGAGTGGCTGCCTTGAGAGCCTCGATACCCGTCCAACATCTATCCAGCACCCGACTCCCACGCCGTCGCAAGAGACACCACCATCGAATCCAGCTCTGATGGCACAAACGCGAAGCACCTGTTGTAACTGAGGGGCGCGAAGCCCTATCCTATCTCGAATCACTGGTGGCCCGACACGGGCCGTATGAGTGAGTACATCTGCACGCGTGTTCCATCCCCTATATGTGTTGTCTACAATTTCCCTCCCATGACAGGCAGGCCTAATTCCATACCTTTGACACATGTTGTCATTCTGTTGATCCCATCCTGATAAGTACGATTAAGTACCCTCCAGACACCCTGCAGCCAAGACACCACCAGAAGACTGTCCCCAGAAATGTACACAGGGATCCCAAATGAGTCGAGGTCGTACTCAACCTCCTTCATATTTTGTAACGCAATACGTTTGGCCAGTTTGTCGTTGAAAGCCGCAGTGCCCTCTTGGGCCCCATAGGTGTGTAGGTCGTTTTGTGTGATGGTAAGTACCTCCTGCAGGGCCCCACCTGTTGTACCGTACCCTTTTCTTTTCTGAAAATAACTCAGCATCGTCCGTGTACACATGCGTTCGCAGAACTGAACATACGCAGCATCTGTCGGCACAAAGGACTCCCACCATTTGAGTCCGTAGAATTCGCAGAAAGAAAATAGCCAACATCTCTGGCCAACAGCTCGACCTGAACTAACATGTCTCCTTTTTAGCTGCGAAGCCTCCTGGAAGTGAAACATACCCCGCAGGCACTCAGACGCATCCGTCCTGAGTCTGTCCCACAGTGGGCCATACGCAACCGTAGTCATGTGGTGATCTCTCCACGTACGTTGCGTCGAAGATATTTCCTCATGAGAAGCAGCACACAACATAGAAATGAAATCAGCAGCATCCTTAGCGGAGTTCCACACCATACGAAGAAATCGCTGCACCAAACTCGCAAATCCGTAAGATCGAAATTGCTCTCTGGCCTCGTGGTACCGTCGTCGGTTCCAGTCCGCCATAGTCTCCTCCTCTCTCCTCGGCCGTCGAAACATACGGCACAAACACCATCCCTCGAAGGCATTGAGCATGTGTAGCGAGGAAGTATCAGCAGTACATGTCTCTAGACAATACAACGCCATACTCTGCACCTTATCTTGATAACGACAAAAGTTATCACGAACAGCTACCGCTCTGTTACGAAAGAAATCCGACTGTCCAATGAAACAAGCACGAGCCTCCTTGATGCGATATTCCACATCAGGATGAGCGGGCACTAAGTAGGTGGAGAAAATCTCATGACCCAATACTTTCATTCTGCACACACGTCGAAGTCTAAAGTCCTGATATCTCGAGCACGCAGGTATACACAAATCCTCGCTGGTAAGTATACGTCCGTCACCGTCCACTTTCGCATTTTCCCCACATGTCATGTACAACAGGCTGCTATCCTTGCATCTCATCCCCCAGTCATGTAGTGGTAGTGTTAGATCGTGCATCATCTGAGCCAACACAGTTGAGGAGGCAGAGACATGGTAGCAGTTGTCCGCCCACACAAAGTGGTTCACTAGTGTCCGTCGCTCATACTCACCACAGACGCCCTCCAGCACATACCCCACTCCTCTACTGTCCCAATCCCGAAATATAGGTCCCCACATGGCACATATGATAAGATTAAAGAGAAGAGGCCACTCAGGGCCGCCCGTCCGTATGCAGACGTCCCAGTTGATGTCGTGAATGGCCATACCCTCGACAACTAACGACCCCGTAGTGCAAACCAGCGGTGAAAGCAAAGCATACTGGAGATAGGCAGGAATTTTGGCATGGCACATAGCTCGCTTGGCGTTTTGAAGGCTGCAGTGGTCGAACGCTTGTTTGATATCGGCGTTAGCGATATGGACCGTATGATCCTTTCCCCAGATGTCCCCGTGTTGAGCCAGAGCCTTGAGGGCCCCCACAATCTCCACCGTCTTACGTCCCTCCTGGAAGCCGTAGATGCCCAGGGGTCCCATGAGGCCAGCCCGAGACACAAATTGTTCGACCAAGGTCACCACACAAGCAGAATACCAACGGCTGAGACTGTTTTGCAGACAGAGGTACCGTGCATCTGTCAGCGATGTCAAGCTCGGCAGCTTGGGCATGAAGGCGATCAAAATTTGCCTCCAGTCCTGCGGATACTGCCGTGCCAAGCGAAATATCTCATCAAACATCCGAGCTACGCCACGCAAAGTCGCCCACGACAATGCCTTGAGTATTTCACAAGGCAGCCTGTCGGGGCCAGTGGCACGCCTGGACTTAAGACGTGACCGTGCCTGGCATACCACCGCCATTGTCAGTCCCTCAGTGCAGTACCCGTCACATAGGTTATGTTGTGCATCCCTCCTCAACTCCTCCAACATCGCCATATCCCGTCCTCTGACCTCCTCCGAAGTATACCTCTGTCTGGTATGTGCTCTGATCTCCTCCACCCACTCCTCCCTGTCCTCAGATATCCGTCCCTGCACAATGAGGTGCTTGATACCATGACGCTCTTTGCGCCTGGAGGCAGGAGAGGTCCACGCGGCCAACGCCGCACGATACTCCCTCCGCAGTCCGTTGGCACGTCTGCGCAAGCTGGGCACGTCCACTGACGCCGGCAAAGGCTTCCGTCGCAAAATCTCCTGGCAGGCCGTGAGCCCTGCAGGCCTAATTGGCGGTAGTCCCCGTCCCGTGGCGGCAGTCGTGAACTTGATTTCCTCCTGCTCAGTACAGGCCCGAATAGTGGTCGACACAAGGTCCCCAGGAGAACAAGTAGTATTGGCATCTCCCAAGACCCGATCGATTTCCTTTCGCGCCACATTGAGGCCCCCCCAATTCACCGTCTTATTACCCACCAAACTCTTTTCACGAGCTGCCGTCGGGATACTACGTTTGACCAGCTCAGCGCCTGCGTCACTAAAAATCCCCTGAAGCAGGCCATGGTCGCTGAGACGACTACGATTTGTCCTCCCCCCATTACTCATGATCGTTTCGACCGTCATCTTATCGATCACCCACGTCCTGGGAACAGAAATGTAATCAAGAACCTTCTTACACGTCCCCCACCGAGATACTCCGTAGCTCTCCCATGTGTGTAGTCGTCGTGGCAAGAACGAATTGGCAGCCTTCACCCCCAGGCGCCCTAGAAAGCATAGAACACGCTCGCGCAACTGTTGTCGTACGTCCCTCCTCACCCGCTGTGCACCTCCCTCCTCGCAAGTCCTCCTCTCCTCCTTGGTAGCACTTCCCACCGCCTCATAGACAGTCCCAGTGCGTGAGCACTGCAGCTGAGTTGATGGGGATAGCTCAACGTTGGCATCGAGCAGCACAGAGACAGTCGCCCCCTTCCAGCGGCTGCGCAGAGTGAGAATGACTGACTCGAGCGTGTCCAACACCACGCACTGCACATCTACGGCGTTCTCGACGCCGGGGTCGGGAAGATACGCAGAGGCAACTATCACAGGGGCACTTCCACTACCAAAGACCACCACACAAAACCGTTCGTATTGACATATTGATTCACGCACACATGTACTCCACTCTTTGTTAAATAATAACCCGCACTTACCGTCACAACTCACGCGATATGATAAACCACACCGTCTGATATATGCATCAAATTTGCCTCCAAAAAGATTCTGGCATTCCTGAACACCCCAGATGCAATCTCGCATTGAAAGGCACCTCAGAATCTCATTCCCCTTGAAATTGGCCGACCCCGCCCGATTGAGGTTACAGCTACCCAGTCGGATCCCCTTGAACGGTGTTCGGCGTCGCCGTCGTCACACCCTCCTGTTGACTTCCGTCTCGATATCAGCCTTCGTCTTAGTAAACGCAGGTATGAGTTGATGCAACCTGTCGACAGTCTCACTCGATACCTCCCATGTCGCCCGCGTCGTGGTAAACTCGGCCAGAAGCATTGGCCTCGGAGCGGCCGTCGTGGGCACTGTCCATATAGTCGATTTGGGCGGTCCCATTTCCCCTCGCACAGCAATAACCTCAATACCAATATGTGTACACATGCTCCGAATAGTGCCGCAGAATCTCCCCACCGCCTTAACGTGGTCCCTCTTCCACTCGGGGCACTCGACACTGACTTTGATCGACTCAGGGTTGATTACCTGCTTCATATTCTCAATGAGGCACTGTGGCGCAGCGATCTGGATTCCTGGAGGAGGCGCGGGGCGTTTAGCAGGGGGTACCGTCACAAGGTCGATGCACCGTTTGACCCTCCAAATAATATCCCTGTCGGTCCCTGGCTTGAATTTGATTTTGGCCGATCCGAACATGTAACGGCCAGCGTTAATGCGCTCCGTACCGTCAACACACACGTGCACACGATCATCCTCCGAAAGACAATGATTTGTAATGTTATCTATGAGCACCTTCACATCCTCCCACATGAGCATCTCCTGAGACCTCCTATCCCTGTCACTCCAGTTGGTGACCCATCCCTTGAGTTCGACATACGTTGGAGAGAAGTAGGTGGTTCCAGGAGCCTGGTATCTTCCCGTCCTGGTATTATCAGGCCTCGTCGAAGCGTCACTGGCAACTGAACCCGCACGAACCTGTCCCTGGAGTCCCTGGACGATCGTCTCGAGTCGATTATGTTTAGTCTCAAGCCCCTGAACGCTCGTCTCCAGATTAGAAATCGTAACACCCTGCTTCTGGACCTGGGCCTGAACGTTGTCGATTTTGGTCCCCTGAACTCCTATGGCATCCTGGATCCTTTCAGTGTTATCATCCATCTTGTGCATCATCTGCAATAGTAAACTCTGCATACCATCCTTCCCCTCCAAGGCGGCCTTCCTTTCAGCAAGAACCTCCTCACGATTACGCTTCACAGGGGGGGCGCCGCCATCCACCGTCATGTTATCTGCATGCTCAGGCATTGTGTCAATACACTGAGGTCCGTATCCCCACGAGTGCAACCACTGTCGTGTCACCGTCCGTTCACAGAGAGGTACAACAGATTCACTATCTGGAGTGGAGTCGGCAGTATTCAATCTTCCGTCCAATGGGTAGTCACCTGGGGTCTTCTCGATATCCTGAAGTTGTCTTTTACGAGAAGCTCTCTCGACAGCAGTATCTGGCTTCTGACCGTAATCCTGTGAGTACTGCAAATATGGCACTGTCGGTGATATATCCTCCAGCTGAAACCTTCTCGCGAGAACCGAAAAGTCGTATCCGTCCGTCTTCACACACGTACAACAAAAGATAACAAGCGCAGCAAACAAAGGAAGCAGCCTAGCTGACCTCGAAGATGCCGTACCCGTCGATGGCAGCGATGGCTGCCGCGCCGTCTCCCCGCGACGCCGACGCCCCCTGAGCACCAGTGGGATCCTGGAGCCCTGGAGCCGAGATGTCTTGAGCCTTGGTTACCGCCGGGAGACTCGTAGAGCTTCCTAGCTCGACTTAAGTTGAGAAAACCGACAGCACCTACCAACATTCGACTCATAGTGAATATTTTTTGACCTCTGAATGCGACAGGCGGACGCGTCTGATGTCTGCGAATCGACTCCTGTCATTACCAGCCCTGCAGCCCCCCTACAGCCCGAGTTAAGTGCAGAAAACCGACAGCATCTCTCAGGATGACTCGAACAATACAATAGTTTCGCAGACCTAATTCAAGCAGCAGAACCGAGTTCCGAGCTCTGGATTCGACAGGCGGACGCACCTGATGTCTTCAAATCGATTCCTGTAACCACCAGCACTGTAGCCCCCCTCAGCGCGAGTTGAGTGAAGAAAACCGAGAGCACTTCTCAAGATGACTCGACCAACACGAATAGTTTCGCGATTCAAGATCGGGCAGCAGACCGAGTTCAGAGCTCTGGATTCGACAGACAAAGGCACTGACGATTCTGAATCGGTTTCTGTAAATATCAGCTCTGTAGCTATCCTACAGCTCGAGTTAAGTACAGAAAACCGAGAGTTTCTGTCAAGATGACTCGAATAATACGAATAGGTTTGCGGACCTAGCTCGGCTAACAGACCGAGTTCAGACCTCTGGATTCAAGAGGCGAACGCGCCTTATCATTCTACATCGATTAGCTGTGCTTACCAGCTCTGTAGCTGTCCTAAAGCTCGAGTTATGTTCAGAAAACCGTCAGCGCGTATCAAGATGACTCAAAACGGCCGATCCCGCCACAGTGCTTTTCGATAGTAATATTCGCCCGATCGAGCTGAGATCAAGATGGCGAGCGGTAATAAGATCGAATATCACGGGAAAAAATACTAGAGCTCTAACGAATGGTCAAATTTCAAGAACAAAATTTTCAACCGACCAAAAGTCACCAAAAGGTCCGTCGAGATTTTTCTTGCCAACTAGCTCTCCAGCGCGCCGGAATTACCCTTACTGGGCGCCGGCGGTAAACCGTCAACCTTGATTACCGCCGGGAGACTCGTAGAGCTTCCTAGCTCGACTTAAGTTGAGAAAACCGACAGCACCTACCAACATTCCGACTCAAAGTGAATATTTTTTTACCTCTGAATGCGACAGGCGGACGCGTCTGATGTCTGCGAATCGACTCGTGTGATTACCAGCCCTGCAGCCCCCCTACAGCCCGAGTTAAGTGCAGAAAACCGACAGCACCTCTCAGGATGACTCGAACAATAAACTAGTTTCGCAGACCTAATTCGGGCAACAGACCGAGTTCCGAGCTCTGGATTCGACAGATGGACGCGCCTCATGTCTTCAAATCGATTCCTGTAACCACCAGCACTGTAGCCCCCATCAGCGCGAGTTGAGTGAAGAAAACCAAGAGCACTTCTCAAGATGACTCGACCAATACAAATAGTTTCGCGATTCTAGATCGGGCAGCAGACCGAGTTCAGAGCTCGATTCGACAGACAAACGCAACTGATGATTCTGAATCGGTTTCTGTAAATATCAGCTCTGTAGCTGTCCTACAGCTCGAGTTAAGTACATAAAACCGAGAGTTCCTCTCAAGATGACTCGAATAATACGAATAGGTTTGCGGACCTAGCTCGGCTAACAGACCGAGTTCAGACCTCTGGATACAACAGGGGAACGCGCCTAATAATTCTACATCGATTAGCTGTGCTTAACAGCTCTGTAGCTGTCCTAAAGCTCGAGCTATGTCCAGAAAACCGTCAGCGCGTATCAAGATGACTCGGAACGGTCGATCTCGCCACAGTGCTTTTCGATAGTAATATTCACCCGACCGAGCTGAGATCAAGATGGCGAGCGGGGATAAGATCGAATATCACGGGAAAAGATACTAGAGCTCTAACAATTTGTCAAATTTTGAGAACATAATTTTCAATCGACCAAAAGTCACCAAAAGTTCCGTCGAGATTTTTCTTGCCAACTAGCCGCCAGTGCGTCCGAACTGGCGCCGGCGGTGAACCGTCAACCTAGTCACCGCCGGGAACCTCGTAGAGCTCATTTCACGCGTAAGAGTGCTCGGAGTCGAAAGAGAGAGCTTCTGGAAGCATTTCTCGAAAGAGAGAAAAATTGATTTTTTTCGTGTCGACATGAAGATGGTTCCCCCAAGTGTTTTGATAGTAGAAGTGCGCCTACAGATCTCATACTAAGACAGAGAGGCCCTCATAATCGTTTACAGGTTCAAACAATCTGCTTTCTCAAAATGAATTGTCAAATATCTTTCAAAAAATTGCAAAACTACCCAAAAGTTACCACTTTGTCCTTTCTGGCCAGGTCGACCAACTGGGCGCCGGCGGTAAACCGTCAACCTTCGTTACCGCCGGGGGACTCGTAGAGCTTCCTGACAACATGTAATGCCGAAGAAAATTACACTGACAAAATAGTTTTTCAGCCCAAGCAATTTCAGACCTCTCCGATGCAGCAGCCGAACGCCCCCGATGCTTCTAGATTGTCTTCTGTACGAGCTCTGTAGCTCTCCTACAGCCCGAGTTACGTGCGTAAATCGACAGCACCTCTCAATATGACTCGAACAATACGAACAGTTTGGCAAACCTAGCTCGAGTATCAGACCGAGTTCAGACCTCTGCATGCAACAGGCGGCCGCGCCTGATGTCTCTGAATCGATTCCTGTGATTACCAGCCCTGCAGCCCCCCTACAGCCCGAGTTAAGTGTAGGAAACCGACAGCACCTCAGGATGGCTCGAACAATAACAGTTTCGCGGACCCGGCAGCACACAGAGTTCCGAGCTCTGGATTCGAAAGGCGGACGCGCCTGATGTCTCCGAATCGATTCCAGTGATTACCAGCCATGCAGCCCCCCCACAGCCCGAGTTCAGTGCAGAGAACAGACAGCATCTCTCAAGATGACTCGAACAATACGAATAGTTTTCTAGATCGGGCAGCAGACCGAGTTCAGAGCTCTGGATTCAACAGACAAACGCAATTGATGATTCTGAATCGGTTTCTGTACGTATCAGCTCTATAGCTGTCCAGTAGCTCGAGTTAAGTACAGAAAACCGAGAGCATCTGTCAAGATGACTCGAATAATACGAATAAGTTTGCGGACCTAGCTCGGCTAGCAGACCGAGTTCAGACACTCTGGCTTCAACAGACGAACGCGCCTGATCATTCTGAATCGATTAGCTGTGCTTACCAGCTCTGTAGCTGTCCTAAAGCTCGAGTTATCTTGAGAAAACCGACAGCGCGAATCGAGATGACTCAAAACGGCCGATCCCGCCGCAGTGCTTTTTGGCAATAAAAGGTACCCGATCGAGCTGAGATCAAGATGGCGAGCGGGAATAAGATCGAATACCACGGGCAAAAATACTAGAGCTCTAACGAATGGTTGGATTTCGAGAACAAAATTTTCAACCGAACAAAAGTCGTCAAAACGTCCGTCGAGATTTTTCTTGCCAACTGGCACCGGCGGTGAACCGTCAACCTGGTCACCGCCGGGAACCTCGTAGAGCTCCTTCCACGCGTAAAGTGCTCAGAGTCGGAGGAGAGAGCTTCTGGAGGCATTTTTCGTATTTTTTTCATGTCGACATGAAGTTGGTTCCCCCAAGTGTTTTGATAGTAAATGTGCGCCTACAGAGCTCATATTAAGACGCAGAGGCCCTCACATTCGTGTGCAGGTGCGAAAAATCTGCTTTCTCAAAATGAAGTGTCAAATATCTTTCAAATAATGGCAAAACCGACCAAAAGTTACCACTTTGTCCTTTCTGGCCGGGTGGGCCAACTGGGCGCCGGCGGTAAACCGTCAACTTTTGTTACCGCCGGGGGACTCGTAGAGCTTCCTGACAACATATAATGTCGAAAAAAACAGAAAAAAATAGTTGTTCAGCCCAAGCAATTTCAGACCTCTCGGATGCAACAGCCGAACGCCCCCGATGCTGGATTGTCTTCTGTACGAGCTCTGTAGCTCTCCTACAGAGTACGTGCGTAAATCGAGAGCACCTCTTAAGATGACTCGAACAATACGAATAGTTTGGCAAACCTAGCTCGACGAGTATCAGACCGAGTTGAGACCTCTGCATACGACAGGCTGACGCGTCTGATGTCTCTGAATCGATTCCTGTTATTACCAGCCCTGCAGCACCCCTACAGCCCGAGTTAAGTGCAGGAAACCGACAGCACCTCTCAGGATGACTCAAACAATACAAATAAATTCGCGGACCTAGTTCGGGCAGCAGACAGAGTTCGGAGCTCTGGATTCGGCAGGCGGGCGCGCTTGATGTCTCCGAATCGATTGCTGTGATTACCAGCCCTGCAGTCCCCTTACAGCCCTGCAGAGAACCGACAGCATCTCTAACAATACGAATAGTTTCGCGATTCTAGATCGGGCAGCAGACCGAGTTCAGAGCTCTGGATTCAACAACTGATGATTCTTAATCAGATTCTGTACGCATCAGCTCTGTAGCTGTCCTGTAGCTGTCCTGTCAGGTACGCATTAGTCTGTCAAGATGACTCGAATAATACGAATACGTTTCCGGACCTAGACCGAGTTGAGACCTCTGGGTTCAACAGACGAACGCGTCTAATCAATCTACATCGATTAGCTGTGCTTACCAGCCCTGTAACTGTCCTAAAGCTCGAGTTATCTTGAGAAAACCGACAGCGCGTGACAGGATAACTCGAAACAAGCGATCCCGCCCGTGTGCTTTTTGGCAGTAAAAGATACCCGATCGAGCTGAGATCAAGATGGCGAGCGGGAATAAGATCGAATATCATGGGAAAAACTACTAGAGCTCAAACGAATTGTTGAATTTTGAGAACAAAATTTTCAACCGACCAAAAGTCACCAAAAGGTCCGTCAAGAATTTTCTTGCCAACTAGCTCTCCAGCGCCCCGGAATTACTCTTTCGCTTTCAGCAATAACTTGCTAAGGGAAGCTCTACGAGTTACTGGGCGCCGGCGGTAAACCGTCAACCTTTGTTTTTTGCGGACTTTGCGGTCGACTGTGCAGGCTTTCCAGCCTAGTCGGAAGCAAGGAGCGGGCGCATCGGGAGTAGGCGGAAGCCTCACCGATCCAAACGATGAGACGCGAAAGCCAACTCTTATTAGGAGGATGAGAGGTCAAGCACACACACACGACAAACGAGGGCATGGCGTGAGTGAGCACAATCAAAATCACATCATATCCTGTCCGAAATACGCTTGTACAACCCGCGGCAAGATTATAATCGTATGCTCAACGGCCGAGACCTCGGCATCAGTCACTGTTGAAGTTGGATCAATCGAGAACGCCGCACTGTACACCTCCGTCCAAATGATCTCATGGCTGAGTGGCTGCCTTGAGAGTCTCGATACCCTTCCAACATCTATCCAGCACCCGACTCCCACGCCGTCGCAAGAGACACCACCATCGAATCCAGCTCTGATGGCACAAACGCGAAACACCTGTTGTAACTGAGGGGCGTGAAGCCCTATCCTATCTCGAATCACTGGTGGCCCGACGCGGGCCGTATGAGTGAGTACATCTGCACGTGTGTTCCATTCCCTATATGTGTGGTCAATAATTTCCCTCCCGTGACAGGCGGGCCTAATTCCATATCTTTGACACATGTTGTCGAGTTGGTTTATCATTCTGTTGATCCTATCTTGATACGTACGATTAAGCACCCTCCAGACACCCTGCAGCCAAGACACCACCAGAAGACTGTCCCCAGAAATATACACAGGGATCCCAAATGAGTCGAGGTCGTACTCAACCTCCTTCATATTTTGTAACGCAATACGTTTGGCCAGTTTGTCGTTGAACGCCGCAGTGCCCTCTTGGGCCCCATAGGTGTGTAGGTCGTTTTGTGTGATAGTAAGTACCTCCTGCGGGGCCCCACCTGTTGTACCGTACCCTTTTCTTTTCTGAAAGTAACTCAGCATCGTCCGTGTACACATGTGCTCGCAGAACTGAACATACGCAGCATCTGTCGGCACAAAGGACTCCCACCATTTGAGTCCGTAGAATTCGCAGAAAGAAAATAGCCAGCATCTCTGGCCGACAGCTCGACCTGAACTAACATGTCTCCTTTTTAGCTGCGAAGCCTCTTGGAAGTGAAACATACCCCGCAAGCACTCAGACGCATCCGTCCTGAGTCTGTCCCACAAAGGGCCATACGCAACCGTAGTCATGTGGTGATCTCTCCACGTACGTTGCGTCGAAGATATTTCCTCATGAGAAGCAGTACACATCATAGAAATGAAATCTGCAGCATCCTTCGCGGAGTTCCACACCATACGAAGAAATCTCTGCACCAAACTCGCAAATCCATAAGATCGGAATTGCTCTCTGGCCTCGTGGTACCGTCGTCGGTTCCAGTCCGCCATAGTCTCCTCCTCTCTCCTCGGCCGTCGAAACATACGGCACAAACACCATCCCTCGAAGGCATTGAGCATGTGTAGCGAGGGAGCATCCGCAGTACATGTCTCTAGACAATACAACGCCATACTCTGCACCTTGTCTTGATAACGGCAGAACTTATCACGAACAGCAACCGCTCTGTTACGAAAGAAATTCAATTGTCCAATGAAACAAGCTCGAGCCTCCTTGATGCGATATTCAACATCAGGATGAGCAGGCACTAGGTATGTGGAGAAAATCTCATGACCCAATACTTTCATACTACCAACACGTCGAAGTCTAAAGCCCTGATATCTCGAGCACGCAGGTATACACAGATCCTCGCTGGTAAGTATATGTCCGTCACCGTCCACTTTAGCATTCTCCCCACATGTCATGTACAACAGGCTGCTATCCTTCCATCTCATCCCCCAGTCATGTAGTGGTAGTGTTAGATCGTGCATCATCTGAGCCAACATAGTTGAGGAGGCAGAGACAAGGTAGCAGTTGTCCGCCCACACAAAGTGGTTCACAGTTGTCCGTCGCTCATACTCACCACAGACGCCCTCCAGCACATACCCCACACCTCTACTGTCCCAATCCCGAAATATAGGTCCCCACATGGCACATATGATAAGATTAAATAGAAGAGGCCCCTCAGGGCCGCCCGTCCGTATGCAGACGTCCCAGTTGATGTCGTGAATGGCCATACCCTCGACAACTAACGACCCCGTAGTGCAAACCAGCGGTGATAGCAAAGCATACTGGAGATAGGCAGGAATATTGGCATGGCACATAGCACGTTTGGCGTTTAGAAGGCTGCAGTGGTCGAACGCTTGTTTGATATCGGCGTTAGCGATATGGACCGTCTGATCTTTTCCCCAGATGTCCCCGTGTTGAGCCAGAGCCTTGAGGGCCCCCACAATTTCCACCGTCTTACGTCCCTCCTGGAAGCCGTAGATGCCCAGGGGTCCCATGAGGCCAGCCCGAGACACAAATTGTTCGACCAAGATCACCACGCAAGCAGAGTACCAACGGCTGAGACTGTTTTGCAGACAGAGGTACCGCGCATCTGTCAGCGATGTCAAGCTCGGCAGCTTGGGCATGAAGGCGATCAAAATCTGCCTCCAATCCTGCGGATACTGCCGTGCCAAGCGAAATATCTCATCAAACATCCGAGCAACGCCACGCAAAGTCGCCCACGGCAATGCCTTGAGGATTTCACAAGGCAGCCTGTCGGGGCCGGTGGCACGCTTGGACTTGAGACGTGACCGTGCCTGGCATACCACCGCCATTGTCAGTCCCTCAGTGCAGTACCCGTCACATAGGTTCTGTTGTGCATCCCTCCTCAACTCCTCCAACATCGCCATATCCCGTCCTCTGACCTCCTCCGAAGTATACTTCTGTCTGGTATGTGCTCTGATCTCCTCCACCCACTCCTCCCTGTCCTCAGATATCCGTCCCTGCACGATGAGGTGCTTGATACCACCACGCTCTTTGCGCCTGGAGGCAGGAGAGGTCCACGCGGCCAACGCCGCGCGATACTCCCTCCGCAGTCCGTTGGCACGTCTGCGCAAGCTGGGCACATCCACTGACGCTGGCAGAGGCTTCCGTCGCAAAATCTCCTGGCAGGCCGTGAGTCCTGCAGGCCTAATTGGCGGTAGTCCCCGTCCCGTGGTGGCAGTCGTGAATTTGATATCCTCCTGCTCAGTACAGGCCCGAATAGTGGTCGACACAAGGTCCCCTGGAGAACAAATAGTATTGGCATCTCCCAAGACCCGATCGATTTCCTTTCGCGCCATATTGAGGCCCCCCCAATTCACAGTCTTATAACCAACCAAACTCTTTTCACGAGCTGCCGTCGGGATACTACGTTTGACCAGCTCAGCGCCTGTGTCACTAAAAGTCCCCTGAAGCAGGCCATGGTCGCTGAGACGACTACGATTTGTCTTCCCCCCATTACTCATGATCGTTTCAACCGTCATCTCATCGATCACCCACGTCCTGGGAACAAAAATGTAATCAAGAACCTTCTTACACGTCCCCCACCGAGATACTCCGTAGCTCTCCCATGTGTGTAGTCGTCGTGGCAAGAACGAATTGGCAGCCTTCATCCCCAGGCGCCCTAGAAAGCAAAGAACACGCTCGCGCAACTGTTGTCGTACGTCCCTCCTCACCCGCTGTGCACCTCCCTCCTCGCAAGTCCTCCTCTCCTCCTTGGTAGCACTTCCCACCGCCTCATAGACAGTCCCAGTGCGTGAGCACTGCAGCTGAGTTGATGGGGATAGCTCAACGTTGGCGTCGAGCAGCACAGAGACAGTCGCTCCCTTCCAGCGGCTGCGCAGAGTGAGAATAACTGATTCGAGCGCGTCCAACACCACGCACTGCACATCTACGGCGTTCTCGACGCCGGGGTCGGGAAGATACGCAGAGGCAACTATCACAGGGGCACTTCCACTACCAAAGACCACCACACAGAACCGTTCATATTGACATATTGATTCACGCACACACGTACTCCACTCTTTGTTAAATAATAACCCACACTTACCGTCACAACTCACACGATATGATAGGCCACACCGTCTGATATATGCATCGAATTTGCCTCCAAAAAGATTCTGGCATTCCTGGACACCCCAGATGCAATCTCGCATTGAAAGGCACCTCAGAATCTCATTCCCCTTGAAATTGGCCGACCCCGCCCGATTGAGGTTCCAGCTACCCAGTCGGATCCCCTTGAACGGTGTTCGGCGTCGTCGTCGTCACACCCTCCTGTTGACTTCCGTCTCGATATCAGCCTTCGTCTTAGTAAATGCAGGTATGAGCTGATGCAACCTGTCGACAGTCTCACTCGATACCTCCCATGTCGCCCGCGTCGTGGTAAACTCGGCCAGAAGCATCGGCCTCGGAGAGGCCGTCGTGGGCACTGTCCATATAGTCGATTTGGGCGGTCCCATTTCCCCTCGCACAGCAATAACCTCGATACCAATCTGTGTACACATGCTCCGAATAGTGCCGCAGAATCTCCCCACCGCCTTCACGTGGTCCCTCTTCCACTCTGGGCATTCGACACTGACTTTGATCGACTCAGGGTTGATAACCTGCTTCATATTCTCAATGAGGCACTGTGGTGCAGCGATCTGGATTCCTGGAGGAGGCGCGGGGCGTTTAGCAGGGGGTACCGTCACAAGGTCGATGCACCGTTTGACCCTCCAAATAATATCCCTGTCGGTCCCTGGCTTGAATTTGATTTTGGCCGATCCGAACATGTAACGGCCAGCGTTAATGCGCTCAGTACCGTCAACACACACGTGCACACGATCATCCTCCGAAAGACAATGATTTGTAATGTTATCTATGAGCACCTTCACATCCTCCCACATGAGCATTTCCTGAGACCTCCTATCCCTGTCACTCCAGTTGGTGACCCATCCCTTGAGTTCAACATACGTTGGAGAGAAGTAGGTGGTTCCAGGAGCCTGGTATCTTCCCGTCCTGGTATTGTCGGGCCTCGTCGAAGCGTCACTTGCAACTGAACCCGCACGAACCTGTCCCTGGAGCCCCTGGACGATCGTCTCGAGTCGATTATGTTTAGTCTCAAGCCCTTGAACGCTCGTCTCCAAATTAGAAATCGCAACACCCTGCTTCTGGACCTGGGCCTGAACGTCGTCGATTTTGGTCCCCTGAACTCCTATGGCATCCTGGATCCTTTCAGTGTTATCATCCATCTTGTGCATCATCTGCAATAGTAAACTCTGCATACCATCCTTCCCCTCCAAGGCGGCCTTCCTTTCAGCAAGAACCTCCTCACGACTACGCTTCACAGGGGGGGCTCCGCCATCCACCGTCATGTTATCTGCATGCTCGGGCATTGTGTCGATACACTGAGGTCCGTATCCCCACGAGTGCAACCACTGTCGTGTCACCGTCCGTTCACTGAGAGGTACAGCAGACTCACTATCTGGAGTGGAATCGGCAGTATTCAATCTTCCGTCCAATGGGTAGTCACCTGGGGTCTTCTCAATATCCTGAAGTTGTCTTTTACGAGAAGCTCGCTCGACAGCAGTATCTGGCTTTTGACCGTAATCCTGTGAGTACTGCAAATATGGCACTGTCGGTGATATATCCTCCAGCTGAAACCTTCTCGCGAGAACCGAAAAGTCGTATCCGTCCGTCGTCACGCACGTACAACAAAAGATAACAAGCGCAGCAAACAAAGAAAGCAGCCTAGCTGACCTCGAAGATGCCGTACCCGTCGATGGCAGCGATGGCTGCCGCGCCGTCTCCCCGCGACGCCGACACCCCCTGAGCCCCAGTGGGATCCTGGAGCCCTGGAGCCGAGATGTCTTGAGCCGGGGGACTCGTAGAGCTTCCTGACAACATATAATGTCGAAAGAAAGTACAGAAAAAAAAGTTTTTCAGCCAAGGCAATTTGAAACCTCTCGGATGCAACAGCCGAACGCCCCCGATGCTTCTAGATTGTCTTCTGTACGAGCTCTGTAGCTCTCCTACAGCCCGAGTTACGTGCGTAAATCGACAGCACCTCTCAAGCTGAGTCGAACAATACGAATAGTTTGGCAAACCTAGTTCGAGTATCAGACCGAGTTCACACCTCTGCATGCGACAGGCGGACGCGTCTGATGTTCTGAATCGATCCCTGTGATTACCAGCCCTGCAAGCCCCCTCCCTGCAGCCGAGTTAAGTGCAGGAAACCGACAGCACCTCTCAGGATGACTCGAACAATACGAATAGTTTCGCGGACCTAGTTCGGACAACAGACCGAGTTCGGAGCTCTGGATTCCGCAGGCGAACGCGCCTGATGTCTCCGAATCGATTCCAGTGATTACCAGCCATGCAGCCCCCCTACAGCCCGAGTTAAGTGCAGAGAACCGACAGCATCTCGCAAGCGACTCGAACAATACGAATAGATTCGCGATTCTAGATCGGGCAGCAGACCGACTTCAGAGCTCTGGATTCAGACAACGGCCACTGAGGATTCTGAATCAGATTCTGTACGTATCAGCTCTTTAGCTGTCCTGTAGCTCGAGTTAAGTACAGAAAGCCGAGAGCGCCTGTCAAGATGACACAGGCGAACGCGCCTGATCATTCTGAATCGATTAGCTGTGCTTACCAGCTCTTTAGCTGTCCTGAAGCTCGAGTTATCTTAAGAAAACCGACACCGCGTGACAAGATGACTCGAAACGGCCGATCCCGCCCGTGTGCTTTTTGGCAGTAGGAGGGACCCGATCGAGCTGAGATCAAGATGGCGAGCGGGAATAAATCGAATATCACGGGAAAAAATACTAGAGCTCAAACGAACTGTTGAATTTCGAGAACAAAATTTTCGACCGACCAAAAGTCAGCAAAAGGTCCGTCGAGATTTTTCTTGCCAACTAGCTCTCCAGCGCCCCGGAATTACTCTTAAGCTTCCAGCAATAACTTGCTAAGGGAAGCTCTACGAGATACTAGCTCCACCCCGCGCCGGAATTCCTCTAGCTCATCGATAACGAAGAGCTCTACGAGGTACTGGGCGCCGGCGGTAAACCGTCAACCTTTGTTACCGCCGGGGGACTCGTAGAGCTTCCTGACAGCATATAATGTGGAAAAAAAATCCAGAGAATTTCAGCCCAAGCCAGACCTCTCAAGATGACTCTGGCAAAAAAAAAAAAAAAAAAAAAAAAAAAAAAAAAAAAAAAAAAAAAAAAAACGAACAGTTTGGAACCCAGCTCGAGTGTCAAACCGAGTTCGGACCTCTGAATGCGACAGGCGGACGCGTCTGATGTCTGTGAATCGACTCCTCGGATTACCAGCCCTGCAGCCCCCCTACAGCCCGAGTTGAGTGCAGAAACCGACAGCAGCTCTCAGGATGACTTGAATAATACAATAGTTTCGCGGAGCTAGTTCGAGCAGCAGACCGAGTTCCGAGCTCTCGGTTCGACAGACGGACGCGCCTGATGTCTCCAAATCGATTTCTGTGACCAGCAGCACTGTAGCCCTTCCCCAGCACGAGTTAAGTGCAGAAAACCGAGAGCACTTCTCAAGATGACTCGAACAATACGAATAGTTTTGCGGACCTAGCTCGGGCAGCAGGCCGAGTTCAGAGCTCTCGATTGAACAGACCAACGCGCCCGATGATTCCCAATCGATTTCTGTGACTATGAGCTCTGTAACTGCCCTACAGCTCGAGTTAAGTACAGAAAACCGAGAGCGTCTGCTACGATGACTCGAATAATACGAATAGGTTTGCGGACCTAGCTCGGCTAGAAGACCGAGTTCAGACCTCTGGATTCAACAGGCGAACGCGCCTAATCATTCTGAATCGATTAGCTGTGCTTACCAGCTCTGTAGCTGTCCTGAAGCTCGAGTTATCTTAAGAGAACCGACAGCGCGTACCAAGACGACTCGAAACGGCCGATCCCGCCGGAGTGCTTTTTGGCAGTAAAAGGTACCCGATCGAGCTGAGATCAAGATGGCGAGCGGGAATGAGATCGAATATCACAGTAAAAAATATTAGAGCTCAAACGAATTGTTGAATTTCGAGAACAAAATTTTCAACCGACCAAAAGTCAGCAAAAGGTCCGTCGAGATTTTTCTTGCCAACTAGCTCTCCAGCGCCCCAGAACTGGAAACCGGCGGTAAACCGTCAACCTGGTGCAGCTACGGACCTGAGCTGCTCGCAGAAACAAGTTAAGATTCCAATGCTCGGAGTAAAAATCTGCTTTCTCAAAATGAATTGTCAAATATCATTCAAATCTTAGCAAAACCGACCCAAAGTTATCACATCTTCTTTTCTGGCCGGGCCGATCAACTAGCTCCAGCCCGCGCCGGAACTGGGCGCCGGCGGTAAACCGTCAACCTTTGTTACCGCCGGAGGACTCGTAGAGCTTCCTGACAACATATAATGTCGAAAAAAATTACACCGAAAAATAGTTTTTCAGCCCAAGCAATTTCAGACCTCTTGGATGCAACAGCCGAACGCCCCCGATGCTTCTGGATTGCCTTCTATACGAGCTCTGTAGCTCTCCTACAGCCCGAGCTACGTGCGTAAATCAACAGCATCTCTCAAGAACACTCGAACAATACGAATAGTTTGGCAAACCTAGCTCGAGTATCAGACCGAGTTTAGACCTCTGCATGCGACAAGCGGACGCGTCTGATGTCTCTGAATCGATTCCTGTGATTACCAGCCCTGCAGCCCCCCCTACAGCCCGAGTTAAGTGCAGGAAACCGACAGCACCTCTCAGGATGACTCGAAGAATACGAATAGTTTCGCGAACCTAGTTCGGGCAGCACACAGAGTTCGGAGCTCTGGATTCGACAGGCGGCACGCCTGATGTCTCCGAATCGATTCCAGTGATTACAAGCCATGCAGCCCCCCTACAGCCCGAGTTAAGTGCAGAGAACCGACAGCATCTCTCAAGATGACTCGACGAATACGAATAATTACGCGATTCTAGATCGGGCAGCAGACCGAGTTCAGAGCTCTGGATTCAACAGACAACCCACTCATGATTCTCAATCAGATTATGTACGCATCGGCTCTGTAGCTGTCCAGTAGCTTGAGTTAAGTACAGAAAACCGAGAGCGTCTGTCAAGATGACTCGAATGATACGATTAGGTTTGCGGACCTAGCTCGGCTAGCAGACCGAGTTCAGACCTCTGGGTTCAACAGGCGAACGCGCCTGATCATTCTGAATCGATTAGCTGTGCTCACCAGCTCTGTAGCTGTCCTAGAGCTCGAGTTATCTTGAGAAAACCGACAACGCGTATCAAGATGACTCGAAATGGCTGATCCCGCCCGTGTGCTTTTTGGCAGTGAAAGGTACCCGATCGAGCTGAGATCAAGATGGCGAGCGGGAATGTGATCGAATATGATGGGAAAAATACTAGAGCTCTAACGAATGGTTGAATTTCGAGAACAAAATTTTCAACCGACCAAAAGTCAGCAAAAGTTCCGTCGAGATTTTCCTTGCCAACTGGGCGCCGGCGGTAAACCGTCAACCTTGGTTACCGCCGGGAGACTCGTAGAGCTTCCTAGCTCGACTTAAGTTGAGAAAACCGACAGCACCTACCAACATTCCGACTCATAGAGAATATTTTTTGACTCTGAATGCGACAGGCGGACGCGTCTGATGTCTGCGAATCGACTCCTGTCATTACCAGCCCTGCAACCCCCCTACAGCCAGAGTTAAGTGCAGAAAACCAACAGCACCTCTCAGGATGACTCAAACAATACAACAGCTTCGCGGACCTAGTTTGGGCAGCAGACCGAGTTCCGAGCTCTGGATTCGACAGGCGGACGCGCCTGATCTCTTCAAATCGATTCCTGTGACCACCAGCACTGTAGGCCCCCTCAGCGCGAGTCGAGTGAAGAAAACCGAGAGCACTTCTCAAGATGACTCGACGAATACGAATAATTACGCGATTCTAGATCGGGCAGCAGACCGAGTTCAGAGCTCAGGAATCGACAGACAAACGGAACTGATGATTCTAAATCGGTTTCTGTAAATATCAGCTCTGTAGCTGTCCTACAGCTTGCAGAACAACACGAATAAATACGAATAGATTTGCGACCTAGCTTACAATCTTACAGCTTGCAGAACAATCTTACAGCTTGCGTCCTACGAGCTTGCAGAACAATCTTACAGCTGATGACTCGAATAATACGAATAGATTTGCAGACCTAGCTCGGCTAACAGACCGAGTTCAGACCTCTGAATTCAACAAGCGAACGCGGCTAATCATTCTACATCGATTAGCTGTGCTTGCCAGCTCTGTAGCTGTCCCAAAGCTCGAGTTATGTTCAGAAAACCGTCAGCACGTATCAAGATGACTCGAAACGGCCGATCCCGCCACAGTGCTTTCCGATAGTAATATTCACCCGATCGAGCTGAGATCAAGATGGCGAGCGGGAATAAGATCGAATATCACGGGAAAAAATACTAGAGCTCTAACGAATTGTCAAATTTCGAGAACAAAATTTTCAACCGACCAAAAGTCAGCAAAAGTTCCGTCGAGATTTGTCTTGCCAACTAGCTCTCCAGCGCGCCGGAATTACTCTACAGCTTCCAGCAACTAGCTTAGGGAAACTCTACGAGTCACTGGGCGCCGGCGGTAAACCGTCAACCTTTGTTACCGCCGGGGGACTCGTAGAGCTTCCTGACAACATATAATGTCGAAAGAAATTACACAGAAAAGTTAGTTTTTCAGCCCAGGCAATTTGAGACCTCTCGGATGCAACAGCCGAACGCCCCCGATGCTTCTAGATTGTCTTCTGTACGAGCTCTGTAGCTCTCCTACAGCCCGAGTTACGTGCGTAAATCTGACTCGAACAATACAAATAGTTTGGCAAACCCAGTTCGAGTATCAGACCGAGTTCAGACCTCTCCATGCGACAGGCGGACGCGTCTGATGTCTCTGAATCGATCCCTGTGATTACCAGCCCTGCAGCCCCCCCTACAGCCGAGTTAAGTGCAGGAAACCGACGGCACCTCTTTGGATGACTCGAACAATACGAATAGTTTCGCGGACCTAGTTCGGGCAACAGACCGAGTTCGGAGCTCTGGATTCCGCAGGCGAACGCGCCTGATGTCTGCGAATCGACTCCTGTCATTACCAGCCATGCAGCCCCCCTACAGCCCGAGTTAAGTGCAGAGAACCGACAACATCTCGCAAGCGACTCGAACAATACGAATAGTTTCGCGATTCTAGATCGGGCAGCAGACCGAGTTCAGAGCTCTGGATTTAACAGAACACGGCCACTGATGATTCTGAATCAGATTCTGTACGCATCAGCTCTTTAGCTGTCCTGTAGCTCGAGTTAAGTACAGAAAACCGAGAGCGCCTGTCAAGATGACTCGAATAATACGAATAGGTTTGCGAACCTAGCTTGGCACGCAGACCGAATTCAGACCTCTGGCTTCAACAGGCGAACGCGCCTGGTCATTCTGAATCGATTAGCTGTGCTTACCAGCTCTTTAGCTGTCCTGAAGCTCGGGTTATCTTGAGAAAACCGACACCGCGTGACAAGATGACTCGAAACGGCCGATCCCGCCCGTGTGCTTTTTGGCAGTAAAAGGTACCCGATCGAGCTGAGGTCAAGATGGCGAGCGTGAATAAGATCGAATATCACGGGAAAGAATACTAGAGCTCAAACGAATTGTTGAATTTCGAAAACAAAATTTTCAACCGACCTAAAGTCAGCAAAAGGTCCGTCGAGATTTTCCTTGCCAACTGGCTCTCCAGCGCCCCGGAACTGGGCGCCGGCGGTAAACCGTCAACCTTTGTTACCGCCGGGGGGACTCGTAGAGCTTCCTGGCAGTATATAATGTGGAAAAATTCCAGAGAACGACTAGTTTTTCAGCCCAAGCGATTTCAGACCTCTCAAGATGAC
The DNA here is from genome assembly GCA_963575745.1 of Prorocentrum cordatum. Classification (NCBI taxonomy): domain Eukaryota; class Dinophyceae; order Prorocentrales; family Prorocentraceae; genus Prorocentrum; species Prorocentrum cordatum. Next base: position 117,255 of record CAUYUJ010016831.1, on the reverse strand, counting down.
TCTGACAAAAAACGAACAGTTTGGCAACCCAGCTCGAGTATCAAACTGACTTCAGACCTCTGAATGCGACAGGCGGACGCGTCTGATGTCTGCGAATCGACTCCTGTGATTACCAGCCCTGCAGCCCCCCTACAGCCCGAGTTAAGTGCAGAAAACCGACAGCAGCTCTCAGGATGACTCGAATAATACAATAGCTTTGCGGACCTAGTTTGAGCAGCAGACCGAGTTCTGAGCTCTGGGTTCGACAGACGCACGCGCCTGATGTCTCCAAATCGATTTCTGTGACCAGCAGCACTGTAGCCCTCCCCCAGCACGAGTTCAGTGCAGAAAACCGAGAGCACTTCTCAAGATGACTCGAACAATACGAAAGTTTCGCGAACATCGCTCGGGCAGCAGGCCGAGTCCAGAGCTCTCGATTCAACAGACGAACGCGCCTGATGATTCCCAATCGATTTGTGTGACTATGAGCTCTTTAACTGCCCTACAGCTCGAGTTAAGTACAGAAAACCGAGAGCGTCTGCTACGATGACTCGAATAATACGAATAGGTTTGCGAACCTAGCTAGGCTAGCACACCGAGATCAGACCTCTAGATTCAACAGCCGAACGCGCCTAATCATTCTGAATCGATTAGCTGTGCTTACCAGCTCTGTAGCTGTCCTGAAGCTCGAGTTATCTTGAGAAAACCGACAGCGCGTATCAAGATGACTCGAAACGGCCGATCCCGCCGGAGTTCTTTTTGGCAGTCAAAAGTACCCGATCGAGCTGAGATCAAGATGGCGAGCGCGAATAAGATCGAATATCACGGGAAAAAATACTAGAGCTCTAACGAATTGTTGAAATTCGAGAACCAAACTGGGCGCCGGCGGTAAACCGTCAACCTTGGTTACCGCCGGGAAAATCGTAGAGCTTCCTAGCTCGACTTAAGTTGAGACTGAATGCGACAGGCGGACGCGTCTGATGTCTGCGAATCCACTCCTGTCATTACCAGCCCTGCAGCCCCCCTACAGCCAGAGTTAAGTGCAGAAAACCAACAGCACCTCTCAGGATGACTCGAACAATAGAATAGTTTCGCGAACCTAGTTCGGGCAGCAGACCGAGTTCCGAGCTCTAGATTCGACAGGCAGACGCGCCTGCTCTCTCCAAATCGATTTCTGTGAGAACAAGCACTGTAGCCCCCCTCAGCGCGAGTTGAGTGAAGAAAACCGAGAGCACTTCTCAAGATGACTCGACCAATACGAATAATTTCGCGATTCTAGATCGGGCAGCAGACCGAGTTCAGAGCTCTGAATTCGACATAAAACGCAACTGATGATTATGAATCGGTTTCTGTAAATATCAGCTCTGTAGCTGTCCTACAGCTCGAGTTAAGTAGAGAAAACCGAGAGTTCCTGTCAAGATGACTCGAATAATACGAATAGGTTTGCGGACCTAGCTCGGCTAACAGACCGAGTTGAGACCTCTGGATTCAACAGGCGAACGCGTCTGATCATTCTACATCGATTAGCTGTGCTAACCAGCTCTGTAGCTGTCCTAAAGCTCGAGCTATGTTCAGAAAACCGTCAGCGCGTATTAAGATGACTCGAAACGGCCGATCCCGCCACAGTGCTTTTCGATAATAATATTCACCCAATCGAGCGGAGATCAAGATGGCGAGCGGGAATAAGATCGAATATCACGGGAAAAAATACTAGAGCCCTAACGAATGGTCAAATTTCGAGAACAAAATTTTCAACCGACCAAAAGTCACCAAAAGTTCCGTCGAGATTTTTCTTGCCAACTAGCTCTCCAGCGCGACGGAATTACTCTTAAGCTTCCAGCAACTAGCTAAGGGAAGCTCTACGAGTCATTTTCAACCGACCAAAAGACATCAAAAGGTCCGTCGAGATGTTCCTTGCCAACTAGCTCTCCAGCGCCCCGGAATTACTGGGCGCCGGCGGTAAGCCGTCAACCTTGGTTACCGCCAGGAGACTCGTAGAGCTTCCCAGCTCGACTTAAGTTCAGAAAACCGACAGCACCTACCAACATTCCGACTTATAGTGAATATTGTTTGACCTCTGAATGCGACAGGCGGACGCGTCTGGGAATCGACTTCTGTCATTACCAGCCCTGCAGCCCCCCTACAGCCCGAGTTAAGTGCAGAAAACCGACAGCACCTCTCAGGATGACGCGAACAATATAGTAGTCTCGCAGACCTAATTCGGGCAGCAGACCGATTTCCGAGCTCTGAATTCGACAGGCGGACGCGCCTGATATCTTCAAATCGATTCCTGTGACCACCAGCACTGTAGCCCCCCTCAGCGCGAGTTAAGTCAAGAAAACCAAGAGCACTTCTCAAGATGACTCGACCAATACGAATAGTTTCGCGATTCTAGATCGGGCAGCAGACCGAGTTAAGAGCTCTGAATTCGACAGACAAACGCAACTGATGATCCTGAATCGGTTTATGTAAACATCAGCTCTGTAGCTGTCCTACAGCTCGAGTTAAGTACAGAAAAACGAGAGTTCCTGTCAGGATGACTCGAATGATACGAATGGGTTTGCGGACCTAGCTCGGCTTCCAGAACAAGTTCAGACCTCTGCATTCAACAGGCGAACGCGCCTAATCATTCTACATCGATTAGCTGTGCTTATCAGCTCTGTAGCTATCCTAAAGCTCGAGTTCTGTTCAGAAAACCGCCAGCCCGTATCAAGATGACTCGAAACGGCCGATCCCGCCACAGTGCTTTTCGATAGTTATAATCACCCGATCGAGCTGAGATCAAGATGGCGAGCGGGAATAAGATCGAATATCACGGGAAAAAATACTAGGAGCTTTAACGAATGGTTGAATTTCGAGAACGAAACTGGAAACCGGCGGTAAACCGTCAACCAGATTACCGCCGGGCACCTCGTAGAGCTCTTTTGTTGCACAGCGCTTCTGAAGCAAAGAGCAGAAAAACTCAAAAAAACACGATTTTTTGGTTTTCATCCAAAGTCGGTTCCCTCAAGTCTTTTGATAGTAATACTGCAGCTACGGACCTGAGAATTTTACTGGCAGACGCGGCACAACCCACTTCACGTGAGAAAAATACTGGTTCTCAAAACGAATTTCAAAATTTTGCATACAGAGACAAAAACCGACCCCCGGTTACCACATCCTCTCTTTTGGTCGGGCCCGCCAACTAGCTCTTCTCTGCGCCGGAATTCCTCTTAGCTCTTTGCTGAGCTCTACGAGGTATTTTCAACCGACCAAAAGTCACCAAAAGTTCCGTCGAGATCTTTCTTGCCAACTAGCTCTCCAGCGCGTCCGAATTACTCTTAAGTTTCCAGCTGCTCTAACGAATGGTTGAATTTCGAGAACGAAATTTTCAACCCACCATTGGTTGGGGTGTTGGGGTCGGCTACACAGGGCGCGTGCGCCCTAGCCGTGCAGAGTCCCTAGGGTCCCTCACGCCCTCTCAACCTCCTTGGGGTTGGAGGCCCGAGGATCTCAGAGATAATCTGCCGAACACCTTGGAGCAGGCGTTCACAAGCTGTGAGCTCGCTATCTGTAACAGTGGCCCCCAGAGGGAGTAAAGAAGCCTCCTGGAAAACTCGTCGCCAGTGGTTGTCCCCAAATGAGACCTCCACATAGCAACCTAGAGCAGAGCCTTCAACACTCACGCCACCGTCCCATCCTCCACGGATACGTTTGATACAATGTCTCTGTTGTCGTAAATATCTGAAGTCAATCCATCTTCCCGTCCTTCCCCTCCTCGCCTCCCAAGTCAACTCATCCGCAACACAATTGAACTCTCTGTAGATATGCTTCCACGGATCCGTCCCTACAGTGGCACACCTGATGTCGTAATCCTCCGCCAGTTGATTCATATCGTTTTGTAGACCGTGCACTCTCCTGCGGTACGAACGATCACGGCATTCCCAGATCCCTCGGGCCCAGTTCACCACACACATACTATCACCAGTCATTTCAACCAACAATGAGCTCTCCGAGCCCTCCTGCCAGACAGTTTCGTTGTTATATCCGTGGGCAATCCTACGGGCGAGCCTGTCGGAGTCCTCAGGGGAGTCCCACGTATCCACAGGGCAAGGAGCACAGGGCGGTTTCCTGAAGATGGGCTCCCATCGAGGCTGTATTTTTGTCATGCACGCAACTACATTCCACCAGTCCGTCGCATTCCACTTGATGCTGAACCAGCGTAAATTGCCACTCGCCGCCAGCATAAGACAATGCCAGCTGTCAGTGCTTGCATGCGCTCTCCCTCCCATTCTCCTCGTACCTTCCCTCCTCCTGGCTCCCGTGAACATGGATACAAGTGTGTCCCTCCGTAGTGACCATTCCCCCGCACAGTGTAACATGGCCTGCAGCGTCTGACGCCAGGCTCGTGCCCCACGCAAGTCCGTGGTGGCGAAGGCCCGATCATGAAACTGGGCCAGCTCCAACGCAAACTCGAAATTGGCTCGGACCACCTTCTCTAGGAGACTGCAGTGGCCAGCCTGCAAGAATAGCTCGTATGACTTCGGTGTGGTCCTGTCCCTGAACTCCTCCCACGTCTCCTCCTCCCTCTTGTGTAATCCTCGCATACCGTTGAGACACCTCCCCTCCCAGACCTTAATCCTCTCCAGCAGTCGTAGATTGCACGGCCAGCCTATACATCCGTGGTACACCACAGACTGCACACGAGCGGCATACCTGCGAAACTTCTCTTTGAGTGAGACCGATCTGGAGCGATAAAACTGGATGTCAGCAAAATAGGCCTTCCTCCCTTTCTCCAGTCGATGATACAAGCCGTGATATCCCTTGGTTTCCGAGCTGAGTTTCACTCCTAGTACCTCCACCTCCTCCTTCCTCGGCATAACGACAGTCGAGCGCAAGTGCTCTGGGAGATCCTCATCTCCAGAAATCGCACAGATGGCTGGCGAGAGCGGGCAGAGCAGCGGCGGATCGCCGCCTGTGTACGTCTGGCCAGAAAGTACATACGCCAAAGAGTCCTCCTTCCAGTCCATCCCTGCCCGTCTGAGTGTTACCGTCATCATACCGATCATCTGTTGTAGCTGGAGCTGCGATGCAGCACAGAGCGTAACATTGTCCGCCCACAAGAAGTGGTGTACAAGAGCACCGTATGTCCCCTCCCCTTCCAGTCGGACACCGTATCCTAAGGTATCCCAAGTCTCAATCACAGATCCCCAGATGGCCTCCAAGACAATATTGAAAAGTATGGGTCCCTCCTTACCTCGCGTTCGGACCGATTTGTTGTATCTCACCTCATCGCCGCACACGTTCTGAAACTCAAAGGTAGCAATGTTATCCAGCATGGGCTCCACAATGGCTCTGATGAGGCACACAGGGTACTTAAGGTACAGCATGGCCTTGATGATAGTGTGCAGTGTGACATTATCGAAAGCTTTGTGTATGTCCAAGACTCCCACGTGCATAGACTCCGCCTTCCCCCACACATTTGCATGTCTAGTAAGATGTGATAGTGGTGCCGTGACGTTAGTAACCTTCTGATCCTGCTCAAATCCGTATGTGCACAACCGTCGGTTCACAGGAAAAGCATCAATGAACTGCAACACACATGCCATGTACCATTTACTCATCACACTGATCAGGCAAATCCCTCTGGTGTTAGAGAGTCGTGTAGCATCCCGCATCTTCGGCACAAGTTGGATACTGAGCTGCCTCCACGTCTCAGGGCTGGAGGCTCCCTGCTCGAAAATCCTCTGGAAAGCACGCCTCACAAACAAGAGGCTCCTCCACGGCAGCTCACGAATGACCTCCGCAACGACTCCATCGCTGCCGGGTGCCGTGCCAGGCTTCAAAGACGCACGAGCCTGCATGAGCATGCCCATCGTGATGACTCTTCCCTCCACCCCACGGTCATTGTGTCTGAGTTCCTGAAAGGCCTCCAAAGTCTGTTTTTCCTCCTCCGAGTTCGTGTAAGACGCCGTCGCATACCTAGTGATCTCCGTACTCCACCTAGTCCTGTCCATTGTCAGCACACCCTCACACTCCAGCTCCTTGAGGATACACCGTGAGGTCTTACTGGATCCCCTGTGGTCCTGCAGGAGTTGGTTCCTCCTATGCTGTCTCCTAAGGGTCTTCCTCCTACGCAGCAGTTGTTTACGAGTATTCCCAAGGGCCCCACGCCTGATGGCAGACTCCACCTCTATGAGCTCCCTGGGCCTCTGAATAGGTTTGCAGTTGGGGCGCCCCTTAGTGTGGTCCACAAGCTTTGCCGTCTCCAAGAGTACCCGTCCGACCTGCTGCAGGTCCGTCCCTACCGTGTCCGATGCAAGTCCCTCAATCGACACATCCGCAAGCACACGAAACATGTTCCTCGCCGTGTCATCCGTCGGCTGCCAGCCAACCATGGACACAGGGCGGGGTGGCAAAGCTGGGCGCCTGATCTCCGTCGTCTTGAGATTTACCCAGACCAGAGCGTGATCACTATAGGCACTGGCTTTTGCACGTATACCTGGCGTAGCTTTGATGGGTTCCACGAACTGGACCTGGCATCTCATTTCCTGGTGAGCTCTTGCCTCATCCGCGCACCAACGTGTAGGGATGCGTATATAGTCAAGCACACGCTGCACATGTGTGGAACAGTACGGTATATGTGTGATACGTCGGTCTCCATATGTGTTCGCCGCACAGATCCCCCAAGTACTCATGAACCTCATAAGCATGTCCCTCCTCTCTGCATGGTAGTTCGCCTCCTCCCTCCGCCCGTCCACCTGCATAAGACCTCCTCCCGTCATTCCCAGCATATCAGGTTCAAGTTCCGTCTGAGCATCCATCCCCACCCATGGTATGACTCCAGCCTGTGTATTTTGAAACATAGTAACACTGCACTTAGTAAGTATATCTAAATATTCCCCCAAGTGGTCCACATCACGCATCACACATGGTAGATACACTGATGTAACTAGAGCACCCCTGAATTCAACACACGCAAATCGCACCCCACTCCGTCGAGCAATCACATGTGGTGCCCAATCCCTGCACCATGCAACCGCCGCCTTGGAGCAGGAGCTATAGTGAATCTCCCATCCACATCTGTTAAAAGTATTTGCACTGGTATGCTCACACTCTTGCAGGCACACCATTTGAATTGACCTGGCTTCACATGCAGCGACCAGGTTGGGTACTTGACCGTCGGATATTTTCTGCACATTCCAGGTTGCGACCACATGGAGGTTCCATCCTTTTGTCGGTCCCCATTCTGCAATCAAAGTCTTTTGTGTAGTATCATCAGCATTCGGCATATACCACATATATGTCATTGGCGGACCCGTCTCACCTCGAAGAATAGCCGTCACATTTTTCTTGACATCAGAAAATAATGCTTGAAACCGTCCTACCGCCCGAACATGTTCTATCTTCCATGGCTGGCATTCAACCTGAAATCGTACATTGGCAGGCAATGAAGTGAGTCCCCGCCTGTAGTCATTCTCCCACACACGTTTCGCTTCCCATAGGATCTCAGAGGATGTACCTGGCTTGAAATAGATCCTACCCCTCGTGTACGGCCAATATCTACCAGTATTCTCCTGAACCGTCCGATCCAAGTCCAGTGCCACCCTCTGTGTAGCGTCAATTTGTTTAGAGTCAATGAGACCATTCATCGCCGTCGTCAGTGCCTCCTGTGACAGAGCCTCCCGCTGACGTATCTCACGGTTCCTCCATCCCTCCCTTGAAACCCACCCTTTGAACTCAACATAACGTGGATTCCAACCTGGATCGTGCCTGTCCGTACCCGCCTTCGTGGATCCACTTGCTACCGACAGCCCGTCCCCCTGCTTGAGCTTCTGAACTTCATTGGTGAGGTCCTGGATCGCCGATTCTGTTTTTGATACCCTGGAGTCCAGAGATGTTTTCAGACCGTCCATTTCCGTACGAATAGAGTTCCTGAACGATTGCATGTCTGCCGTCATAGTCTGTTGTCCCGTCATGATGGATCGAAACATCTGTTCAATGTCAAGGCCTGCTTCCTGGGCAACCTCATTCGCACCCAACGTTTGTCCCGCACCTCCTCCTTCTCCTTTCCCTGCTCCTTTGACATTACGAGCACGGACAGCTCTAGCAAACGCCCCACCCCCATCATCAATTGTCATGTCCTGGCCCACCGCATGCAAGCCTGGAGCACCTGAAACTGAAGAACCTGCTGGCATCGCTGGTGCAACACCTGAAACTGAAGAACCTGCAGCAGCCATCTTCCTTTTGTGGCTGCGTAAGATATTGAAATCGTAACCTTCACCCTGCACGAAGTGGTTACGCAAGATATTGAAATCGTAACCTTCACCCTGCACAAACGGTACTGTTGGTGTGAGCGATGGCACACAAATAACAGCTCTCCTGTCTTCTCGAGGTGTCCCGACCTGTCTAGCAAGATAGTCCCAGTCCGCGTGACTGAAGTCGGACCCCCAGCACTCCGTCGTTCCAAGAGAAAGGAAAAGAGACAATTGCAGCAGTAGCAATAACAATAACAAGTGCAGGCGGCCTAGCACACACAATAACAATAACAAGTGCAGCGGCCTAGCTGACCTCGATCTCGCTGAACCCGAAGAAGACGAAGAATGCAGCGATGGCTGCCGCGCCGCCCGCGGCGACGCACCCCCTCCCACACGCTAGACGCCTGTGGGATCCAGACGCCTTGATCCAGACGCCTTGAGCCAGAACCCGGAGAGCGTCCAAAACCCGGAGAGCGAAGAGACCCTTTATTTAGAGACGGGAAATCTTTCCTGGAGAGCGCTGGGAAGCTCCCCTGCAACGCTGACCACCACCGTCCGGCTTCTAATCTTAAACCCTTTAGCTCTCAGCGAGCTCTCCGGGAAAAAGTCACCAAAAGTTCCGTCGAGATTTTTCCCGGAAAGGGCTCCGGCCCAGGGTTCTCTTTTTACTAGGTAAACTAGTCCCCCGGTGCCTGCTTGAAGGAGGCCGGCGAATTTTTTCCCTGATAAATAACGAGCCGGCGAATTGCCGGCGAATTTTTTCCCTGGTAAATAACGAGCCGGCGAATTGCCGGCGAATTTTTTCCATGATAAATAACGAGCCGGCGAATTAAAATTTGAGGATGTCTCGAGCGAAACGCTTGCTCCGCAGAGTTTGCCGAGGATGTCTCGAGCGAAACGCTTGTTTTGCAGAGCCGACCGCGACGCGGAAAAGCGCCCCGCGCGAAGGAATTTCGATGATGTCTCGACTAATTCTTTGTTTTTGTACGATTTCCTGGAATTTTGGCAGGATGTCTCGAGCGAAATGCACGACCCTCTTACCCCACACCCACGACCCCAGCACGACCCCAGCACGACCACACCCCAGCACGACCGACCCCAGCACGACCCCAGCACGACCCCACCCCAGCACGACCATACCCCAGCACGACCACACCCCAGCACGACCCGACCCCAGCACGACCCTACCCCAGCAAGACCACACCCCAGCACGACCACACCCCAGCACGACCTCACCACAGCACGACCACGCCCCAGCACGACCCCCACGCCCCAGCACGACAGCACGCCCCAGCACGACCACGCCCCAGCACGACCACGCACGACCACCAGCCCCAGCACAACCACCCCCCAGCACGACCACCCCCCCAGCACGACCACACCCCAGCACGACCACCCCCAGCACGACCACACCCCAGCACGACCACTCCCCAGCACGACCACACCCCAGCAAGACCACACCCCAGCACGACCACACCCCAGCACGACCTCACCACAGCACGACCCGATCGATAAATCACAGGGTGCGGAGCACCCCAGCACGAACCCACCCCAGCACGACCCCACCCCAGCACGACCCCACCCCAGCACGACCACGCCCCAGCATGACCACACCCCAGCACGACCACACCCCAGCACGACCACTCCCCAGCACGACCCCACCCCAGCACGACCCCCAAACCTCACACGACACACCCCAGGCACACCAAATACCCGGAACCCCAGCACGACCAGACCCCAGCACGACCCCACCCCAGCACGAACCCACCCCAGCACGACCATACCCCAGCACGACCACACCCCAGCACGACCCGACCCCAGCACGACCCTACCCCAGCAAGACCACACCCCAGCACGACCACACCCAAGCACGACCCTACCCAAGCACGACCACACCCCAGCACGACCACGCCCCAGCACGACCACGCCCCAGCACGACCACGCCCCAGCACGACCACCCCCCAGCACGGCCACCCCATCAGCACGACCACCCCCCAGCACGACCACCCCCCAGCACGACCACACCCCAGCACGACCACACCCCAGCACGACCACACCACAGCACGACCACACCCCAGCACGACCACGCCCCAGCACGACCACGCCCCAGCACGACCACGCCCCAGCACGACCACCCCCCAGCACGACCACCCCCCCAGCACGACCACCCCCCAGCACGACCACCCCCCAGCACGACCACACACCAGCACGACCACTCCCCAGCACGACCACACCCCAGCACGACCCCACCCCAGCACGACCCCACCCTAGCACGACCACACCCCAGCACGATCACACCCCACCAGCAACGACCACAACCCCCCCAACCCCAGCAACGACCACCCCCCAGCACGACCACACCCCAGCACGACCACTCCCCAGCACGACCACACCGCCTTGGTTGAGTGGTTGCCTGTCGTCGTGGAATGTTTCGTGGGGTGTCTCGTGGAATGTTTCGCGGGGTGTCTCCTGGAATGTTTCGGGAGGTGTCTCGCGGAATGTTTCGTGAGGTGTCTCGTGGGATGTTTCGTGAGGTGTCTCGTGGGATGTTTCGTGAGGTGTTGCCCTTTTGGTAATCGTGAAAAAACTGCCCATGCTCCCACATGTCTATATCCCTTTCCGGGTTCGTGGGTCCAGTCATGTTCCCGGAAAGGCTCGGCCCAGGGTTCTCTTTTAGTGGGAGTAAACCTAATCCCCCGGTGCCAACTTGAAGGAGGCCGGCGAATTTTTTCCCTGATAAATATCGAGGTCGAAGGAGGCCGGCGAATTAAAATTTGAGGCTGTCTCGAGCGAAACGCTTGTTTTTGAAATCCCGATCGATAAATCACAGGGTGCGGGCCACTTTTTTCCCGGAAAGGGCATGAGCCCAGGGTTCTCTTTTAGTTGGTAAACCTGTCTCCCGGTGCCAACTTGAGGGAGGCCGGCGAATTTTTTCCCTGATAAATAACGAGGTCGAAGGAGGCCGGCGAATTAAAATTTGAGGATGTCTCGAGCGAAACGCTTGATTTGGCAGAATTTCTGAGGATGTCTCGAGCGAAACGCTGGTTTGCAGAGTGAGGATGTCTCGAGCGAAACGCTTGTTCCGCAGATTTGCCGAGGATGTCTCGATCGAAAAACAAATGGTTTTTGCAGAGCCTGATCCGCGAACGCGGAAAAAGGCGCCCCCGCGAAGAGAAAATTTCGATGATGTCTCGACTAATTCCTTTGTTTTTGTACGATTTCCCTTGAAATTGTGGCAGGATGTCTCGAGCGAAATGCAACGACCCCACCCTAAGCAACGACCATATCCCCAGCACGACCACCACCCCAGCACGACCAAACCCCAGCACGACCCCACCACCAGCATCGACCCCACCCCAGCACGACCCATACCCCAGCACACACAACCCCAGCACGACCCACCCCAGCCGACCCACCCAGCAAAGACCACACCCCAGCTCGACCACAAACCAGCACACGACCACACCCCAGCACGACCCCACCCCAGCACGACCACGCCCCAGCACGACCACGCCCAGCACGACCACGCCCCAGCATGCCACCCCCCAGCAACGACCACACCCCCAGCAGACCACCCCCCAGCACGACCACGCCCCAAGCACGACCACACCCCAGCACGACCACACCCCAGCACGACCACACCCCAGCACGACCACACCCCAGCACGACCACACCCCAGCACGACCACACCCCAGCACGACCCCACCCCAGCACGACCCCACCCCAGCACGACCCCACCCTAGCAAGACCACAACCCAGCACGACCACACCCCAGCACGACCTCACCACAGCACGACCACACCCCAGCACGACCACGCCCCAGCACGACCACGCCCCAGCACGACCACGCCCCAGCACAACCACCCCCCAGCACGACCACCCCCCAGCACGACCACACCCCAGCACGACCACCCCCCAGCACGACCACACCCCAGCACGACCACTCCCCAGCACGACCACACCGCCTTGGTTGAGTGGTTGCCTGTCGTCGTGGAATGTTTCGTGGGGTGTCTCGTGGAATGTTTCGCGGGGTGTCTCCTGGAATGTTTCGTGAGGTGTCTCGCGGAATGTTTCGTGAGGTGTCTCGTGGGATGTTTCGTGAGGTGTCTCGTGGGATGTTTCGTGAGGTGTTGCCCCGTTGGGTATCGTGAAAACGTGCCCATGCTCCACATGTCTATATCCCTTTCCGGGTTCGTGGGTCCATCATGTCGTGTGTTGAGGATGTCTCGAGCGAAACGCTTGCTCCGCAGAGTTTGCCGATGATGTCTCGAGCGAAACGCTTGTTTTGCAGAGCCGACCGCGACGCGGAAAAGCGCCCCGCGCGAAGGAATTTCGATGATGTCTCGACTAATTCCTTTGTTTTTGTACGATTTCCTGGAATATTGGCAGGATGTCTCGAGCGAAATGCACGACCCCACCCTAGCACGACCATACCCCAGCACGACCACACCCCAGCACGACCAGACCCCAGCACGACCCCACCCCAGCACGACCCCACCCCAGCACGACCATACCCCAGCACGACACACCCCAGCACGACCCGACCCCAGCACGACCCTACCCCAGCAAGACCACACCCCAGCACGACCACACCCCAGCACGACCTCACCACAGCACGACACGCCCCAGCAAACGAACCACCCCAGCACGACCTCACCACAGCACGACCACACCACAGCACGACCACGCCCCAGCACGACCACGCCCCAGCACGACCACGCCCCAGCACGACCACCCCTCAGCACGACCACCCCCCTAGCACGACCACCCCCCAGCACGACCACCCCCCAGCACGACCACACCCCAGCACGACCACTCCCAGTCGCACCCCCCGTGGATGTTTCGTGCGTGTCTTGTTGAGTGGTTGCCTGTTCGTGGGGTGTCGTCTCGTGAAATGTTTCAAAGGGTGTCACCGCGGTTGTTTCGTGAGTGTCTCGTGGCTTGTTTCGTGAGGTGTCTCCGTGGGTGTTTCGCGGGTGGCACGACGCGCCCGCAGCACGACCAAACCCCCCCCACAGAAGTCAAAAAAAAAAAATAAAAAAAAAAAAAAAAAAAAAAAAAATAAGAATAAGTAATAAAATATAAAAGAATAAAAAAGATTTGGGACTATCACGACCACCCCCCAGCACGACCACCCCCCCAGCACGACCACCCCCCAGCACGACCACACCCCAGCACGACCACACCCCAGCACCACCACTCCCCAGCACGACCACACCCCAGCACGACCACACCCCAGCACGACCACACCCAGTCGCACCCACGTGGAATGTTTCGTGGCGTGTCTGGTTGAGTGGTTGCCTGTTCGTGGGGTGTCTCGTGGAATGTTTCAAAGGGTGTCTCGTGGAATGTTTCGTGAGGTGTCTCGTGGAATGTTTCGTGAGGTGTCTCGTGGGATGTTTCGCGGGGTGTCTCGTGGGATGTTTCGTGAGATGTCGCCCAGTTGGGTATCGTGAAAACGTGACCATGCTGCACATGTCTTTATCCCTTTCCGGGTTCGTGGGTCCATCATGTTCTTGCCAACTAGCTCTCCAGCGCGTCCGAATTACTCTTAAGCTTCCAGCTGCTAGCTTAGGGAAGCTCTACGAGTCACCCTTAAGCTTCCAGCAATAACTTGCTAAGGGAAGCTCTACGAGTTACTGGGCGCTGGCGGTATACCATCAACCTTTCTTACCGCCAGGGGACTCGTAGAGCTTCCTGACAACATATAATATCGAAAATAATTACACACAAAAACTAATTTTTCCCGGAAAGGGCTCGGGCCCAGGGTTCTCTTTTAGTGGGTAAACCTGTCCCCCGGTGCCAACTTGAAGGAGGCCGGCGAATTTTTTCCCTGATAAATAACGAGGTCAAAGGAGGCCGGCGAATTAAAATTTGAGGATGTCTCGAGCGAAACGCTTGTTTTTGAAATCCCGATCGATAAATCACAGGGTGCGGGCCACTTTTTCGTGTGTTGAGGATGTCTCGAGCGAAACGCTTGCTCCGCAGAGTTTGCCGAGGATGTCTCGAGCGAAACGCTTGTTTTGCAGAGCCGACCGCGACGCGGAAAAGCGCCCCGCGCGAAGGAATTTCGATGATGTCTCGACTAATTCCTTTGTTTTTGTACGATTTCCTGGAATTTTGGCAGGATGTCTCGAGCGAAATGCACGACCCCACCCTAGCACGACCATACCCCAGCACGACCACACCCCAGCACGACCAGACCCCAGCACGACCCCACCCCAGCACGACCCCACCCCAGCACGACCATACCCCAGCACGACCACACCCCAGCACGACCCGACCCCAGCACGACCCTACCCAGCAAGACCACACCCCAGCACGACCCTACCCAGCAAGACCTCACCACAGCACGACCACACCCCAGCCACGACCACCCCCACAAACGACCACGCCCCCCGCACGACCACAGCCCACACGACCACCCCCAGCACGACCACCCCCCCAGCACGACCACCCCCCCAGGCACGACCCCACCCAGCACGAACCACAACCCAAGCACGACCACTCCCAGCAGACCACAACCCCAGCACGTACAACCACAAAACCCCCCCCCAGCACGACCACACCCCAGCACGACCACACCCCAGCACGACCACACCCCAGCACGACCCGATCGATAAATCACAGGGTGCGGAGCACCCCAGCACGATCCCACCCCAGCACGACCCCACCCCAGCACGACCCCACCCCAGCACGACCACGCCCCAGCACGACCACACCCCAGCACGACCACACCCCAGCACGACCACACCCCAGCACGACCCCACCCCAGCACGACCCCACCCTAGCACGACCACACCCCAGCACGACCACACCCCAGCACGACCCCACCCCAGCACGATCACACCCCAGCACGACCCCACCCCAGCAAGACCACACCCCAGCACGACCGCACCCCAGCACGACCTTACCACAGCACGACCACACCCCAGCACGACCACGCCCCAGCACGACCACGCCCCAGCACGACCACGCCCCAGCACGACCACGCCCCAGCACGACCACGCCCCAGCACGACCACCACCCAGCACGACCACCCCCCCAGCACGACCACCCCCCAGCACGACCACCCCCCAGCACGACCACACCCCAGCACGACCACTCCCCAGCACGACCACACCGCCTTGGTTGAGTGGTTGCCTGTCGTCGTGGAATGTTTCGTGGGGTGTCTCGTGGAATGTTTCGCGGGGTGTCTCGTGAAATGTTTCGTGAGGTGTCTCGTGAATGTTTCGTGAGGTGTCTCGTGGGCTGTTTCGTGAGGTGTCTCGTGGGATGTTTCGTGAGGTGTTGCCCAGTTGGGTATCATGAAAACGTGTCCATGCTCCACATGTCTATATCCCTTTCCGGGTTCGTGGGTCCATCATGTTCAGCCCAACGAATGTCAAACCTCTCTGATGGAACAGCCGAACGCGCCCGATGCTTCTGGATTGTCTTCTGTACGAGCTCTGTAGCTCTGCTACAGCCCGAGTTACGTGCATAATCGACAGCACCTCTCAAGATGACTCGAACAACACGAACAGTTTGGCAAACCTAGCTCGAGTATCAGACCGAGTTCGGACCTCTCCATGCGACAGACGGACGCGCCTGATGTCTCTGAATGGATTCTTGTGATTACCAGCCCTGCAGCCCCCGAGTTAAGTGCAGGAAACCGACAGCACCTCTCAGGATGACTCGAACAATACGAATAGTTTCGCGGACCTAGTTCGGGCAGCAGACAGAGTTCGGAGCTGGATTCGAAAGGCGGACGCGCCTGATGTCTCCGAATCGATTCCAGTGATTACCAGCCATGCAGCCCCCCCACAGCCCGATAAGTGCAGAGAACCAACAGCATATCTCAAGACGACTCAAACAGTACGGATAGTTTCGCGATTATAGATCGGGCAGCAGACGGAGTTCAGAGCTCTGGATTCAACAGACAACGGCCACTGAACATTCTGAATCAGATTCTGTACGCATCAGCTCTGTAGCTGTCTTGTAGCTCGAGTTAAGTACAGGAAACCGAGAGCGTCTGTCAAGATGACTCGAATAATACGAATAGGTTTGCGGACCTAGCTCGGCTAGCAGACCGAGTTCAGACTTCTGGATTCAACAGGCGAACGCGCCTGATCATTCTGCATCGATTAGCTGTGCTTACCAGCTCTGTAGCTGTCCTGAAGATCGATTTATCTTGATAAAACCAACAGCGTGTATCAAGATGACTCGGAATAGCCGATCCCGCCCGTGTGCTTTTTCGCAGTAAAAAGGTACCCGATCGAGCTCAGATCAAGACGGCGAGCGGGAATAAGATCAAATATCACGGGAAAAAATACTAGAGCTCGAACGAATGATTGAATTTCGAGAACAAAATTTTCAACCGACCAAAAGTCACGAAAAGTTCCGTCGAGATTTGTCTTGCCAACTAGCTCTCCAGCGCCCCGGAACTGGCGCCGGCGGTGAACCGTCAACCTGGTCACCGCCGGGAACCTCGTAGAGCTCCTTTCACGCGTAAGAGTGCTTAGAGTCGAAAGAGAGAGCTTCTAAAAGCATTTCTAGAAAAAGGGAAAAATTGTTTTTTTTCGTGTCGACATGAAGATGGTTCCGCCAAGTTTTTTGATAGTAAAAGTGCGCCAACAGAGCTCATACTAAGACAGAGAGGCCCTCATAGTCGTTTAATGGTGCGAAAAATCTGCTTTCTCAAAATGAATTGTCAAATATCTTTCAAAAAAATGCAAAACCACCCAAACTGGGCGCCGGCGGTAAACCGTCAACCTTTGTTACCGCCGGGGGACTCGTAGAGCTTCCTGACAACATATAATGTCGAAAAAATTACACCGAAAAACTAGTTTTTCAGCCCAAGCAATTTCAGACCCGAGTTACGCGCGTAAATCGACAGCACCTCTCAAGATGACTCGAACAATACGAACAGTTTGGCAAACCTAGCTCGAGTATCAGACAAAGTTCCGATCTCTGCATGCGACAGGCGGACGCGTCTGATGTCTTTGAATCGATTCCTGTGATTACCAGCCCTGCAGCCCCCCCTACAGCCCGAGTTAAGTGCAGGAAACCAACAGCACCTCTCAGGATGACTCGAACAATACGAGCAGTTTCGCGGACCTAGTTCGGGCAGCAGACCGAGTTCCGAGCTCTGGATCCGAAAGGCGGACGCGCCTGATGTCTCCGAATCGATTCCAGTGATTACCAGCCATGCAGCCCCCCTACAGCCCGAGTTAAGTGCAGACAACCGACAGCATCTCTCAAGATGGCTCGAACAATACGAATAGTTTTCGCGATTATAGATCGGGCAGGAGACCGAGTTCAGAGCTCTGGATTCAACGGACAACGGCCACTGATGATTCTGAATCAGATTCTGCACGTATCAGCTCTGTAGCTGTCCTGTAACTCGAGTTAAGTACAGAAATCCGAGAGCGTCTGTCAAGATGACTCGAATAATACGAATAGGTTTGCGGACCTAGCTCGGCTAGCAGACCGAGTTCAGACACTCTGGGTTCAACAGGCGAACGCGCCTGATCATTCTGAATCGATTAGCTGTGCTTACCAGCTCTGTAGCTGTCCTAAAGCTCGAGTTTAAGAAAACCGACAGCGCGTATCAAGATGACTCGAAATGGCCGATCCCGCCGGAGTGCTCTGTGGCAGTAAAAGGTACCCGGTCGAGCTGAGATCAAGACGACGAGCGGGAATAAGATCGAATATCACGGGAAAAAATACTAGAGCTCAAACGAATTGCTGAATTTCGAGAACAAAATTTTCAACCGACCAAACTGGGCGCCGGCGGTAAACCGTCAACCTTCGTTACCGCCGGGGGACTCGTAGAGCTTCCTGACAACGTATAACGTCGAAAAAAATTACACTGGCAAATAGTTTTTCAGCCCAAGCAATTTCAGACCTCTCCGATGTAACAGCCGAACGCCCCCGATGCTTCTGGATTGTCTTCTGTACGAGCTCTGCTCTCCTACAGCCCGAGTTACGTGCGTAAATCGACAGCACCTCTTAAGATGACTCAAACAATACGAATAGTTTGGCAAACCTAGCTCGAGTATCAGACCGAGTTCAGACCTCTGCATGCGACAGGCGGACGCGCCTGATGTCTCTCAATCGATGCCTGTGATTACCAGCCCTGCAGCCCCCCTATTGCCCGAGTTAAGTGCAGGAAACTGACAGCATCTCTCAGGATGACTCGAACACTAGAAATAGGCTCGCGGACATAATTCGGGCAGCAGACAAAGTTCGGAGCTCTGGATTGAAAAGGCGGACGCAACTGATGTCTCTGAATCGATCCCGGTAATTACCAGCCATGCAGCCCCCCACAGCCCGAGCTGAGTGCAGAGAACCGACAGCATCTCTCAAGATGACTGGAACAATACGAATAGTTTCGCGAATCTAGATCGGGCAACAGACCGAGGTCAGAGCTCTGGATTCAACAGACAACGTCCACTGATGATTCTGAATCAGATTCTGAACATATCAGCTCTGTAGCTGTCCTGTAGCTCGAGTTAAGTACAAAAAATCGAGAGCGTTTATCAAGATGACTCGAATAATACGAATAGGTTTGCAGACCTAGCTCGGCTAGCAGACCGAGTTCCGACCTCTGGGTTCAACATGCGAACGCGCCTGATCATTCTGAATCGATTAGCTGTGCTTACCAGCTCTTCAGCTGCTCTAAAGTTCGAGTTATCTTGAGAAAACCGACAGCGCGTGACAAGATGACCCGAAACGGTCGATCCCGCCGCAGTGCTTTTTGGCAGTAGAAGGTACCCGATCGAGCTGAGATCAAGATGGCGAGCGGGAATGAGATCGAATATCACGGGAAAAAATACTAGAGCTCTTACGAATGGTTGAATTTCGAGAACAAAATTCTAAACCTACCAAAAATCACCAAAATGTCCGTCGAGATTTTTCTTGCCAACTAGCTCTCCAGCGCCCCGGAATTACTCTTAAGCTTCCAGCAAGAACTTGCTAAGGGAAGCTCTACGAGTTAAGTCCTCAAAATGTCTGTCGAGATTTTTCTTGCCAACTAGCTCTCCAGCGCCCCGGAATTACTCTTAAGCTTCCAGCATTAATTTGCTAAGGGAAGCTCTACGAGTTAAACTATCACTTTGTCCTTTCTGGCCGGGTCGACCAACTGGGCGCCGGCGGTAAACCGTCAACCTTCGTTACCGCCGGGGGACTCGTAGAGCTTCCTGACAACGTATAATGTCGAAAAAATTACACTGGAAAATAGTTTTTCAGCCCAAGCAATTTCAGACCTCTCCGATGTAACAGCCGAACGCCCCCGATGCTTCTGGATTGTCTTCTGTACGAGCTCTGCTCTCCTACAGCCCGAGTTACGTGCGTAAATCGACAGCACCTCTTAAGATGACTCAAACAATACGAATAGTTTGGCAAACCTAGCTCGAGTATCAGACCGAGTTCAGACCTCTGCATGCGACAGGCGGACGCGCCTGATGTCTCTGAATCGATGCCTGTGATTACCAGCCCTGCAGCCCCCCTATTGTCCGAGTTAAGTGCAGGAAACTGACAGCATCTCTCAGGATGACTCGAACACTAGAAATAAGTTCGCGGACATAGTTCGGGCAGCAGACAAAGTTCGGAGCTCTGGATTCGAAAGGCGGACGCAACTGATGTCTCTGAATCGATTCCGGTAATTACCAGCCATGCAGCCCCCCACAGCCCGAGCTGAGTGCAGAGAACCGACAGCATCTCTCAAGATGACTGGAACAATACGAATAGTTTCGCGAATCTAGATCGGGCAACAGACCGAGGTCAGAGCTCTGGATTCAACAGACAACGCCCACTGATGATTCTGAATCAGATTCTGAACATATCAGCTCTGTAGCTGTCCTGTAGCTCGAGTTAAGTACAAAAAATCGAGAGCGCTTATCAAGATGACTCGAATAATACGAATAGGTTTGCAGACCTAGCTCGGCTAGCAGACCGAGTTCCGACCTCTGGGTTCAACATGCGAACGCGCCTGATCATTCTTAATCGATTAGCTGTGCTTACCAGCTCTTCAGCTGCTCTAAAGTTCGAGTTATCTTGAGAAAACTGACAGCGCGTGACAAGATGACCCGAAACGGTCGATCCCGCCGCAGTGCTTTTTGGCAGTAAAAGGTACCCGATCGAGCTGAGATCATGATGGCGAGCGGGAATGAGATCGAATATCACGGGAAAAAATACGAGAGGTCTTACGAATAGTTGAATTTCGAGAACAAAATTTTAAACCGACCAAAAGTTACCAAAATGTCCGTCGAGATTTTTCTTGCCAACCAGCTCTTCAGCGCCCCGGAATTACTGGGCGCCGGCGGTAAACCGTCAACCTTTGTTACCGCCGGGGACTCGTAGAGCTTCCTGATAACATATAATGTCGAAAAAAATTAAACATAACAAATAGTTGTTCGGCCCAAGCAATTTCAGACCTCTCAGATGCAACAGCCGGAGGCCGCCGATGCTTCTGGATTGTCTTCTGCACGAGCTGTGTAGCTCTCAACAGACCGAGTTATGCGCGTAAATCGACAGCACCTCTCAAGATGACTCGAAGAATACGAATAGTTTGGCAAAGCTAGCTCGGGTATCAGACCGAGTTCAGACTCTGCATGTGACAGGCGGACGCGTCTGATGTCTTTGAACCGATTCCTGTGATTATCAGCCCTGCAGCCCCCCCCCCCCCACCCCCCCCCCCCCCCCCCCCCCCTACAGCCCGAGTTGAGTGCAGAAAACCGACAGCATCTCTCAGGATGACTCGAACACTAGAGATAGGTTCGCGGACATAGTTCGGGCAGCAGACAGAGTTTGGAGCTCTGGACTGAATTAAACAGACAACGCCACTGATGATTCCGAATGATATTCTGTACGTATCAGTTCTGTAGCTGTGCTGTAGCTCCAGTTAAGTACAGAAAACCGAGAGTGTTTGTCAAGATGACTCGAATAATACGAATATGTTTGCGGACCTAGCTCGACTAGCAGACCGAGCTCAGAGCTCTGGGTTCAACAGACGAACGCGCCTGATCATTCTGACGATTAGCTGTCCTTACTAGCTCTGTAGCTGTCCTAAAGCTCGAGTTATATTTCGAAAACCGTCATCGCGTGTCAAGATGACCCGAAACGGCCGATCCCGCCTGCCTGCTTTTTGGCAGTAAAAGGTACCCGATCGAGCTAAGATCAAGATTGCGAGCGGGAATAAGATCGAATATCATGTAAAAAATACTAGAGCCCAAACGAAGTGTTTCATTTCGATAACAAAACCTAGACCCGGCGGTAAACCGCCGGGAACCTCGTAGAGCTCTTTGCTTGCACGGCGATCGTAACTCGTAGAGCTTCCCTTAGCAAGTTATTGCTGGAAGCTTAAGAATAATTCCGGGGCGCTGGAGAGCTAGTTGGCAAGAAAAATCTCGACGGACATTTTGGTAACTTTTGGTCGGTTTAAAATTTTGTTCTCGAAATTCAACAATTTGTTTGAGCTCTAGTATTTTTTCCCGTGATATTCGATCTCATTCCCGCTCGCCATCTTGATCTGAGCTCGATCGGGTACCTTTTACTGCCAAAAAGCACTCCGGCGGGATCGGCCATTTCGAGTCATCTTGATACGCGCTGTCGGTTTTCTTAAGATAACTCGAGCTTCAGAACAGCTACAGAGCTGGTAAGCACAGCTAATCGATTCAGAATGATTAGGCGCGTTCGCCTGTTGAATCCAAAGGTCTGAACTCGGTCTGCTAGCCGAGCTAGGTCCGCAAACCTATTCGTATTATTCGAGTCATTGTAGCAGACGCTCTTGGTTTTCTGTACTTAACTCGAGCTGTAGGGCAGTTACAGAGCTCATAGTCACAGAAATTGATTGGGAATCATCAGACGCGTTCGTCTGTTTAATCGAGAGCTCTGAACTCGGCCTGCTGCCCGAGCTAGGTCCGCGAAAGTATTCGTATTGTTCGAGTCATCATGAGAAGTACTCTCGGTTTTCTGCACTTAACTCGTGCTGGGGGATGGCTACAGTGCTGCTGGTCACAGAAATCGATTTGCAGACATCAGGTGCGTCCGTCTCTCGAACTGAGAGCTCGGAACTCGGTCTGCTGCTCGAACTAGCTCCACGAAACCATTGTATTATTCAAGTCATCCTGAGAGTTGCTGTCGGTTTCTGCACTTAACTCGGGCTGTAGGGGGGCTGCAGGGCTGGTAATCATAGGAGTCGATTCACAGACATCAGACGCGTCCGCCTGTCGCATTCAGAGGTCTGAACTCGGTTTGACACTCGAGCTGGGTTTCAAACTGTTCGTTTTTTTGCCAGAGTCATCTTGAGATGTCTGGCTTGGGCTGAAATTCTATGAAATTGTTCCTCATTATCTACTGTCAGGAAGCTCTACGAGTCCCCCGGCGGTAACAAAGGTTGACGGTTTACGGCCGGCGCCCAGTCGGAACACGGAGAGAAAGCTTCTGGAGCGACAAACAAAAAACCCAACTTTTTTAAAAAAAAACTCAAAAACACCCAAAAAAAAAAAAACGTTTTTTTGCTTTTACTCAACGTCGGTTCTTAATTGTAATACTGCACCTACAGACCTGAAAATTTTACTGGCAGACGCGGCAAAACCACTACAGGTTTGAAAGATCTTGTTTCAAAATAAATGGTCAAATATCTTTCAAATATTCGCAAAACCACCCAAAAGTTGTCACATTGTCCGCCTCCGCCGGCTGGGCCAACTGGGCGCCGGCGGTAAACCGTCAACCTTTGTTACCGCCGGGGGACTCGTAGAGCTTCCTGACAACATATAATGTCGAAAAAAATCACACATATAAAATAGTTTTTCATCCTAAGCAATTTCAGACCTCTCGGATGCAACAGCCGAACGCCCCCGATGCTTCTGGAGTGTCTTCTCTACGAGCTCTGTAGCTCTCCTACAGCCCGAGTTACGTGCGTAAATCGACAGCACCTCTCAAGATGACTCGAGCAATACGAATAGTTGGCAAACCTAGCTCGACGAGTTCAGACCTCTGCATGCAACAGGCGGACGCGTCCGATGTCTCTGAATCGATTCCTGTGATTACCAGCCCTGCAGCCCCCCCCCTACCGCCCGAGTTAAGTGCAGGAAACCGACAGCACCTCTCACTCGAAAAATTCGAACAGCTTCGGGGACCTAGTTCGGGCAGCAGACAGAGTTCGGAGCTCTCGATTCGAAAGGCGGACGCGCCTGATTGCTCAAAATCGATTCCAGTGATTACGAGCCATGCAGCCCTCCTACAGCCCAAGTTAAGTGCAGAGAACCGACAGCATCTCTCAAGATGACTCGACAATACGAACAGTTTCGCGATTCTAGATCGGACAGCAGACCGAGTTTAGAGCTCTGGATTCGACAGACAACGGCCACTGATGATTTTGAATCAGATTATGTACCTATCAGCTCTGTAGCTGTGCTGTAGCTCGAGTTAAGTACAGAAAACCGAGAGCGTCTGTCAAGATGACTCGAATAATACGAATAGGTTTGCGGACCTGGCTCGGCTAGCAGACCGAGTTCAGACCTCTTGGTTCAAGAGGCGAACGCACCTGATAATTCTGAATCGATTAGCTGTGCTTACCAGCTCTGTAGCTGTCCTGAAGCTAGAGTTATCTTGAGAAAACCGACATGGCCTGTCAAGATGACCCGAAACGGCCGATCCCGCCTGCCTGCTTTTTGGCAGTAAAAGCTACCCGATCGAGCTGAAATCAAGATGGCGAGCGGAAATAAGATCGAATATCATGGGAAAAAATACTAGAGCTCTAACGAATGTTCAAATTTTGAGAACGAAATTTTCAACCGACCAAAAGTCAGCAAAAGGTCCGTCGAGATTTTTCTTGCCAACTAGCTCTCCAGCGCCCCGGAACTGGCGCCGGCGGTGAACCGTCAACCTGGTCACCGCCGGGAACCTCGTAGAGCTCCTCTCACTGGTAAGAGTGCAGAGAATCGACACAGAGTGAAAAAATAGAGATTTTTCGAAAATCTTTGTTTTCGATTTTTTCGATGTTCATATGCGCTCAGTTCCCGGAAGTCAACTCATGCAAAAATGCATCGGCAGAGCTGAGCTGCTCTCAGAGAGGAGTTTATATGCCAATGCGACGCGCAAAAATCTGCTTTCTAAAAATAAATGGCCAAATATCTTTCAAATTTTCGCAAAACCGACCAAAAGTCACCAATTTGTCCTTTCTGGCCGGGCGGTCCAACTGGGCGCCGGCGGTAAACCGTCAACCTGGTTACCGCCAGGGACCTCGTAGAGCTCTTTTCTTGCCCAGCTTCTCGGGAAGCAAGCTGAAGCGAGAGCCAAAAAACTCTAAAAAATCGATCGCATACAAATAGTTTTGCGGACTTAGCTCGAGAAGCAGACTCTGTTCAGAGCTTTAGATGCTACAGCCAAACGCCCTTGATGATTCTGTGTCGGTTTCTGTGCGTACCACCTCTGTAGCTGTGCTACAGCTAGAGTTAAGTGCAGAATACCGACAGCGCCTCTAAAGAGAACTTGAGAAATACGAATAGTGTTGTGGACCTAGCTCGACTAGCACAACGAGTTCAGGCCTCTCGATGCAACAGACGCAAGCGCCTGGTGATACTGAATCAGTTTATGTGCGCACCAGCTCTGTAGCTCCTCTGAATCTTGAGTTGAGTACAGAAAACCGGCATCACTGGTGAAGATGACTTTTACGGACCTAGCTCGAGTAGCAGACCGAGTTCAGGCCTCTGGATGCAACAGGCGAACGCGCCTGATCATTCTGAATCGGTTTCTGTAAGCATCAGCTCTGTAGCTCTCGAAATCTCGAGTTAAGTGCAGAAAACCGTGAACGCGTGTCAAAATGACTCGGAACGCAGATGGTTCCAGCAAGTCTTTTGATAGTAATATTGCAGCTACGGACCTGAGAATTTAACTGGCAGACGCGGCATAACCCACTACACGTGAGAAAAATACCGGTTCTGAGAATGAATTGTCAAATATCTTTCAAATCAAAGCAAAAACGACCCAAGGTTATCACATTGTCTCTTTTGGTCGGGTCGGCCAACTAGCTCCACCCTGCGCTGGAATTCCTCTAGCTCATCGATGCCGAAGAGCTCTACGAGGTATTTTTGGACTGCCAACGCGAAGTCGGTCCCTGGCTTCGCTCGGGAGAATTTTTCGACGGAATGAACTAAGAATTTGCGAGGTAACTTCTGTAATGCCAAGCTTCGCTCTGCGCAAATAGCAGCCCAAACGAATTGTTAGAACTGCAACTGGCGCCGGCGGTGAACCGTCAACCTGGTCACCGCCGGGAACCTCGCAGAGCTCCTTTCACGCGTAAGAGTGCTCAGAGTCGAAAGAGAGAGCTTCTGGAAGCATCTCGAAAAAAAGGAAAATTGATGTTTTTCGTGTCGACATAAAGATGGTTCCGCCAAGTGTTTTGATAGTAAAAGTGCACCTGGAGAGCTCATACTAAGACAGAGAGGTCCTCATAGTCGTTTACAGGTGCGAAAATTCTGCTTTCTCACAATGAATTGTCAAATATCTTTCAAAAAAATGCAAAACCACCCAAAAGTTATCACTTTGTCCTTCCTGGCCGGGTCGACCAACTAGCTCCACCCCGCGCCAGAACTGGCGCCGGCGGTGAACCGTCAACCTAGTCACCGCCGGGAACCTCGTAGAGCTCTTTCCACGTGTGAGAGAGCTGGGAGTCGAAAGAGAGAGCTTCTGGAGACTATTCTCGACAAATTCAACATTGCTTTTTTTTATGTCGAAACAAAGTTGGTTCCCCCAAGTGTTTCGGTAGTAAAAGTGCGCCCAGAGAGCTCATATTAAGACGCTGAGGCTCTTATAACCTTTTACAGGTGCGAAAAAACTGTTTTCTCAAAATGAATTGTCAAATATCTCCCAAATATTTGCAAAACCACCCAAAAGTTATCACTTTGTCCTTTCTGGCCGGGTCGGCCAACTAGCTCCACCCCGCGCCGGAATTCCTCTAGCTCATCGATGCCGAAGAGCTCTACGAGGTATTCCTCTAGCTCATCGATGACGAAGAGCTCTACGAGGTACTAGCTCCACCACGCGCCGGAATTCCTCTAGCTCATCGATGCCGAAGAGCTCTACGAGGTACTGGCGCCGGCGGTGAACCGTCAACCTAGTCACCGCCGGGAACCTCGTAGAGCTCTTTCCACGTGTGCGAGAGCTGAGAGTCGAAAGAGAGAGCTTCTGGAGGCAATTCCCGAACAATTCAACATTGATTTTTTAAAAGTCGAAACAAAGTTGGTTCCCCCAAGTGTTTCGGTAGTAAAAGTGCGCCCAGAGAGCTCATATTAAGACGCTGAGGCTCTCATAACCTTTTACAGGTGCGAAAAATCTGCTTTCTGAAAATGAACTGTCAAATATCTTTCGAATATTTGCAAAACCACCCAAAAGTCGCCGGAATTCCTCTAGCTCATCGATGCCGAAGAGCTCTACGAGGTACTTGGTAGCGTCCAAAACCCGCAGAGAGAAGAAACCCTTTGGAGACGGGAAACTTGGTAGCGTCCAAAATTCGGAGAGCAACTGGCGCCGGCGGTGAACCGTCAACCTGGTCACCGCTGGGAACCTCGTAGAGCTCCTGTCACTGCTAAGAGTGCAGAGAATCAACACAGAGTGACTTTTTTTGATGTTCATATTCGCTCAGTTCCCGGAAGTCAACTCATGCAAACATGCATCGGGAGAGCTGAGCTGCTGTCAGAGAGAAGTTTATATGCCAATGCGACGCGCAAATATCTGCTTTCTCAAAATAAATGGTCAAATATCTTTCAAATTTTCGCAAAACCGACCAAAAGTCACCAATTTGTCCTTTCTGGCCGGGCGGTCCAACTGGGCGCCGGCGGTAAACCGTCAACCTTTGTTACCGCCGGGGGACTCGTAGAGCTTCCTGACAACATATAATGTCGAAAGAAATTACACAGAAAAAATAGTTTTTCAGCCCAGGCAATTTGAGACCTCTCGGATCAACAGCCAAACGCCACCGATGCTTCTAGATTGTCTTCTGTACGAGCTCTGTAGCTCTCCTACAGCCCGAGTTACGTGCGCGAATCGACAGCACCTCTCAAGATGACTCGAACAATTCGAATAGTTTGGCAAACCTAGTTCGAGTATCAGACCGAGTTCAGACCTCTGCATGCGACAGACGGACGCGTCTGGTGTCTCTGAATCGATCCCTGTGATTACCAGCCCTGCAGAGCCCCCCCCTGCAGCCGAGTTAAGTGCAGGAAACCGACAGCACCTCTCAGGATGACTCGAACAATGTTTCGCGGACCTAGTTCGGGCAACAGTCCGAGTTCGGAGCTTTGGATTCCGCAGGCGAACGCGCCTGATGTCTCCGAATCGATTCCAGTGATTACCAGCCATGCAGCCCCCCTACAGCCCGAGGTAAGTGCAGAGAACCGACAGCATCTCGCAAGCGACTCGAACAATACGAATAGTTTCGCGATTCTAGATCGAGCAGCAGACCGAGTTCAGAGCTCTGGATTCAACGGACAACGGCCACTGATGATTCTGAATCAGATTCTGTATGTATCAGCTCTTTAGCTGTCCTGTAGCTCGAGTTGAGTACAGAAAACCGAGAGCGCCTGTTGAGATGGCTCGAATAATACGAATAGGTTTGCGCACCTAGCTCGGCTAGCAGACCGAATTCAGATCTCTGGCTTCAACAGGCGAACGCGCCTGATCATTCTGCATCGATTAGCTGTGCTTACCAGCTCTTTAGCTGTCCTGAAGCTCGAGTTATCTTGAGAAAACCGACACCGCGTGACAAGATGACTCGAAATGGCCGATCCCGCCCGTGTGCTTTTTGGCAGTAAAAGGTACCCGATCGAGCTAAGATCAAGATGGCGAGCGGGAATAAGATCGAATATCACGGGAAAAAATACTAGAGCTCAAACGAATTGTTGAATTTCGAGAACGAAATTTTCAACCGAGCAAAAGTCAGCAAAAGGTCCGTCGAGATTTTCCTTGCCAACTAGCTCTCCGGCGCCCCGGAATTACTCTTAAAGCTTCCAGCAATAACTTGCTAAGGGAAGCGGGACTCGTAGAGCTTCCTGACAACATATAATGTCGAAAGAAATTACACAGAAAAAATAGTTTTTCAGCCCAGGCAATTTGAGACCTCTCGGATCAACAGCCAAACGCCACCGATGCTTCTAGATTGTCTTCTGTACGAGCTCTGTAGCTCTCCTACAGCCCGAGTTACGTGCGTGAATCGACAGCACCTCTCAAGATGACTCGAACAATTCGAATAGTTTGGCAAACCTAGTTCGAGTATCAGACCGAGTTCAGACCTCTGCATGCGACAGACGGACGCGTCTGGTGTCTCTGAATCGATCCCTGTGATTACCAGCCCTGCAGAGCCCCCCCCCTGCAGCCGAGTTAAGTGCAGGAAACCGACAGCACCTCTCAGGATGACTCGAACAATGTTTCGCGGACCTAGTTCGGGCAACAGTCCGAGTTCGGAGCTTTGGATTCCGCAGGCGAACGCGCCTGATGCCTCCGAATCGATTCCAGTGATTACCAGCCATGCAGCCCCCCTACAGCCCGAGGTAAGTGCAGAGAACCGACAGCATCTCGCAAGCGACTCGAACAATACGAATAGTTTCGCGATTCTAGATCGAGCAGCAGACCGAGTTCAGAGCTCTGATTCAACGGACAACGGCCACTGATGATTCTGAATCAGATTCTGTATGTATCAGCTCTTTAGCTGTCCTGTAGCTCGAGTTGAGTACAGAAAACCGAGAGCGCCTGTTGAGATGGCTCGAATAATACGAATAGGTTTGCGCACCTAGCTCGGCTAGCAGACCGAATTCAGATCTCTGGCTTCAACAGGCGAACGCGCCTGATCATTCTGCATCGATTAGCTGTGCTTACCAGCTCTTTAGCTGTCCTGAAGCTCGAGTTATCTTGAGAAAACCGACACCGCGTGACAAGATGACTCGAAATGGCCGATCCCGCCCGTGTGCTTTTTGGCAGTAAAAGGTACCCGATCGAGCTGAGATCAAGATGGCGAGCGGGAATAAGATCGAATATCACGGGAAAAAAACTAGAGCTCAAACGAATTGTTGAATTTCGAGAACAAAATTTTCAACCGAGCAAAAGTCAGCAAAAGGTCCGTCGAGATTTTCCTTGCCAGCTAGCTCTCCGGCGCCCCGGAATCACTCTTAAGCTTCCAGCAATAACTTGCTAAGGGAAGCTCTACGAGTTACTAGCTCCACCCCGCGCCGGAATTCCTCTAGCTCATCGTTGCCGAAGAGCTCTACGAGGTATTACTCTTAAGCTTCCAGGAATAACTTGCTAAGGGAAGCTCTACGAGTTACTAGCTCCACCCCGCGCCGGAATTCCTCTAGCTCATCGATGCCGAAGAGCTCTACGAGGTATTACTCTTAAGCTTCCAGCAACAACTTGCTAGGGGAAGCTCTACGAGTTACTTGGTAGCGTCCAAAACCCGAGAGCAAAGAGAACACACACCGGAAAACCGTCCTGGCAAGCCCACGGAAGCTCGCGTGAAGCTCTTCTGGGGCTGTGGGGGGCTCCCCGGCAGCGCTTCCGAAGCGCTGCCAGGAACGCTTCCACGCGTGCCTGCACGCGTGCAGGCACGCCTAGACGCTCGCCGGAAGCTCTCCCGGACACGCTGCCGGGTCAGGCGAGCTGCTGCGAGAATTCTGGACCGGCGGAGATGGGCTGCTGGCGGGCACCACCACCGTCCGGCTTCTAATCTTAAACCCTTTAGCTCTCAGCGAGCTCTCCGGGAATTACTCTTAAGCTTCCAGCAATAACTTGCGAAGGGAAGCTCTACGAGTTACTACCTCTCCAGCGCCCCGGAATTACTCTTTAGCTTCCAGCAAGAACTTGCTAAGGGAAGCTCTACGACTTATTCTAGCTCGTCGATAACGAAGATCTCTACAAGGTATTACTCTTTAGCTTCCAGCAACTGGGCGCCGGCGGTAAACCGTCGACCTTGGTTACCGCCGGGAGACTCGTAGAGCTTCCTAGCTCGACTTAAGTTGAGAAAACCGACAGCACTGACCAACATTCCGACTCATAGTGAATATTGTTTGACCTCTGAATGCGACAGGCGGACGCGTCTGATGTCTGCGAATCGACTCCTGTCATTACCAGCCCTGCAGCCCCCCTACAGCCCGAGTTAAGTGTAAAAAACGACAGCACCTCTCAGGAGACTCGAATAATACAATAGTTTCGCAGACGTAATTCGGGCAGCAGACCGAGTTCCCAGCTCTGGATTCGACAGGCAGACGCGCCTGATGTCTTCAAATCGATTCCTGTGACCACCAGCACTGTAGCCCCCCTCAGCGCGAGTTAAGTGAAGGAAACCAAGAGCACTTCTCAAGATGACTCGACCAATACGAATAGTTTCGCGATTCTAGATCGGGCACTGAGTTCAGAGCTCTGGATTCGACAGACAAACACAACTGATGATTCTGGATCTGTTTCTGTAAATATCAGCTCTGTAGCTGTCCTACAGCTCGAGTAAAGTACAGAAAAACGAAAGTTCCTGTCAAGATGACTCGAATAATACGAATAGATTTGCGGATCTAGCTCGGTTAGCAGACCGATTTCAGACCTCTGGATTCAACAGGCGATCGCGCCTAATCATTCTACATCGATTAGCTGTGCTTACCAGCTCTGTAGCTGTCCTAAAGCTCGAGTTATGTTAAGAAAACCGTCAGCGCGTATCAAGATGACTCGAAACGGCCGATCCCGCCACAGTGCTTTTCGATAGTAATCTTCACCCGATCGAGCTGAAATCAAGATGGCGAGCGGGTATAAGATCGAATATCACGGGAAAAAAATACTAGAGCTCGAACGAATTGTTGAATTTCCAGAAAAAAAATTCAACCGACCAAAAGTCAGCAAAAGTTCCGTCGAGATTTTTCTTGCCAACTAGCTCTCCAGCGCGTCCGAATTACTGGGCGCCGGCGGTAAACCGTCAACCTTGGTTACCGCCGGGAGACTCGTGGAGCTTCCTAGCTCGACTTAAGTTGAGAAAACCGACAGCACCTACCAACATTCCGACTTATAGTGAATATTATTTGATATCTCAATGCGACAGGCGAACGCGTCTGATGTCTGCGAATCGATTCCTGTCATTACCAGCCCTGCAGCCACCTACAGCCCGAGTAAAAAGCAGAAAACCGGCACCTCTCGGGATGACTCGAACAATACAGTAACTTGCAGAACTAATTCGGGCAGCAGACCGAGTCCCGAGCACTGGATTCGACAGGCGGACGCGCCTGATGTCTTCAAATCGATTCCTGTGACCACCAGCACTCTAGCCCCCCTCAGCGCGAGTTGAGTGAAAGAAACCGAGATCACTTCTGAAGATGACTCGACCAATACGAATAGTTTCGCGATTCTAGATCGGGCAGCAGACCGAGTTCAGAGCTCTGGATTCAACAGACAACGGCCACTGATGATTCTGAATCAGATTCTGTACGCATCAGCTCTGTCGCTCTTCTGTAACTCGAGTTAAGTACAGAAAACCGAGAGTTCCTCTCAAGATGACTCGAATAATACGAATAGGTTTGCGGACCTAGCTCGGCTAACAGACCGAGTTCAGACCTCTGGATTCAACAGGCGAACGCGCCTAATCATTCTACATCGATTAGCTGTGCTTACCAGCTCTGCAGCTGTCCTACAGCTCGAGTTATGTTCACAAAACCGTTAGCGCGTATCAAGATGACTCAAAACGGCCGATCCCGCCGGAGTGCTTCTCGATAGTATTATTCACCCGATCGAGCTGAGATCAAGATGGCGAGCGGGAATAAGATCGAATATCACGGAAAAAATACTAGAGCTCTAACGAATTGCTGAATTCCGAGAACAAAATTTTCAACCGACCAAAAGCCACCAAAAGTTCCGTCAAGATTTTTCTTGCTAACTAGCTCTCCAGCGCGCCGGAATTATTCTTAGCTTCCAGCAATAACTTGCTTAGGGAAGCTCTACGAGTTACTGGGCGCCGGCGGTAAACCGTCAACCTTGGTTACCGCCGGGAGACTCGTAGAGCTTCCTAGCTCGACTTAAGTTGAGAAAACCGACAGCACCTACCAACATTCCGACTCATAGTGAATATTTTTTTTACCTATGAATGCGACAGGCGGCGTCTGATGTCTGCGAATCGGCTTCTGTCATTACCAGCCCTGCAGCCCCCCCTACAGCCCCTCTCAGGATGACTCGAACAATACAGTAGTTTCGCGGACCTAACTCGGGCAGCAGACCGGGTTCCGAGCTTTGGATTCGACAGGCAGACGCGCCTCATGTCTCCAAATCGATTCCTGTGACCACCGGCCCCCCTCAGCGCGAGTTGAGTGAAGAGAACCGAAAGCACTTCTCAAGATGACTCGACCAATCCGAATAGTTTCGCGATTCTAAATCGGGCAGCAAACCGAGTTCAGAGCTCTGGATTCAACAGACAAACGCAACTGATGATTCTGAATCGGTTTCTGTAAATATCAGCTCTATAGCTGTCCTACAGCTCGAGTTAAGTACAGAAAACCAAGAGTGCCTGTCAAGATGACTCGAATAATACGAATAGGTTTGCGGACCTAGCTCGGCTAACAGACCGAGTTCAGACTTCTGGATTGGACAGAACGCGCCTAATCTTTCTACATCGATTAGCTGTGCTTACCAGCTCTGTAGCTGTCCTAAAGCTCGAGTTATGTTGAGAAGACCATGAGCACGTATCAAGATGACTCAAAACGGCCGATCCCGCCACAGTGCTTTTCGATAGTAATATTCACCCGATCGAGCTGAGATCAAGATGACGAGCGGGAATAAGATCGAATACCACGGGAAAGAATATTAGAGCTCTAACGAATTGTTGAATTTCGATAACAAAATTTTCAACCGACCAAAAGTCACCAAAAGTTCCGTCGAGATTTTTCTTGCCAACTAGCTCTCCAGCGCGCCCGAATTACTCTTAGCTTCCAGCAATAACTTGCTTACAAAAGCTCTACGAGTTACTCTTAAGCTTCCAGCTGCTAGCTTAGGGAAGCTCTACGAGTCACTTGGCAGCGTCCAAAACCCGGATAGAGAAGAGACTGGGCGCCGGCGGTAAACCGTCAACCTCGGTTACCGCCGGGAGACTCGTAGAGCTTCCTAGCTCGACATAAGTTGAGAAAACCGACAGCACCTACCAACATTCCGACTCATAGAAAATATTTGTTGACCTCTCTAAATGCGACAGGCGGACGCGTCTGATGTCTGCAAATCGACTTCTGTCATTACCAGCCCTGTCCCCCTACAGACCGAGTTAAGTGCAGAAAACCGACAACATCTCTCAGGATGAATCGAACAATATAATAGTTTCGCGAACCTAGTTCGGGCAGCAGACCGAGTTCCGAGCTCTGGATTCGCCAGGCAGACGCGCCTGATGTCTTCGAATCGATTCCTGTGACTACCAGCACTGTAGCCCCTCTCAGCGCGAGTTCAGTAAAGAAAACCGAGAGCACTTCTCAAGATCACTCGACCAATACGAATAGTTTCGCGATTCTAGATCGGGCAGCAGACCGAGTTCAGAGCTCAAGATTCGACAGACAAACGCAACTGATGATTCTGAAACGGTTTCTGTGAATATCAGCTCTGCACCTGTCCTACAGCTCGAATTAAGTATAGAAAACCGAGAGTTCCTGTCAAGATGACTCGAATAATACGAATAGGTTCACGGACCTAGCTCGGCTAATTCGGACCAGTTCCTGTCAAGATGACTCTCAATTCAACAAACGAATGCGCCTAATCATTATACATCGATTAGCTGTGCTTACCAGCTCTGTAGCTGTCCTAAAGCTCGAGTTATGTTCAGAAAGCCGTCAGCGCGTATCAAGATGTCGAAACGGCCGATCCCGCCACAGTGCTTTTCGATAGTGATATTCACCCGATCGAGCTGAGATCAAGATGGCGAGCGGAAATAAGATCGAATATCACTGGAAAGAATACTAGAGCTCTAACGAATTGTTGAATTCGGAGAACAAAATTTTGAACCGACCAAAAGTCACCAAAAGTTCCGTCGAGATTTTTCTAGCCAACTGGGCGCCGGCGGTAAACCGTCAACCGTGGTTACCGCCGGGAGACTCGTAGAGCTTCCTAGCTCGACTTAAGTTGAGAAAACCGGCAGCACCTACAACATTCCGACTGATAGTGAATATTTTTTACCTCTCAATGCGTCAGGCAGACGCGTCTGATGTCTGCGAATCGACTTCTGTCATTACCAGCCCTGAAGCCCCTACAGCCCAAGTTAAGCGCAGAAAACCGACAGCACCTCTCAGGATGACTCGAACAATACATTAGTTTCGCGGACCTAATTCGGGCAGCATACCGAGTTCCGAGCTCTCGATTCGACAGGCGGACGCGCCTGATGTCTTTCAAATCGATTCCTGTGACTATCAGCACTGCAGCCCCCCTCAGCGCGAGTTGAGTGAAGAAAACCGAGATCACTTCTCAAGATCACTCGACCAATACGAATAGTTTCGACTCTAGATCGGGCAGCAGACCGAGTTCAGAGCTCTGGATTGGACAGACAAACGCAACTGATGATTCTGAATCAGTTTCTGTGAATATCAGCTCTCTAGCTGTCCTACAGCTCGAGTTAAGTACAGAAAACCAAGAGTGCCCGTCAAGATGACTCGAATAATACAAATATAGGTTTGCGGACCTAGCTCGGCTAACAGACCGAGTTCAGACCTCTGCATTCAACAGGCGAACGCGCCTAATCATTCTACATCGATTAGCTGTGCTTCCAGCTCTGTAGCTGTCCTACAGCTCGAGTTATGTTCAGAAAACCGTCAGCGCGTATCAAGATTACGCAAAACGGCCGATCCCGCCACAGTGCTTTTCGATAGTGAGATTCACCCGATCGAGCTGAGATCAAGATGGCGAGCGGGAATAAGATCGAATATCACGGGAAAAAATACTAGAGCTCAAACGAATTGTTGAATTTCGAGAACAAAATTTTCAACCGACCAAAAGTCAGCAAAAGTTCCGTCGAGATTTTTCTTGCCAACTAGCTCTTCAGCGCGCCAGAATTACTCTTAGCTTCCAGCAATAACTTGCTAAGGGAAGCTCTACGAGTTACTGGGCGCCGGCGGTAAACCGTCAACCTTTCTTACCGCCGGGGGACTCGTAGAGCTTCCTGACAACATATAATGTCGAAAAACATTACACAGAAAAAATATTTTTTCAACCCAAGCAATTTCAGACCTCTCGGATGCAACAGCCGAACGCCCCCGATGCTTCTGGATTGTCTTCTGTACGAGCTCTGTAGCTCTCCTACAGCCCGAGTTACGTGCGTAAATCGACAGCACCTCTCAAGATGACTCATCCAATACGAATAGTTTCGCAAACCTAGCTCGAGTATCAGACCGAGTTTAGACCTCTGTATGCGACAGGCGGACGTGTCTGATGTCTCTGAATCGATTCCTGTGATTACCAGCCCTGCAGCCCCCCCTACAGCCTGAGTTAAGTGCAGGAAACCGACAGCACCTCTCAGGATGACTCGAACAATACGAATAGTTTCGCGGACCTAGTTCGGGCAGCAGACAGAGTTCGGAGCTCTGGATTCGAAAGGCGGACGCGCCTGATGTCTCCGAATCGATTCCAGTGATTACCAGCCATGCAGCCCCCCTACAGTCCGAGTTAAGTGCAGAGAACCGACAGCATCTCTCAAGATCACTCGAACAATACGAAAAGTTTCGCGATTCTAGATCGGGCAGCAGACCGAGTTCAGAGCTCTGAATTCGACAGAAAACGGCAACTGATGATTCTGAATCAGATTCTGTACGTATCAGTTCTGTAGCTGTCCTGTAGCTCGAGTTAAGTACAGAAAACTGAGAGCGTCTGTCAAGATAACTCGAATAATACGAATAGGTTTGCGGACCTAGCTCGGCTAGCAGACCGAGTTCAGACCTCTGGATTCAGCAGGCGAACGCGCATGATCATTCTGCATCGGTTAGCTGTGCTTAGCAGCTCTCTACCTGTCCTGAAGCTCGAGTTATCTTGATAAAACCGACAGACCGTAGCAAGATGACTCGAAACGGCCGATCCCGCCTGCCTGCTTTTTGGCAGTAAAAGGTACCCGATCGAGCTGAGATGAAGATGGCGAGCAGGAATAAGATCGAATATCATGGGAAAAAATACTGGAGCTCTAACGAATGTTCAAATTTCGAGAACCAAATTTTCAACCGATCAAAAGTCACCAAAAGGTCCGTCGAGATTTGTCTTGCCAACTGGGCGCCGGCGGTAAACCGTCAACCTTCGTTACCGCCGGGGACTCGTAGAGCTTCCTGACAACATATAATGTCGAAAGAAATTACACAGAAAAAATATTTTTTCAGCCCAGGCAATTTGAGACCTCTCGGATGCAACAGCCGAACGCCCCCGTAGCTTCTAGATTCTCTTCTGTACGAGCTCTGCCGAGCTACGTGCGTAAATCGACAGCACCTCTCAAGATGACTCGGACAACACAAATAGTTTGGCAAACATAGTTCGAGTATCAGACCGAATTCAGACCTCTGCATGCGACAGGCGGACGCGTCTGATGTCTCTGAATCGATCCCTGTGATTACCAGCCCTGCAGCCCCCCCTGCAGCCGAGTTAAGTGCAGGAAACCGACAGTACCTCTCAGGATGACTCGAACAATACGAATAGTTTCGCGGACCAAGTTCGGGCAACAGACCGAGTTCGGAGCTCTGGCTTCCGCAGGCGAACACGCCTGATGTCTCCGAATCAATTCCAGTGATTACCAGCCATGCAGCCCCTCTACAGCCCGATTTAAGTGCAGAGAACCGACAGCATCTCGCAAGCGACTCGAACAATACGAATAGTTTTGCGGTTCTGGATCGGGCAGCAGACCGAGTTCAGAGCTCTGGATTCAAGAGACAACGGCCACTGATGATTCTGAATCGGATTCTGTACGCATCAGCTCTGTAGCTCCTGTAGCTCGAGTTAAGTACAGAAAACCGAGAGCGCCTGTCAAGATGACTCGAATAATACGAATAGGTTTGCGCACCTAGCTCGGCTAGCAGAACGAATTCAGACCTCTGGCTTCAACAGGCGAACGCGCCTGATCATTCTGAATCGATTAGCTG
The DNA here is from genome assembly GCA_963575745.1 of Prorocentrum cordatum. Classification (NCBI taxonomy): domain Eukaryota; class Dinophyceae; order Prorocentrales; family Prorocentraceae; genus Prorocentrum; species Prorocentrum cordatum. Next base: position 79,955 of record CAUYUJ010016831.1, on the reverse strand, counting down.
TGCTTAACAGCTCTTTAGCTGTCCTGAAGCTCGAGTTATCAGGAGAAAACCGACACCGCGTGACAAGATGACTCGAAACGGTCGATCCCGCCCGTGTGCTTTTTGACAGTAAAAGGTACCCGATCGAGCTGAGATCAAGATGGCGAGCGGGAATACTATCGAATATCACGGGAAAAAATACTAGAGCTCAAACGAATTGTTACTCGTAGAGCTTCCTGACCACACATAATGTCCAAAAAAGTTGTAGAGAACGGATAGTTTTCCAGCCTAAGCAATTTCAGAACTCTCGGATGTAACAGCCGAACGCCCCCGATGCTTCTCGAATGTCTTCTGTACGAGCTCTGTAGCTCTCGTACAGCCGGAGTTACGTGCGTAAATCGACAGCACCTCTCACGATGACTCGCACAATACGAATAGTTTGGCAACCCTAGCTCGAGTATCAGACCGAGTTCAGACCTCTGCATGCGACAGGCGGACGCGTCTGATGTCTCTGAATCGATTCCTGCGATTATCAGCCCAACCACCCCCCTACAGCCCAAGGTAAGTGCAGGAAACCGACAGCACCTCTCCAGATGACTCGAACAATACGAGTAGTTTTGCGGACCTAGTTCGGGCAGCAGACAGATTTCGGAGCTCTGGATTCCAAAGGCGGACGCGCCTGATGTATGCGAATCGATTCCAGTGATTACCAGCCATGCAGCCCCCCTACAGCCCGAGTTAAGTGCAGAGAACCGACAGCATCTCTCAAGATGACTCGAACAATAGGAATAGTTTCGCGATTTTAGATCGGGCAGCAGACCGAGTTCAGAGCTCTGGATTCGACAGGCAACGGCCACTGATGATTATGAGTCAGATTCTGTACGTATCAGCTCTGTAGCTGTCCTGTAGCTCGAGTTGAGTACAGAAAACCGAGAGCGTCTGTCAAGATGACTCGAATAATACGAATAGGTTTGCGGACCTAGCTCGGCTAGCAGACCGAGTTCAGACCTCTGGATTCAACAGGCGAACGCGCCTGATCATTCTGAATCGATTAGCTGTGCTTACCAGCTCTGTAGCTGTCCTAAAGCTCGAGTTATCTCCAGAAAACCGTCACCGCGTGACAAGATGACTCGAAACGGCCGATCCCGCCTGCATGCTTTTTGGCAGTAAAAGCTACCCGACCGAGCTGAGATCAAGATGACGAGCAGGAATAAGATCGAATATCATGGGAAAAAATACTAGAGCTCTAACGAATGTTCAAATTTCGAGAACCAAATTTTGAACCGACCAAAAGTCAGCAAAAGGTCCGTCGAGATTTTCTTGCCAACTGGCTCTCCAGCTCCCCGGAATTACTGGGCGCCGGCGGTAAACCGTCAACCTTTCTTACCGCCGGGGGACTCGTAGAGCTCCCTGACTACATATAATGTAGAACATAAATTACAGAGAACGAATAGTTTTTCAGCCCAAGCGATTTCAGACCTCTCGATGCAACAGCCAAACGCCCCCTGATGCTTCTGGATTGTCTTCTGTACGAGCTCTGTAGCTCGGCTACAGCCCGAGTTACGTGCGCTAATCAAGAGCACCTCTGAAGATAACTGAAACAAAACGAATAGTTTTCTAAACCCAGCTCGAGTATCAGACCGAGTCCAGGCATCTGAATGCTACAGGCGGACGCGTCTGATCTCTCCGAATCGATCCCTGTGATTACCAGCCCTGCAGCTTCCCTACAGCCCGAGTTAAGTGCAGAAAACCGACAGCATCTTTCAGGATGACTCGAACAATACGAACAGGTTCGCGGACCGAGTTCAGGCAGCAGGCCGAGTTCTGAGCTCTAGCTTCCACAAGCGGACGCGCCTCATGTCTCCAAATCGATTGCTGTTCCCACCAGCACTGTAGTCCCCTACAGCCCGAGTTGAGTTTAGAAAGCGACAGTACCTCTTCAGATCCTTCCAACAATACGAATAGTTTCGCGATTCTAGCGCGGGCAGCAGGGCGAGTTCAGAGCTCTCGATTGAACAGACGAACGCCCCTGATCATTCCCAATCGATTTCTGTGGTTATGAGCTCTGTAGCTGCCCTACAACTCAAGTTAAGCACAAAATACCGAGAGCGTCTATCAAGATGACTCAAATAATACGAATAGATTTTTGAACCTAGCTCGACTAGCAGACCGAGTTCAGGCCTCTGGGTTCAACAGCCGAACGCGCCTGATCATTCTACATCGACTAGCTGTGCTTACTCGCCCTGTAGCTGTCTTGAAGCTCGAGTTTTGTTCAGAAAACCGACAGTGCGTATCAAGATGACTCGAAAGGGCCGATCCCGCCTGCCTGCTTTTTGGCAGTAAAAGGTACCCGATCGAGCTGAGATCAAGATGGCGAGCGGGAACAAGATCGAATATCATGGGAAAAATACTAGAGCTTCTAACGAATGTTCAAATTTTGAGAACAAAATTTTCAACCGACCAAAAGTCAGCAAAAGGTCCGTCGAGATTTTTCTTGCCAACTAGCTCCCCAGCGCCCCGGAATTACTCTTAGCTTCCAGCACTAACTTGCTAAGGGAAGCTCTACGAGTTATTACTCTTAAGCTTCCAGCAATAACTTGCTAAGGGAAGCTCTAGGAGTTACTGGGCGCCGGCGGTAAACCGTCAACCTTTCTTATCGCCGGGGACTCGTAGAGCTTCCTGACTACATATAATGTAGATAATAAATTGCAGAGAACGAATAGTTTTTCAGCCCAATCGATTTCAGACCTCTCGATGCAACAGCCGAACGCCCCCTGATGCTTCTGGATTGTCTTCTGCACGAGCTCTGTAGCTCTGCTGCAGCCCGAGTTACGTACGCTAATCAACAGAACCTCTGAAGATAACTCAAACAAAACGAATAGTTTTCTAAACCCGGCTCGAGTATCAGACCGAGTTAAGGCCTCTGAATGCGACAGGCGGACGCGTCTGATGTCTCTGAATCGATTCCTCTGATTACCAGCCCTGCAGCTCCCCTACAGCCCGAGTTAAGTGCAGAAAACCGACAGCATCTTTCAGGATGACTCGAACAATACGAACAGGTTCGCGGACCGAGTTCAGGCAGCAGGCCGAGTTCCGAGCTCTGGCTTCCACAGGCGGACGCGCCTGATGTCTCCAAATCGATTGCTGTCCCCACCAGCACTGCAGCCCCCTACAGCCCGAGTTAAGTTTAGAAAGCGACAGTACCTCTTCGGATTATTCCAACAATACGAGTAGTTTCGCGATTCTAGCGCGGGCAGCAGGGCGGGTTCAGAGCTCTCGATTCAACAGACGAGAGCGCCTGAGGATTCCCAATCAATTTCTGTGACTATGAGCTCTGTAGCTGCCCTACAGCTCGAGTTGAGTACAAAATACCGAGAGCGTCTGTCAAGATGACTCGGAAAATACGAATAGGTTTTTGAACCTAGCTCGGCTAACAGACCGAGTTCAGGCCTCTGGGTTCAACAGGCGAACGCGCCTGATCATTCTACATCGATTAGCTGTGCTCACTGGCCCTGTAGCTGTCCTGAAGCTCGAGTTATGTTCAGAAAACCGACAGCGCGAATCAAGATGACTCGAAACGGCCGATCCCGCCTGCCTGCTTTTTGGCAGTAAAAGCTACCCGATCGAGCTGAGATCAAGATGGCGAGCGGGAATAAGATCGAATATCATGGGAAAAAACACTAGAGCTCTAACGAATATTCAAATCTTGAGAACAAAATTTTCAACCGACCAAAAGTCAGCAAAAGGTCCGTCGAGACTGGGAACCGGCGGTAAACCGTCAACCGAGTTACCGCCGGGGCCCTCGTAGAGCTCTTTTCTCACGCGACGCTCCTCGGTAAGCATGAAGAAAGCGTCTAGAGCAAGACCTCAGAAACTCGACAAATCACGTTTTTCTGTTTTTATCCAACGTCGGTTCCGCCAAGTGTTTTCATAGTAATACTGCAGCTACAGACCTGGAAAGTTTACTGGCAGACGCGGCATAACCCACTGCAGGTGCGAAAAATCTGGTTTCTCAAAATGAATTGTCAAATATCTTTCAAATTTGAGCAAAACCTACCAAAAGTTAACACTTTGTCCTTTCTGGCAGGGTCGGCCAACTAGCTCCACCCCGCGCCGGAATTCCTCTAGCTCATCGATGCCGAAGAGCTCTACGAGGTATTTTTCTTGTCGACTAGCTCTCCAGCGCCCCGCAATTACTCTTAGCTTCCAGCAATAACTTGCTAAGGGAAGCTCTACGAGTTACTACCTCTCCAGCGCCCCCGAATTACTCTTAAGCTTCCAGCAACTGAGAACCGGCGGTAAACCGTCAACCGGGTTACCGCCGGGCCCCTCGTAGAGCTCTTTCCTCGCACGGCGCTCCCTAGTGCACATCTAGGAAGAGTCTGCAGCAAAACTCCAAAAACTCGAAAAAACACGCTTTCATATTTCTATGCAAAGACGGTTCCGCCAAGTGTTTCGATAGTAATACTGCGCCTACAGACCTTAGAATTCACTGGCGGACGCGACAAAACCCACTACAGGTGCGAAAAATACCGGTTCTCAAAACGAATGTTCAAATCTCCCACAAAGATTGTCCAACCGACACAAAATTCGCACATTGTCCGTCGGGGCCGGTTCGGCCAACTGGGCGCCGGCGGTTAGCCGTCAACCAGGCTACCACTGGGAAACTCGTAGAGCTCTTCTCGTGCGGGGCTGCCCGCTACACATGAAGGGTTTTTGTTTTTCAAGATATCGTGAGTTCAGTGAAAAAAACAGACAGCACTCGTCGAAATGGCCCGAAGAATACGAGTAGGTTTACTTACCTAGCTCGAGCAGCAGACCGAGTTCAGAGCTGTGGATCGAACAGAGGAACGCGCTCCAGGATTCCAATTGGTTTTGTGAGCATCAGCTCTGTAGCTGTCCTATATCTGAAGATACATACAGAAAACCGTGAATGCATATTAAGATGACTCGAAACGGCCGTCGGTTCCAGCAAGTGTAGTAATATTGCAGCTGCGGACCTGAGAATTTAACTGGCAGTCGCGGCATAACCTACTACGCGTGAGAAAAATACCTGTTCTGAAAACGAATTTTCGAATTTTGCACAAAGATTAGAAGCTGGGCGCCGGCGGTAAACCGTCAACCTTTCTTACCGCCGGGGGACTCGTAGAACTTCCTGACAATATATAATGTGGAAAAGAATTTCAGAGAACGACTAGTTTTTCAGCCCAAGCGATTATAGACCTCTCAAGATGACTCTAGCAAATCAAACGAACAGTTTTCCAATCGAGCTCGAGTATGAAACCGAGTTCAGACCTCTGAATGCGACAGGCAGACGCGTCTGATGTCTGCGGATCGATTCCTGTGATTACCAGCTCTGCAGCCCCCCATACAGCCTGAGTTAAGTCCAGAAAACCGAGAGTACCTCTCAGGATGACTCGAATAATACAACAGTTTCGCGGATCTCGCTCGAGCAGCAGACCGAGTTCCGAGCTCTCGGTTCGACGAACGGACGCGCCTGATGTCTCGAAATCGATTCCTGTGACCAGCAGCACTGTAGCCCTCCCCCAGCACGATTTAAGTACAGAAAACCGAGAGCACTTCTCAAGATGACTCGAACAATACCAATAGGTTCGCGAACGGCCGAGTTCAGAGCTCTTGATTCAACAGACGAACGCGCCTGATAATTCTCAACCGATTTCTGTGATTATCAGCTCTGTGGCTGCCCAACAGATCGAGTTAAGTTCGAAAAACCGAGAGAATGACTCGAATAATACGAATAGGTTTGCGGCCCTAGCTCGGCTAGCAGACCGAGTTCAGACCTCTAGATTCAATGGGCGAACGCGCCTGATCATTCTGAATGCATTAGCTGTGCTCAGCAGCTCTGTAGTTGTCCTGAAGCTAGAGTTATCTTGAGAAAACCGACAGCGCGTATCAAGATGACTCGAAACGGCCGTTCCCGCCTGCCTGCTTTTTGGCCTTGAAAGTTACCCGATCGAGCTGAGATCAAGATGGCGAGCGAGAATAGGATCGAATATCATGGGAAAAAATACTAGAGCTCTAACGAATGGTCAAATTTTGAGAACAAAATTTTCAACCGACGAAAAGTCAGCAAAAGGTCCGTCGAGATTTTTCTTGCCAACTAGCTCTCCAGCTCCCCGGAACTGGCGCCGGCGGTGAACCGTCAACCTGGTCACTGCCGGCAGTCTCGTAGAGCTCCTTGCATTCGGAAGAAAGCTCAGGATCAAAGCGGAGAGCTTCTCAGCTTTTCTACAAAAACTTCAAGTTGAATTTTTTGGAAGTCAACATTAAGTCGGTTCCTCCAAGTGAACAGGTACTCAAAAAGGCTCCAGAGAGCTCAGCTAATCAGGGAACGAAGTTGGTATGCCAATGCTGGGAGTAAAAATCTGCTTTCTCAAAATGAATTGTCAAATATCTTTCAATTCTTAGCAAAACCAACCCAAAGTTATCACATTGTCCTTTCTAGCCGGGCCAGTCAACTAGCTCCACCTCGCGCCGGAATTCCTCTAGCTCATCGATAACGAAGAACTCTACGAGGTATTACTCTTAAGCTTCCAGCAATAACTGGCGCCGGCGGTAAACCGTCAACCTGGTCGCCGCCGGGAACCTCGTAGAGCTCCTCGCACTGGTGAGGGTGCAGAGAATCGACAAAGGATCAAAAAATTGAGATTTTTCGAAAATCTTCAAATTCGATTTTCTCGATGTTCATATTCGCTCAGTTCCCGGAAGTCAACTCATGCAAAAATGCATCGACAGAACTGATCTGCTGTCAGAGAGGAGTTGAGATGCCAATGCTCGGCGTAAAAATGTGCTTTCTCAAAATGAATGGCCAAATATCTTTCAAATATTCGCAAAACCACCCAAACTGGGCGCCGGCGGTAAACCGTCAACCTTGGTTTTTTTTTGCGGTTTGCGGTCCGCCACTAGAATCCGAATCCGAATCGGCGGAGCAGTGCAACTGAGCCCCCACCATCTTAGGTAGGTCGTAGCAGAGCGCACGCCACCTTAGCAGCAGCTCTCGTCAGGGCAGCGCAGGCAGCTAGTTCACAGCAGGTTACCGTGCTACCAGGAGGCAAGCTCATCGCCTCCTCGGCCACATCGTGCCAATGGAAGCTGTGCGAGCTGGTGCAGGAGGAGGAGGAGGAGGAGGAGGAGGAGGAGATGGGAAAATCAACCTGCACGCTGGAACCCCTACCTACAACGCCAATCTGAAGCCACCACCCACCTCCACATCCTTCATTACTGACACCCCCATCGAATGCACCACGGAGAGCAGTCTTACGAGTACTGAGGAACTTATCATATGCAAACCAGCGAGTAATAGTTTGGCCACCTCTGGCCTCCCACGACAATTTATCCGCACGCTCATTACCCTCACGAAAGAAATGCTTATACAGATTCTGTCCCGATGCAGGTGAGGTCAGTCCCCATCCAGACAGCATCGATACCGTATTTTGTAGTGTTCCCACCAGTCGTACATACTGCTTGTTGCGAATCTGCCACTCACCACACATCCAGTTTACAACAGTCTTACTATCTCCCAAGATCTCCATCCCAAGACGCTCAATATTCTCACACCTCCACTCCGCTTCATTCTCAAAATTTGCGGCAATACGTTTGCTCATCCTCTCATTCATCTCACTCTCCTCCTCCTCCTCTGCCTTCACATGTCTCACACCAGGCGGCCTGGGTAGAACAAACAAGTCGAACAAGTGTTGCATACCAATCACAGTCAGCAAATGCTTGCAGTATTTCTCACGGGACCCAGCGGAACTGTCGAATGAGAGGTACCACTCACAACCAAAGAGATCGCACAAGCACCAGTCCCACGCAGTATGTCCACGGGGGCGGCCGCCTATGTTCATGCGTGTCAGCTGCTTCCTATCTTTTACAGGCATTGCTAGAATACATGTGTCACGATGTTCCGTCCACTTCCCCCTTCCATGTAACATGGCCAGCCTAGATATCATCCATTCACGTGACATGTCCGACTCCTCAGGTATGGCAGGCTGATCATCTGGTGTACGCCGGCGACAGCCACTCGACATCTGGGATATCTGAGATACATGATATGTTTGAGAAGTCGCCGCCGCCGCCATCGCCCGAGTTTTCCTCTGACGCCGATTTGGTACCGTCTCTCCCTCCTCCTCCTCTGTGTGTGTTGTGTATCTCCTCATACGAATACTTGCAGCAACTGAGACATCCTTAGCCCAATCCCAACAACGAAATATCCATATCTGCACCGCACTTCGGAATCCAAGTCCAGCAAAACTCTGTCGTCCCGCTTTGTATCGCCTACGTTGAAACTCAGACCAGCCTTCAGTTCTCCGCTTGCGTATACCTGACATTATAGCTAGACATCTGCCTTCAAAATAGTGAACAGCAGCAATGGTAGAATAGTCGGGCGTTCTGCCCTCACAGTTGAATAATAATGCAGCAATCACTTTAGCTTGATAGCGAGTAAATCTTTCAGCCAAGTCAATCCCAGAACAGCGGTAATACGCGATTTCCCCAAAGAACATCCTCTGGGCTTTCTGGAGCATGGCCTCTGAGTCCGAGTGGTCCTTCCAGGTCTCCTCCAGAGTGGCTCCCAGGATCTCAAACGCTTGAACACGCGGTAGGACCACTTCTCGGGTCCCAAGAGCGGCGTCACTAGACGGCACCAGCACACGGATATCCTGCTCAGGGGACGGCGGGATGCCAGGCGGCGCACCAAAGTAAATATACATCAAAGATTTCGACTTCCGCCGGGGAACTCGTAGAGCTTCCAAGCTCGACTTAAGTTGAGAAAACCGACAGCACCTACCAACATTCTGACTCATAGTGAATATGGTTTGACCTCTGAATGCGACAAGCGGACGCGTCTGATGTCTGCGAATCGACTCCTGTCATTACCAGCCCCGCAGCCCCTCTACAGCCCGAGGTCAGTGCAGAAAACCGACAGCATCTCTCAGGATGACTCGAACAATGCAATAGTTTCGCGAACCTAGTTCGGGCAGCAGACCGAGTTCCGAGCTCTGGATTCGACAGGCGGACGCGCATGATCTCTTCGAATCGATTCATGTAAGAACCAGCACTGTAGCCCCCTCTCAGCGCAAGTTGAGTGAAGAAAACCGAGAGCACTTCTCAGGATGACTCGACCAATACGAATAAGTTCGCGAGTCTAGATCGGGCAGCTGACCGAGTTCAGGGCTCTGGATTCGACAGACAAACGCAACTGACGATTCTGAATCAGTTTCTGTAAATATCAGCTCTGTAGATGTCTTATAGCTCGAGTTAAGTACAGAAAATCGAGAGTTTCTGTCAAAATGACTCGAATACTACGAATAGGTTTGCGGACCTCAACAGGCGAACGCGCCTAATCATTCTGCATCGATTAGCTGTGCTTACCAGCTCTGTAGATGTCCTAAAGCTCGAGTTATATTGAGAAAACCGTCAGCGCGTATCAAGATGACTCGAAACGGCCGATCCCGCCAGAGTGCTTTTTGGCCTTTAAAATTACCCGATCGAGCTGAGATCAAGATGGCGAGCGGGAATAAGTTCGAATATCACGGGAAAAAATACTAGAGCTCTAACGAATGGTCAAATTTCGAGAACAAAATTTTCAACCTACCAAAAGTCAGCAAAAGTTCCGTCGAGATTTTTCTTGCCAACTAGCTCTCCAGCGCGCCGGAATTACTCTTAAGCTTCCAGCAACTGGGCGCCGGCGGTAAACCGTCAACCTTTCTTACGAGCCCTGTAGCTGCCCTACAGCTCGAGTTAAGTACAGAAAACCGAGAGCGTCTGTCCAGACGACTCGAATAATACGAATAGGTTTGCGGACCTAGCTCGGCTAGCAGACCGAGTTCAGGCCTCTGGATTCAACAGGCGAACGCGCCTGATAATTCTGAATGCGATAGGTTGCTTACCAGCTCTGTAGCTGCCCTACAGCTCGAGTTAAGTACAGAAAACCGAGAGCGTCTGTCAAGACGACTCGAATAATACGAGTAGGTTTACGGACATAGCTCGGCTAGCAGACCGAGTTCAGATCTCTGGATTCAACGGGCGAACGCGCCTGATAATTCTGTATGCGATAGGCGTGCTTACCAGCTCTGTAGCTGCCGTACAGCTCGAGTTAAGAACAAAATACCGACAACGCGTATCAAGATGACTCGAAACGGCCGTTCCCGCCGGGACGCTTTTTGGCAGTAAAATGCACCCGATCGAGCTGAGATGAGGATGGCGAGCGGGAATAAGATCGAATATGACGGGAAAAAATACTGGCGCCGGCGGTGAACCGTCAACCTGGTCACCGCCGGGAACCTCGTAGAGCTCATTTCACGCGTAGGAGTGCTCGGAGTCTAAAGAGAGAGCTTCTGGAAGCATTTCTCGAAAAAGAGAAAAATTGATTTTTTCGTGTCGACATGTAAATGGTTCCTCCAAGTGTTTTGATAGTAAAAGTGCGCCTACAGAGCTCATACTAAGACATAGAGGCCCTGATAGTTGTTTACAGGTGCGAAAAATCTGCTTTCTCAAAATGAATTGTCAAATATCTTTCAAAAAATTGCAAAACCACCCAAAAGTTACCACTTTGTCCTTTCTGGCCGGATCGGCCAACTAGCTCCACCCCGCGTCGGAATTCCTCTAGCTTATCGATGACGAAGAGCTCTACGGGGTACTAGAGCTCTAACAAATGGTTGAATTTCGAGAACAAACTTTTCAACCGACCAAAAGTCACCAAAAGGTCCGTCGACATTTCCCTTCCCAACTAGCTCTCCAGCGCTCCGGAATTACTTTCAAGCTTCCAGCAATAACTTGCTAAGGGATGCTCACGAGTTACTAGCTTAGGGAAGCTCTACGAGTCAAGTTGCCACATTGTCCGCCTCGGCCGGCTGGGCCAACTGGGCGCCGGCGGTGAACCGTCAACCCTTCTTACCGCCGGGGGACTCGTAGAGCTTCCTGACAGCATATACTGTGGAAAAAAACTCCAAAGAACGACTAGTTTTTCAGCCCAGTTTCGCGACCCAGTTCGAGTATCGAACCGAGTTCAGACCTCTGAATGCGACAGGCGGGCGCGTCTGATGTCTGTGAATCCACTCATGTGATTCCCAGCCCTGCAGCTCCCCTACAGCCCGAGTTAAGTGCAGAAAACCGACAGTATCGACTCGAATAATAGAATAGTTTCGCGGACCTAGCTCGAGCAGCAGACCGAGTTCCGAGCTCTGGAATCGACCAACAGACGCGCCTGATGTGTGTAAATCGATATCTCTGACCCGCAGCACTGTATCCCTCCCCCAGTACGAATTGAGTGCAGAAAATTGAGAGCACTTCTCAAGAGGATTCGGACAATACGAATAGTTTCGCGAACCTAGCTCGGGCATCAGGCAGAATTCAGAGCTCTCGGTTCAATAGACGAACGCGACTGATGATTCCCCATCGATCTCTGTGACAATAAGCCCTGTAGCTGCCCTACAGCTCGATTAATTCGAGCGTCTGTCAAGACGACTCGAATAATACGAATAGATTTGCGGACCTAGCTCGGCTAGCAGACCGAGTTCAGACCTCGGGATTCAACAGGCGAACGCGCCTGATAATTCTGAATGCGATAGGTGTGCTGACCAGATCTGTAGCTGCCCTACAGCTCGAGTTAAGTACAGAAAACCGAGAGCGTCTGTCAAGACGACTCGAATAATACGAATAGGTTTACGGACCTAGCTCGGCTAGCAGACCGAGTTCAGACCTCTGGATTCAACCGGCGAACGCGCCTGATAATTCTGAATGCGATAGGCGTGCTTACCAGCTCTGTAGCTGCCGTACAGCTTGAGTTAAGAACAAAATATCGACAACGCGTATCAAGATGACTCGAAACGGCTGTTCCCGCCGGGCGCTTTTTGCCAGAAAAATGCACCCGATCGAGCTGAGATCAAGATAGAGAGCGGGAATGAGATCGAATATCACGGGAAAAAATACTAGAGCTCTAACGAATGGTCAAATTCCGAGAAAAAATGTTCAACCGACCAAAAGTCACCAAAAGGTCCGTCGAGATTTTTCTTGCCAACTAGCTCTCCAGCGCTCCGGAACTGGGCACCGGCGGTAAACCGTCAACCTTTCTTACCGCCGGGGGACTCGTAGAGCTTCCTGACGATCTATAATGTAGAAAATAAATTGCAGAGAACAAATAGTTTTTCATCCCAAGCGATTTCAGACCTCTCGATGTAACAGTCGAACGCCCCCTGATGTTTCTGGATTGTCTTCTGTACGAGCTCTGTAGCTCTGCTACAGCCCGAGCTAGGTGCGCTAATCAACAGCACCCCTAACTCAAACAAAACGAATAGTTTCCTAAACCCAGCTCGAGTATCAGACCGAGTTCAGGCCTCTAAATGCGACAGATGCACGTGTCTGATGTCTCTGAATCGATTCCTCTGCAGCTCCCCTGCAGCCCGAGTTAAGTGCAGAAAACCGACAGCACCTTTCAGATGACTCGAACAATACGAACAGGTTCGCGGACCGAGTTCAGGCAGCAGGCCGAGTTCCGAGCTCTGGCTTCCACAGGCGGACGCGCCTGATGTCTTCAAATCGATTGCTGTCACCACCAGCACTGAAGCCCCCTACTGCCCGAGTTAAGTTTAGAAAGCGACAGCACCTCTTCAGATGAACAATACGAATAGTTTCGCGATTCTAGCTCGGGCAGTAGAGCGAGTTCAGAGCTCTCGATTCAACAGACGAACGCGCATGATGATTTCCAATCGATTTCTGTGACTATGAGCTCTGTAGCTGCCTTACAGCTCGAGTTAAGCACAAAATACCGAAACCGTCTGTCAAGATGACTCGGATAATACGAATAGGTTTTTGAACCTAGCTCGACTAGCAGACCGAGTTCAGGCCTCTGAGTTCAACAGGCGAACGCGCCTGATCATTCTGAATTCATAGGCTGCGCTCATTGGCTCTATAGCTGTCCTGGAGCTCGAGTTATGTTCAGAAAACAGACAGCACATATCAAGATGACTCGAAACGGCCGATCCCGCCTGCCTGCTTTTTGGCAGTAAAAGGTACCCGATCGAGCTGAGATCAAGATGGCGAGCGGGAATAAGATCGAATATCACGGGAAAAAATACTAGAGCTCTAACGAATGGTTAAATTTCGAGAACAAAATTTTCAACCGACCAAAAGTCAGCAAAAGTTTCGTCGAGATTTTTCTTGCCAACTAGCTCTCCAGCGCGCCGGAAACTGGCGCCGGCGGTGAACCGTCAACCTGGTCACCGCCGGGGACCTCGTAGAGCTTCTTTCACCCTGAAGAGCGCCGAGAATCGCAGGAGAGAACTTCGCAGTAGATCTTCTCCAAATCCTAATTTTCAGTGTTTTTATGTCAATCTGAGGTCAGGTTTCCGGCTTCGCTCAGAAGAATTTGTCGACGGAATGAGCTGAGAATTTGAGAGGCAACTTCTGTGATGTAAAGCTTCGCTCTGCGCAATTTTCAGCCCAAACGAATGGTTAGAGCTGCAGAATCGGCTGAGCTAGGCCGCGGATGGTATGATTGCGTCCCTTTTCGAAATTTCGCCAACTAGCTCCACCCTGTCGCCGAATTCCTCTATCTCTCATTGGTAGCGTCCAAAACCCGGATAGCAAAGAGGCACTTACATAAACGAGCATACGCACATAAGCACGCACACACGAACACACACACACATACAAACACATATACATACACAAGAACGCACACATACGCCAGCATGCTCCACACACACACGCACCCTTACACACACACACACACACGCACACGCAACACATCAACACGCAAACGTCGACACACACGCGCAAACGCGCACGCACAAACACACAGCACATCTCACACACACACAGAGGGACGCGCACACGCACACCAATCACACATGCACATACACACACGGGGGCACACACAAACACTCACACGCACACACGCACACACACACACACACGCACGTACAACCCACGCACACAGACGCACACGCAAGCATCCAGGGAAACCCACGCACTGACGACCACACGATGACGCACGCACCGCAGCCACCTCAGCGCCCCCCCCCCGCGCTTCCCTGCCGCCCCCACGCGCCCCCGCCCTCCCCGCCGGCGCTCCGGAGGGGGGAGGCACCGCCCCATTTTGGGGCCGGCCCTCCCTCCGCTCCTTTTGTCCTTTGCAAGGCTGCGCAGGCCCTGGGGCCTAGCCCTACAACGTCAAGCAGCGCAGAGACACCCATCATGACGTACCTAAAGCAGGCCCCCTCCGCTCCAACCACTCCGCCCTCGCGGAGCGCCGGGGGGGGGAGGGGGGAGGGGGGAGGGGGAGCGCGCGGACGGCGGCACCACACCGCGCGCGCACGCGCACACGCACATGCGCAGACGAACACAGACGCAGGATAGCAAACAGGCAGTCACACAAGCAAGCACACGCACATAGGCACGCACACACGGAGACACACAGACTAATACACAAGAGTACACACGTACGCCAGCATGTTCCACACACATGCGCACATACACACACACATACACACACACGCACACACACATCCACACGCGAACGTCCACACACACGCGCAAACGCGAACACACAAACACACATACATACACAAGAACACACATACGCCAGCATGCTCCACACACACACGCACAAATACACACACACGCACACAGACACACATCCACACGCAAAGGTCTACACACACGCGCAAACGCGCACACACAAACACACAACATATCACACACACACACGGACACGCACACGCACGCGGATCACAAGAGTACATACACACACGGGTGGCACGGAGCGCCCCCGCCCTCCCCGCCGGCGCTCCAGAGGGGGGAGGCACCGCCCCATTCTGTGGCCCGCCCTTCCTCCACTCCAACCACTCCGCCCTCGCGGAGCGCCCGAGGGGGACGAGGGGGGAGGAGGGGGCGCGCGGACGGCGGCACATGCGCAGACGAACACAGACGCAGGATAGCAAAGAACCAATCACACACGCAAGCACACGCGCATAAGCACGCACACGCGTACACACACGGACAAACTCAAATCCATACATACACAAGAGCACGCACGTACGCCAGCATGCTCCACACACACGCACACATACACACATACACACACGAGCGCACACACGTCCACACGCAAACGCACACACACTCACACACACACGCGCATGTGCACCCAGACACACGCAGGGGCACACACACACACATACGAGACACACGCGCCCCCCCCCCACCCACCCACCCACCCACCCCCACACACACACATACACACACACGCACAAGCGCACACACAGACGCAATGGCGAACACCCACGGATAACCACGCACAGACGACAACGTGGTGACAGACTCATTCCCCGACTGGTCAGCGCACTCTTCCACCGCGCCCCCAAGCCCCCCCCACGCGCCCCCGCCCTCCCCGCCCGCGCTCCGGAGGGGGGAGGCACCGCCCCATTTTGGAGCCGGCCCTCCCTCCACTCCAGCCACTCCGCCCTCGCGGAGCGCCGGGGAGAGGGGTGGAGGGGGAGAGGGGGGGGCAGGAAGGGGCGGGGGTGCCAGCGCCATGCGCCCACACACACACACACGCACGCACACGGGCACACACGCACTTTTCCTCAGGGAGCGCGCAGTGTCGCACACGCACGCAAGCATGCTCCACACACACGCACACACACACATCCACACGCAAAGGTCGACACCCACGCGCAAACGCGCAAACACAAACACACAACACATATCACACACACACACACACACACACCCCGAGGACACACACACACACAAACACGCAAACACACCAGACACACACAAACACACTGACACACACACACACACACAGATACACACACACGCTCGAGCACACTTTCATCCACACGCGCCCACTCTTACACACACACACACACACACACACACACACACACACACACACACGAACAGACACGCGCACAAAAAGAGATACAAACAGAGATGCATACAGACACACAGACAAACACACACACATACCCACGGACACACAGACAGACACACAGACAGACACACAAACAGAGCCACAAACACACAGACACAAAGACACCCACACACACACTTACACACACACGCCAGCAGACACACAGGCAAACACAAACACACGCCAGCGCACACACACTCACGCACTGACAAAACATCCTCATGCACACAGGCACACAAGAACACACATGCAAGACGGACGCGCCTACAGGGCGCCCGTGCCAACCTCCAGTGGCAGCCCAAGCGCCCGGTGCGCTTGAACGGCAGAGCTCTGTCAACGGCACACCCAGGGCCGGCGAGCGCCGCTGCACACGAGGCGCAGCTCTCAGAGAGCCGCGTCCGACACCGCCACGATCGTTGGCTCGTCATCTCCGCCCCCGCGCAGGCGGCGCAACGTCTGTCGCAGCCTCTCCTCAGTCCACCTGCCAATTCCGACGGGCACGCCCTCCCGACGCGCCACGAAAGCTCCAACGACTTCGCCGATCAAGTCCTGCCGCTGGTTGTGCTCGGCGATGGCCAGGCGCTGCCGCCTCTCATCAGGATCCTCCTGCCGCGCGCGATCCTCCGCAGCAGCGGCAGCGATATCCCGCGTGCTCGCGCGGCTGCCACGCTCCCCGCGCTCTTCGCCCGACGACAGGGCCGAAGCCGCACTGGGCGCGCCAGCCCCTCCAGCACCGTCGCCGCCCCCTGTCGGCGCCCTCGCGGCGACGCCATCGCTGGCGGGCACCTTGGCGGATCGCCCCTCCGCGGGCCCCCCCGCGGGCGCGCCACTCGCGCCAGCCTCGGCCGCGGGCGCCGCGCGCGGGGCCTTGCCTGCATGCCCTCCCCCCGGAGCCGCCTCTGCACGCGCCGCCCCCCCCCGCCCGCTTCCGCTGGCAGACCCAGCACCTGCTCGCGTGACGACCGCGGCCCGCCCCGCGCCCTCGCCAGTCGCGCCAGCCTCAGCCGCGGGCGCCGCACGCGGGGCCTTGCCTGCGTTCTTCTCCTTGAACACCTTCAACTTTCCCTCCGGGATGGGCCCGTCCACACGCCCATGCCAACCATCCTTGTGCTGCTGCTTGAAATGCTGCCCGCACAGATCCCCGCATCCCTGCTTTGGCGCGCTCCGGCATTGCCCGCCAGCTCCGTCCGCCCAGGTACGAGCCATGCACTTCGCGGTGTCAATGTTTTCTGGCGTAAAGCGACGCCATTCGTCCCCCGCGAGCGACGCCCCCGCGCCTGGCTGGACTCCAGCAGGAGCCGGGTCCGCGGACGGAACGCCAGCGGCCCTGCCAGCGTCGTCGTCCTCGTCGCCCGTGCTGCCCAGAGCCGGCGGGGACAGCCCGCGCTTCTTGCCCCTGCGCAATGGCTGCTGCGGCTGCCCCGAAGCGCCGGGGTCCCCGTCGCCAGCGCCAGGATCCCCGCCACCCGCCCGACGCCGCTTGCCCGGTGGCTCGCCCCCCGACGCCTGCTGCCCGGCGGGCGCACTCGGCGGCGCAGACGGCGCGGCAGGGGCGCTGGAAGCAGCGCCGCCGCCGCCATCGCCGCTCCCCGCAGACCCCGCCGCGCGCCCGCCTGCATGCCCGAGAGGCGCAGTCGGCGGAGCCGGCGGCGCCCCAGAGGGTCCCGCACCACCGCTGCCGCTGGCGCCCCCCGGAGACCCCGCCGCCGCGCGCCCGCCGCCTCCGCCCCGCGGACCCGCCCTGCGCACATACGCAAACACATAGGCGCCAACGTGCACCTGGTGGTCTCTGGCAATCTGCGCCCAAGTCCTGGGCTGAACAGCTTCGTCGTCGAATTTGGCGTATTCGTTCACACCCACGGCTGCACACGCATAATAATGGCCGCTCTTCGCGCTTTCGCCCTGATGCACAACGACCCCAGAGAAATCGTACTCGCACTCGGCATCCACAGGCCGCAGAATCTGAGGAAAGCGCACAGGGCGTCTGTCGTACCACTCGCTCCGATCAGCGCGCGTGACCACCCGCTCCACGGTCACGAAGAGCACCGGCGGCGATCGCTCCCAGCGATTGCCCGTATACACCCTGATGCCTTGACAGACCCCGGCCGCCTCCCTCTGCGCACGACTGAGGTGTGCGTGCGCCGGACATCCTTGACCTGGCCCGCCAATATGCCTCAATTCCAGTCGGATCAAATCCTCCAGATCGCAGGCCCCCCGGTGGTCGGGGCCGAGCAATTCGGAAGGGACCAGCTTCAAGCGCGAATCAATCACCCCCGTGTCCGAACTTGCCCGGCACACGTCGCATCGCCTCCGCTGCCGCAACGCAATGCCGCAAACGTGCTGCTGGAGCGCAGTGCGCGCACCGTGATGCGGTGTCGGTACCTGATATCCAGCCTCGGTGACAGCACGAAGGGCGGCCAGGAAGAACTCTGACGCGTCGCATTGCTTCGGTCTCCCTTGCTGATCGAATTCTGTGAATTCTCGCTGACCGAAAAGCCCCGCGCGCGCGGCAGTAGCGAGCGGCGCGACGGCGTCGACCCCCACGCCCTGGACAGAGAGAGCCGCGGCCTGAGCTCCGAGCGCACACACCGGGCAAGTTTCTGTGTTCAAAGGGCAGTTCTGGCCGTGCTCGTGGAGAAGCCGACGGAAGGGAGCCAGGCGCAGCAGCACCTGCGCGACTGCGCTCACGAAGCAAGTATTGCCGAGGTTTGCGATGCCCACGCCAGAGCCGTGGCCGCAGTGCCACTGCAGCTCCCTGGTGACATCCTCCTGGGACACGCCGTAGGCTGCCATGCACAGATCCCGGTCCAGCGGGAGCAGCTCTGGCGGCTCTGCACCATCGCCAACAGTCGCCGCCGTGCGAAACATGTCCCCCCAAAGATCCCTCGGCACTACGGCGCCCCTACCAGCACCGCGGCCGCCACCCGCGCGCCCGCGCCCCCGCAAAACAGCGCTCCCCGTCGACGATGCCGCCGCCGCATCTCCGGTCCCCGTCGCGTCGCCGCCGCGGCCGCGGCCCCTGCCCCGCCCCGCAGGCCCAGCGTCCGGCGCAATGTATGCCGGCGGCACCGTCAGAGCCTGGCCCGGGCGCAGCGCGTGCGAGGGCAGAGGCGTATGCACAGACGCCGCAGGGGCCGCCTCCCCGTCCGAAGGAGCTGATCCGTCGTCGTCGTCGTCGTCGCCCGCCCCCTCACCGACGCCCGCCGAGCTCCCCGCGTCACGAGACGGGCCCAGCGGCGACGGCGGCGGCACCGGCGGCGGCGCGGGCGCCGAGCTCGACTCCTGGGCGCCCCGTGCGGCGGGCCCATCCCCCACGTCCCAGCCGTAATCCTGCGCCCATTGCTTCGCGATTTCGAAACTCTCCCCCATCTTTTTCTCAAAGCGTTGGACCCCTTCGCGGACGTACTGCGGCGGGCCCCGCTGCAGGATGTCCCAGGGCGGCAGGTTGTAGACGAGCACGCGGTGGGCCACGCGAACGCGACTGAGCATGACGTACAGGTGCAGCCACCAGTCATCGGCGCCCATGTTCATGGGCTTCTGGAGCACCATGGTGGCCGCATCCATACCCAGGCCCTGCGCAGTCTGCACGGTGCGAACTTTCTCTGGCAGCAACGGGATCTGGTACCTCGTAACCTTCACCTTCCGAAGCTTTCGCTCGCCATCGTCGTCGTAGTGATGATTCCACTCCCAGGACGCCCTGTGCGGCGCGATCTGCACGACCCCTTGCCCGAACCCAAAGTCCTTCTTGAGGCCATCAAACTCGACGAGGACACCGCGCGGCAAACGCTTGCATCGATAATAACCGAGCCGGTGGGCGTCGTGAAGCTTCTTTTCGCGCCAATCCGCGTCCGGCGTCTCGAACTCCTGCGGGTGGAACCTCACGTCCTTGACTACCCCCACGGCGTCCTGCACGATCTGGTGCTTCGCCGACAACTTCACGTTCAGCCGCACACGCATGCCGATGTACAGCGGGCACATGCCGATGAGGTGACCAGTGTTGTTCACGTTCGGCACCTGCAGCATGGCCTTGTAATGCTCCTCAACGAAGTCCCTGTTTGGAGGCAGGTCCACGGCCTGCACGTACAGCAGCATCTGCCCTTTATCCCTGGCCTCTCGCACGGCCCGATACTGCATCTGCCTGTGCACGGCCTCCCAGGCGATGCCCATCTCGAACCCGTCCTTGACATGGGGGTCCTGCAGCCGCTTGTCGTTCTTACCGGGTCGGACCACCCACCCTTGCACCACCATTTTCTGCTCGGCCGTAAACTTCTTGCCCTGCCTCATGGTCTTCAAGAACCCGGGCATGAAGGGGCAGGGCGCGTGCGGAGTAACGAGACGGTCCTTGAAGCGGTGCGTCTCGTACAGAAACATGGCGTGGGTGACACCGTCCAGGAACATGGACTGCCCATTGCGGACGTGAATCGGCGCCTCGGGCGACTCACGCTGCAGCAAGGAAGACCTTCTGCCCTTGCCGCTCACCGGCCCCAGCTGATAAAAATCCCCCAGGAACATGACAATCGGAACCTTCCCGAACATGTGCCCCCGCGCCATGTACAGGTTCACATCGCAATTATACTTAGCCTTACGGGCTTTGCACATGCGAAACGATGCAGCGCCGAGAAGCTGGGGCGGCACCATGGACACCTCCTCCACGATGACGGCCTTGAGGTCGTTCATGCGGTCCACGATGTCATCGACTTTCTGCCCCGAAAGCCTAGCGATGGTCATGGCCTGCTGGCCGCTCAGCCCGAAGCCGCTGTGGATCGTCTCCCCCCCGATGACGCGCGCAGCGCTGTTCGACGAGGCCACGGCGATCTCCGATCCCGCGCCGAACACCTCGTTGAGCAGACGTCGCAGCAGTTTCACCACCTCCGTCTTCCCCGTCCCGCCCTCCCCGTGCAGCAGGAGAGCCATCTGCTCCACCGGCTTGGGGCTTTTTCCGCTGTCCACATCTTGCTGGTATGCCACGATGGCCTCCACCTGGCCCACGACCAGGGCGACCACCGCCTTCTGCTCCTTATTGAACGTCACGGGGTTGTCCGCCCTGGTCGCCCACTCGTTAAACAGCCCCTCCGCGATGTCGCGCGCCCGCCGCGGAGGCTCCGCGTCGCCGGCAACCGCGGGCGGCGGCGGCCGACCAGGCACGAGCACGGCAGGCGCCGAACCCGCGAGGCCGCTCCGCCCGTCGCCATCCCCAGGCAAGCCCTCAGCTCCCTTTTTCCTGTATCGGAACGCCTCCTTCTGCTGTGCTTTGCCCTCCTCGTACTGAGAGTCGCCCAAGTCGAGACCGCAGAAGCCCGTCTGCGTTCCAGTACTCGCGGCAGCAGGCTGAGGCTTATGGTCTTTCGCATAGCCCTCAAGGAAGATATTCTTATAGACCAAGCTTTGCGACGACCCACGAATCTGCTCCAACTGGGCCACCGCGGGCACCTGGCTATCCGGCACGGCGAACGCGGGCATCTGTCGGTGCGCCGCCCACGCTTCGTCCGCCTCGCCCTCGTCCACCTCCTGAGCCAAACCGTCAGGCGCTCCGCCGCCGGCGCCCGCCCCCTCCTCCTCGTCCGCCTCCCCGGCAGGCCGATTCCCCACTGCCTGCAGCTCAGCAGACTCCTCGAAATCCTTGGCCTCCGGACGGATCTTGATTCGCGGCCGCCCTTTCGCCTCCGCCTCCACGTCGAGGTTCGTCGCGACCTGGACGGTCCAGCGTGCCATGAACTCGGCGGCGCTGGGTTGCTGTGCAAAATGGCCCGGGCCCTCCTCTGAGCCGCGTTTCAGATCAATGTCCTCGATCGTGAACCACTTTCCAGCTCGCCGCTCGCACTCCTCGTACTGCCTGGACAACGCCACCTGCTTCGCCCACCACTCCTCCCAGGCAGGCCGATGCTTCCCGACCGCGTTGACACCGGCCCTGTAGGGCGCCCAGGCCGCAGCCCCCTTCTCAGCCGGCTGCAACGGACGGAAAATCACAGACTTGAACAGCGCGTTCACCTCTGGGTCTTTCTCCTTCGAAGGCATCGTGAAGCCGAAGAACTTGGGCACCCTGAACGGCGCGCCGACGCGGAGCTTCTGCACTCGGGAGGCGGCGGCCGGGTGCGTGTCCGCGAACGCGTACGTCTCGAAGTCCTGCGGGTCGAAGTGGAGCGGGTTGGCCTGCGCGGTGTACACGTACATGGCGTAATGGTACATGCCCATGGACTTCAGGGGCTCCCTGTCGCCGCGATGCAGCCAGTCCATCTTCATGTCGTGGTCCAGCCGCGCGCTGTATTCGACACCCTGCTGCTGCTCCTGCTCGGGCTGCCCCCCCCCAGCAGCACCGGCAGCCGCGCCCTCCCCGACAACGCCGTCGACGACACGGGCGTGCAGCGTTGCGCGCGCCTCGTCCAGCGCATCCATGACACCGCCGCCCCCCTCGCCGTCCACTTCTCCCGCGGCCGGCTGGTCCACCTCGATGTGGTCTGCGCGCGGGTCGGTCCAGAAGTCGTCCTTTTTCTGATGAACGGCGGAGCTTGCCTGGAACGCCAGCGCCACGATCCCCTTGCAATACAGAGTCCAGGTGTCATGGGAGCAATAGCACTCGTGGCCATACTGCATCTGGAACATCATCTCGGGCAGCTTCTTCAGGAGCGCCCGGTGCGAGCTGGTCGTGAGCTTGATGACAGTTCGCCTGGCAGAGTCGAGCACTCCGCCCCAGCCGCTGCGACGAGCGGCAGCAGCGGCCCGGGCCCCGTCGACGTCCTCCTCGCCCTCCGCCTCCGCCGCCTCATCCGCCTCCCGCTCCGCCTTCTGCTGGAGTCGGAGCCACTCCAACCCGGTGCTCTGCGCGTGCAGCACTCCGAGGTCTCCCGCGATCGGCCCCGCCTTGGTCGTGTAGTCCGTCTGGTAGTGCGCCATATTGATGGCGTCCATGAACACGGCCTCCAGCGAGTGCAACACGTGCTCCCGCAGGCTGCCGGGCGGACCGCTGCCGCTCGCGCCAGCAGCTGCGGCGGCGGCGGGCGACGCGGGCGCGCTCGATGCAGGGCTGCCAGACGCCGCCGCGCGCGACGCGGCGCGGCCTGGCGCCCGCGACCTCGGCTCTGTCTCGACGGCTGATTCTGGCAGCTCGCGCTCCGCGCGCCGGTCGCTGTAGTAGCCCAGGCCCTGCTCCCCCTTCTTGAACACGAACCCGGGCCGGCTGCCGTCGTAACACGAAGCCGCGCTGAACCCAGCGATGTCCTCGAATTCCGGCGTCGGCGGAGGCGGCGGATCCAAGCCATACGCATCGGCCAAATCCCACGGCTCGTCATCCTCTTCTCTGAAGCCCCAGATATCCCCCGCGTTCGGATCGTCCATCGTGGTCGGCGCCCCGCCGAGCAAACCTCCTCCCCTGGGCAGGCCGAGGCGGCGCCCCACGGGCACGCGCCCGCCCCCCGCCGCAGCCGCGCGCGCCGCCCCCTCGGCCGCCCCGCCCCCGCCCTGCGCTGCGGCCGACGCCCCGGAACCCGTGGAACCTCCGCTCTGCCCGGCGCCCTCGTCGCAACCGGTGCCGCCAGTCCCGGCGCCAGCCAGCGCGTCCGATGCCTCGCCGACAGGCTCGGCGAACGCACCGGGCTCCGGAGGCGGCGGCACAACAGGGTCGCTGGCGGGCGCGCCCCCGACGCTGTCGTCGCCCGGCAGGTCGAGCACCACGCGGTCCAGGCACTGGACGTCCAGGTTGCTCCGCAGACACACCTGGCCCACAGGGTTCGTGCTCCCGTGGTACGGGTGGTACCGCACCACGTCGACGCGACCAGCTCTGCCGTACCGGTTGCAGCGGTGCGGCCACGGGCCGTAGCCTTCAGCCGGAACGTCGTCCAGATCCAGGCGCTCGCCAGGAGGGTTCCACTCCCCCTCCTCCAACGGACCGCACGCGTACTGAACCTTCGCATCTTCCGGAAGCACCAAATCCTTCCCCTTGCGCAGGCGCCGCCAGACGAAGGCGGCGGCAGGACGCTTCCTGGACGGGTGGCTGTAGACCGCAGTCTCGTACTCGTGGTAGAAGCCGAGCCGGCACACCTTGCAGTGCTGAGGCACATCGTCGTTCGTCTTGTGCTTCCAGCACGTGGGACCGCACCTGTGCAGGTGGCCACGGATGATACACTTGCGCGCGTCCCGCGCGAAGCAGCGCGCCCAGGTCCGCGCCTCATCCCCCGGGCACTCAGCAAAGTGCATGGCCGCGGCGCCGTCCGCGCGCACCACGCGGTACGCAGGCTTGCGGCGGTACTGCGGCTGCAGCGTCACGTGCGCACCCGTGAGAGGCTCTCCAAATACCGCCGGGTACTGTGCCCGCTGCTCATGGGGATCGGGCTCTGGATCTGCCAGCGGCGCGAACGGGCGCTGCCGGAGCGGACCCTCTATTGCGGGCTGCTGCTCCAGCATCGCCCGCTCCTCCACGAGATCGACGTTCATCATGGCCGCAACCTGATTCCGCAGCTCTTCTGTGGACAGTTGGTTGTCAGCACGGACGGAGCGGCGGCCCTCTTCGTACGCCCTCTTGCACAACTTCCCGAGCTGACGACGCGAGGCGCCAGCGATGGTATCGTACTTCAATTGGAGGTCGCTCTCCTCTCGCTTCCCGTCCGCGAACGCGAGACGTCGATCCCGCGGGCCGAGCGGAAGCGGCGGCAGACGGTCCGGCCCGTCCAAGCCCAGCTGCCGGCCCACCTCCTCCGCCGCGTCGAACTGCACGCTGCCGACCCTGGCGAGCACGGCCTCCCTCCACCTCCTCAGACGCTCCTCGAGGCCTTCGACGTCCCCCGCGCGCAGCTTCGCGAGGAACGCGCCGGTCATCGGGTGCAGGCGCCACAGGTGGATGTGCGGATGGATGCCGCCGCGCCCCTGCGACTCCACGGGTCCGAAGAACGCGCGGACGAGCCCGAACGCTCCACACGCCCCCGTGGCGGCCACGCCGTCGGAGACGCCCGTGGCCCCGCGCTGCCGCGTGACGCCGACGACATGCTCCAGGAACAGTTCCAGCATGAGGTTCGTGACCATGGCCTGCGACACCGGGTCAGCGGCCACCCGCCGCAGCATGTCCCGCGTTGAGGGCATCACAGGAGCAGTCTCCTCCAGCAGCCGCCATCGCTGTACGGAGGCGCCCTCGTACATCAGGGACACCATCAGGTTCCGAGTGTCCGCGATGTTCGGCGTCGTGAACACCAGGGGCGGCCCGAAGAGCCGGGTGTAGCTGGTACTGATGTGCCGCAGCGTGGTCCGGTGCGCGTCGGACCCGACGACATCACGGTTGCTGAGCAGCATGCTGCGCAGCGCGCTCTTGACGTTCCGGGGCAAGCCCTCGAGGCCCAGGGCCTCCTTGATGCCCGCCCCCCTGCCGAGCACGGCCACGACCTGCGCCAGATCCTCCGGCGTCAGTGCGGCGAGGTCCGCGATGCTTTCCCCCAGACGCTGCTTGCGCACGAATAACCTAGCCGACTGAATGATAGCCTTTCTGCGCCAGAGGCAATACTGGGCCGTGAGCAGGTCCGCGTGGCGACGCCAGCGCGGCACGGGCGACTCAGACGCGGCGGGCGCCCGCGCAGCGTCGGGCGCGGGCGCCCGCGCAGCGTCGGGCGCCGAGACGTCGTCGGGGACCTCGTACTCGAGCTCCTCGCGAGCCATGAGGCACCTGCACCACTCGTCGTACGTCAACTTCGCCTCCCTGTCGAGTCCGAAGACGCCGTCGCCGTAGGGAAACGCGACGGGGTCGAAAGCACTCCAGAAACCGGGGGAGAACATGCTGACAGGCTCGGTTCCAGTGGGCACGACGACCCGCACCGCGCGCCTCGCCCCCCCGCCCTCAGCGCCCCCGGCCGGCGCGCCGCCGCCGCCGCCGCCGCCACCGGCCGCGCGCTTCCCGGCGACTCCCGGAGGAGGCCGCGTGGCCTGAATCTTCTGCTCCGTCTGCTCCAGCTTCTTCGTGAGCGCCTCCTTGTTGCAGTTGGTGAGCGCCTTCGCAGCCTTGTGGGCCTCTTTCGCGGCTTCCGCCAAGCGCAGGTCGGAATCTCGGTCCTGGAAATTCTCCATGTCGTCGAACTGCCGCGTCAGTGCCTCCACACGCCGCTTCTCGCGCGCAATCACCTCCGCCTTCTGGAGGCTGAGGTGCACGGTCTGCCACTGCTTGTCCAGATCGGCCAGCATGTCGGCGTCCGCGACGGCGGCGCAGTACTCGCCCTCCTCGACACCCTCGCCGCCCTCTCCCTCACCAGCCTCGCCCTCGTCGCCCTCTGAATCCTCCCCGCCAGCGCCAGCCGCGTCCTCACCGGTGGGATCCCCGCACCCGCCCCCTGCCTCGCCCCCGCCGTCAGCCGCCGCGTTCGCTTCGCCCTCCGCGCTCGCTGCGCCTGCACTCGTCCGCTTCGGCGGGGCCGAGCCCGCGCCGGGCTGCACGGCATCGGCCGGGCCCTCCTGGCGAGCGTCGCCGCCCTTACCCCCCACGGCCACGCACGCCGCGAGACAGCGAGGCAGGCCCAGGAGCGAGGAGCCGTCGCCATCGCCGTCGCCCTCGGGGTCCGCAAAGTTTTGCGCGGCCTCTTCGTCCCACCGCACCGCGGCGCACTGCTCGTTCGTGTCGCGGAGGTACTCGTAAGCGCGCTTGAAATCGGCGAGGGGCACGCCGAGCTCCTCCAATAGCGCCTTCTGCAGGGTGGCGGGGTCGGACCCCGCGAAGACAATCTGCACGAACTCGACGAGGTCGCTCTCCCGCGGCGGCAGCGACAGCACCTGCCGGCCGCCGTCCGCCTGCGGGAACGCCACGAAGTTCCCCACGTACGCCTTGATCTTCTGGTCGATCGGAGCCCACTCACCAGAGTCGGCCTTGCAGTTGAACCGCCGCACGATGCCCCGCGCGATGGGCAGCAGAAGCTTCGCGCCCAGCGTGAGATTCCGCAGCGGCGGTGGCAGCCGACCGATCCAGAGATCGTTGGCCAGCGCGCAGGGCGGCATCGTGGGCAACCTCTTGGAGAGCGCGCCGTGACACCCTGCGCAGATGGGCACCTTCTGCTTCGCGTCGGCCACGAGCACCCCGTCTGACTGGCGCCTGTCAATCTTGAAGCACTTCTTGTGCAAGAGCCACAGCTTCCCGTCTGGGCCAGGGTCGCGCACTGCGGACGCCTCCAGCTCCTCGAGGGGGATGCCGCCCGGGCGCTCGACGCCGTTGGGGCCCTCGCGCACGAAGCGCCACCGAGCGTGGTACCGTGCCGGGTCCAGCAGCGCGTGGGCGCGCTGCCGCTGCGTCAGGCGCATGGCCTGCGCCTGCGCGCCCGCGGCCTCGGATGCCTCTCCCCTCGCCGCCTCGAGCTCGGCGCGCGCGGGCGGCTTCGGCACCTGGTCGCAGAGCAGCGAACGCTCCCCGGCGCCGTCCGGCTGCTGCCAGAAGTGCACGCGCTGCAGCTCGTCCGCCCAGTGGAGACGAGCGCAGACGCAGCACGCGACCCTCGAGCGCACGGCGCGGCGACTCTGCCCGGGCTCGGGCCCCTCGACGTCCGACGCCGCCGGCGCAGCGCCCAGCGCGTCCAAGTCCACGGGC
>CAUYUJ010016831.1:0-47500 GCA_963575745.1 Prorocentrum cordatum | reverse complement strand
AAGTACGAGCCAAACATTTCCTTTCATCGATCGTCTTCGGCGTAAAGCGATGCCACTCGCGGTCGGCAGGTGGCGCCCCCACGCCTGGCTCGACCGCGGCAGGAGCCGGGCCCGCGGACGGGACGCCCGAGGCCCTGCCAGCGTCGTCGTCCTCGCCGCCCGTGCTGCCCAGAGCAGGCGGGGACAGCCCGCGCTTCTTGCCCCTGCGCAACGGCGGCTGCGGCTGCCCCGAAGCGCCGGGGTCCCCGTCGCCAGCGCCAGGATCCCCGCCACCCGCCCGACGCCGCTTGCCCGGTGGCTCGCCACCCGACGCCTGCTGCCCGGCGGGCGCACTCGGCGGCGCAGACGGCGCGGCAGACGTGCTGGAAGCAGCGCCGCCGCCGCCATCGCCGCTCCCCGCAGACCCCGCCGCGCGCCCGCCTGCATGCCCGAGAGGCGCAGTCGGCGGAGCCGGCGGCGCACCAGACGGTCCCGCACCAGCGCTGCCGCCGGCGCCCCCCGCAGACCCCGCCGCCGCGCGCCCGCCGCCTCCGCCCCGCGGACCCGCCCTGCGCACATACGCAAACACATACGCGCCCATGTGCACCTGGTGGTTTCTGGCGATCTGCGCCCAAGTCTGGAGGTGGACAGTACTGTCGTCGAATTTGGCGTATTCGTTCACGCCCACGGATGCATACGCATAGTAGTGTCCGCTCGTCGCGCTTTCGCCCTGGTGCACCACGACCCCCGAGAAATCGTACTCGCACTCGGAATCCACAGGCCGCAGAATCTGAGGAAAGCGCACAGGGCGTCTGTCGTACCACTCGCCTATCACCCGCTGCACGATCACGAAGAGCACGGGCGGCGACCGCTCCCAGCGATTGCCTGTATATACCCTGATGCCTTGACAGACCCCGGCCGCCGCCCTCTGAGCATCATCGAGGTGAGCGTGCGCCGGACATCCTTGCCCTGGCTCACCGACATGCCTTAATTCCAGCCGGATCAACTCCTCCAGATCGCACGGCCCCCCGTAGTCGGGGCCGAGCAATTCGGAAGGCACCACCTTGAGAAACGTCTTAATTTCCCCCTTGTCCGAACTTGCTGTGCACGCGGCGCATCGCCTCCGCTGCCGAAACGCAATACCGCAGACGTGCTGCTGGAGCACACTGCGCTGCCCGCGAGCCCCCCCTGCGGTGCAGACGGGGTGTTCGGCCGCGGTAACGGCATGGAGGGCGGCCAGGAAGAACTCTGACGCGTCGCATTGCTTCGGTCTCCCTTGCTGATCGAATTCTGCAAATTCTCGCTCACCAAAGAGCCCCTTGCGCGCGGCTATAGCGAGTGGCGCGACGGCGTCGACCCCCTGGACAGAGAGAGCCGCGGCCTGAGCTCCGAGCGCGCACGCCGCGCAAGAGTCTGCACCCAGAGGGCACCGGCCGTGCTCGTGGAGAAGCCGACGGAAGGGAGCCAGGCGCAGCAGCACCTGCGCGACTGAGCTCACGAAGCAAGTATTGCCGAGGTTTGCGATGCCCACGCCAGAGCCGCGGCCGCAGTGCCACTGCAGCTCCCTGGTGACCTCCTCCTGGGACACGCCGTAAGCTGCCATGCACAGATCCCGGTCCAGCGGGCGCAGCTCTGGCGGCTCTGCACCATCGCCAACAGTCGCCGCCGTGCGAAACATTTCCCCCCAAAGATCCCTCGGCACGACGGTGCCCCTACCGGCGCCGCGGCCGGCACCCCCGCGCCCACGCCCCCGCGAAGCAGCGCTCCCAGTGGACGGTGCCGCCGCCGCATCTGCGGTCGCCGTCGCGTCGCCGCCGCGGCCGCGGCCCCTGCCCCGCCCCGCAGGCCCTGCGTCGGGCGCAATGTATGCCGGTGGCACCGTCAGAGCCTGGCCCGGGCGCAGCGCGTGCGAGGGCAGAGGCGTCTGCACAGACGCCGCAGGGGCCACCTCCCCGTCCGAAGGCGCTGATCCAGTGGCGTCGTCGTCGTCGTCGTCGTCGCCCACCTCGTCACCGACGCCCGCTGAGCTCCCCACGGCGCGAGGCGGGCCTGGCGGCGACGCCCGAGGCACCGTCGGCGGCGCGGGCGCCGAGCTCGACTCCGGGTTGCCCCGTCCCGCGGGCCCATCCCCCACGTCCCAGCCGTACTCCTGCGCCCTCTGCTTGGCGATTTCGTAACTCGCTTTGAAAATCCTGCTTTCGAAGCGTTGGACCCCCTCGCGGACGTACTGGGGCGGGCCCCGCTGCAGGATTTCCCAGGGCGGCAGGTTGTAGACGAGGACGCGATGGGCCACGCGAACGCGACTGAGCATGACGTACAGGTGCAGCCACCAGTCATCGGCGCCCATGTTCATGGGCTTCTGGAGCACCATGGTGGCCGCATCCATGCCCAAGCCCTGCGCCGTCTGCACGGTGCGAACTTTCTCTGGCAGCAACGGGATCTGGTACCTCGTAACCTTCACCTTCCGAAGCTTTCGCTCGCCATCGTCTTCGTAGTAGTGATGGTTCCACTCCCAGGACTCCCTGTGCGGCGCGATCTGCACGACCCCTGCTCCGAACCCTAGGTCCTCCGTGAAGTCATCAAACTTGACGAGGACACCGCGAGGCAAACGCTTGCATCGATAATAACCGAGCCTGTGGGCGTCGTGAGTCTTCTTTTCGCGCCAATCCGCGCCCGGCGTCTCGAACTCTCGCGGGTGGAACCGCACGTCCTTGACTACCCCCACGGCGTCCTGGACGATCTGGTGCTTCGCCGACAACTTCACGGTCAGCCGCACACGCATGCCGATGTACAGCGGGCACATGCCGATGAGGTGACCAGTGTTGTTCACGTTCGGCACCTGCAGCATGGCCTTGTAATGCTCCTCACCGAAGGCCGTGGGGGCTGGGGGCAAGTCCACGGCCTGTACGTACAGCAGCATCTGCCCCTTCTCCCTGGCCTCTCGCACGGCCCGATACTGCATCTGCCTGTGCACGGCCTCCCAGGCGATGCCCATCTCGAACCCGTCTTTGACAGCGGGGTCCTGCAGCCGCTTGTCGTTCTTACCGGGTCGGACCACCCACCCTTGCACCACCCTTTTCTGCTCGGCCGTGAACTTCTTGCCCTCCCTCATGGTCTTCAAGAACCCCGGCATGAAAGGGCAGGGCGCGTGCGGAGTAACGAGCCTGTCCTTGAAGCGGTGCGTCTCGTACAGAAACATCGCGTGGGTCACGCCGTCCAAGAATATCGACTGCCCATTGCGGACGTGAACCCACTGGTCGGGTGCCTCACGCTGCAGCAGGGAAGACCTCTTGCCTTTGCCGCTCACAGGGCCCAGCTGATAAAAGTCACCCAGGAACATGACAATCGGAGCCTTCCCGAACATGTGTCCCCGCTCCATGTACAGGTCCACGTCGCAATTGTGCGTCGCCTTCCGGGCTTTGCACATGCGAAACGATGCAGCGCCGAGAAGCGCAGGCGGCACCATGGACACCTCCTCCACGATGACGGCCTTGAGAGCGTTCATGCGGTCCACGAAATCATCCTCGACTTTCTGCCCGGAGAGCCTAGCGATGGTCAAGGCCTGCTGCCCGCTCAGCCCGAAGCCGCTGTGGATCGTCTCCCCCCCGATGACGCGCGCAGCGCTGTTCGACGAGGCCACGGCGATCTCCGATCCCTTGCCGAACACCTCGGCGAACAGACGCCGCAGCAGTTTCACCACCTCCGTCTTCCCCGTCCCGCCCTCCCCGTGCAACAGGAGAGCCATCTGCTCCACCGGCTTGGGGCTTTTTCCGCTGCGCAGATCTTCCTCGTATGCCACGATGGCCTCCACCTGGCCCACGACCAGGGCGACCACCGCCTTCTGCTCCTTATTGAACGTCACCGGGTTGTCCGCCCTGGTCGCCCACTCGTCCAACAGCCTCTGCGCGATGTCGCGCGCCCGCGGCGGCCGCTTCTCGTCGCCGGCAACCGCGGGCGCCGGCGGCCGACCAGGCACGAGCGCGGCAGGCGCCGAACCCGCGAGGCCGCCCCCCCCGTCGCCACCCCCAGGCAAGCCCTCAGCTCCCTTCTTCCTGTATCGGAACGCCTCCTTCTGCTGTGCTTTGCCTTCCTCGAACTGAGAGTCGCCCAAGTCGAGACCACCGAATCCGGTCTGCCTTCCAGTACTCGCGGCAGCAGGCTGCGGCTTATGGTCTCTCGCATAACCCTCAAGGAAGATGTTCTTATAGACCAGGCTTTGTGACGACCCACGAATTTGCTCCAACTGGGCCACCGCGGGCACCTCGCTATCCGGCACGGCGAACCTGGCCTTCTGTCGGTGCGCCGCCCACGCTTCGTCCGCCTCGCCCTCGTCCACCTCCTCAGCAAAACCGTCGAAGGCTCCGCCACCGGCGCCCGCCCCCTCCTCCTCGTCCGCCTCCCCGGCAGGCCGATTCTCCGCTGGCTGCAGCTCAGAGTACACAAAGTCCTTGGCCTCCGGACGAGTCTTGATTCGCGGCCGCCCTTTCGCCTCCGCCTCCACGTCGAGGTTCGTCGCGACCTGGACGGTCCAGCGCGCCATGAACTCGGCGGCGCTGGGGCGCTGTGCAAAATGGCCCGGGCCCTCCTCGGAGCCGCGATCCAGATCGATGTCCTCGATCGTGAACCACTTTCCAGCTCGCCGCTCGCAAAGCTCGTACTGCCTGGACAACGCCACCTGCTTCGCCCACCACTCCTCCCAGGCAGGCTTATGCTTCCCGGACGCGTCGACACCGGCCCTGTAGGGCGCCCAGGCTGCCGCCCCCTTCTCAGCCGGCTGCAACGGGCGAAAAATCACCGACTTGAACAGCGCGTTCACCTCTTCCTCTTTCTCCTTCGAAGGCATCGCGAAGCCGAAGAACTTGGGCACCCTGAACGGCGCGCCGACGCGGAGCTTCTGCACTCGGGAGGCGGCGGCCGGGTGCGAGTCTGCGAACGCGTACGTCTCGAAGTCCTGCGCGTCGAAGTGGAGCGGGTTGGCCTGAGCTGTGTACACGTACATGGCGTAATGGTACATGCCCATGGACTTCAGGGGCTCCCTGTCGCCGCGATGCAGCCAGTCCATCTTCATGTCGTGCTCCTGCCGTGCCCGGTATTCGACGGCCTGCTGCTGCTGCTCCTGCTCGGGCTGGCCCTCCCCAGCAGCACCGGCACCCGCGCCCTCCCCGACGACGCCGTTGACGACCTCGGCGCGAAGCGTTGCGCGCCCCTCGCCCAGCGCATCCATGATACCGCCCCCCCCCTCGCCGTCCTCTTCTCCCGCGGCCGGCTGGTCCACCTCGATGTCCTCTGCGCGGGGGTCGGTCCAGAAGTCGTCCCTTTTCTCGTGAACGGCGTGGCTTGCCTGGAACGCCAGCGCCACGATCCCCTTGCAATACAGAGTCCAGGTGTCATGGGAGCAGTAGCACTCGTGGCCATACTGCATCTGAAACATCATCTCGGGCAACTTCTTCAGGAGCGCCCGGTGCGAGCTGGTCGTGAGCTTGATGATTGTTCGCCTGGCAGAGTCGAGCACTCCGCCCCAGCCGCTGCGACGAGCGACAGCAGCGGCCCGGGCCCCGTCGACGTCCTCCTTGCCCTCCTCCTCCGCCGCCTCATCCGCCTCCCGCTCCGCCCTCTGCTGGAGTCGGAGCCACTCCAACCCGGTGCTCTGCGCGTGCAGCACTCCGAGGTCTCCCGCGATCGGCCCCGCCTTGGTCGTGTAGTCCGTCTGGTAGTGCGCCATATTGATGGCGTCCATGAACACGGCCTCCAGGGAGTGCAAAACGTGCTCCCGCAGGCTGCCCGGCGGACCGCTGCCGCTCGCGCCAGCAGCTGAGGCGGAGGCGGCGGGCGAGGCAGGCGCGCTCGATGCAGGGCCGCCAGAGGCCGCGCTCGATGCGGCGCGGCCCGGCGCCCGCGACCTCGGCTCTGTCTCGACGGCTGATTCTGCCAGCTCGCGCTCCGCGCGCAGGTCGCTGTAGTAGCCCAGGCCCTGCTCCCCCTTTTTGAACACGAACCCGGGCCGGCTGCCGTCGTAACAGGAAGCCGCGCAGAAGCTCGCGGTGTCCTCGCCCTGTGGATCTGCCGGCCCGACTGCCTGCTTTACGCCGCTTTGTTCCGGCGTCGGCGGAGGCGGCGGACCCAGGTCATACGCATCGACCAAATCGAACACATCTTCATCGCCCCCACCCATGTCCCAGATGTCCCCCGCGTCGGGATCGTCCATCGTGGTGGTCGGCGCCCCGCCGAGCAAGCCGCCTCCCCTGGGCAGGCCGAGGCGGCGGCCCACGGGCAGGCGCGCCCCCCCCGCCGCAGGCGCGCGCACCGACCCCTCGCCCGCTCCGCCCACGCCCTGAGTTGCGGCCGACACCCCTGAGTCCGTGGAACCTCCGCTCTGCCCGGCGCCCTCGTCGCAACCGGTGCCGCCAGTCTCGGCCCCAGCCAGCGCCTCCGACGCGTCGCCGACCGGCTCGGCGAACGCACCAGGCTCCGGAGGCGGCGGCACGGCCGGGTCGACGTCGGCCGCGGACGCGCCCCCGACGCTGTCGTCGCCGGGCAGGTCGAGCACCACGCGGTCCAGACACTGGACGTCCAGGTTGCTCCGCAGACACACCTGGCCCACAGGGTTCGTGCTCCCGTGGTACGGGTGGTACCGCACCACGTCGACGCGACCAGCTCTGCCGTACCGGTTGCAGCGGTGCGCCCACGGGCCGTAGCCTTCAGCCGGAACGTCGCCCAGATCCAGGCGCTCGCCAGGCGGGTTCCACTGCCCCTCCTCCAACGGGCCGCACGCGTACTGAACCTTCGCACCTTCCGGAAGCACCAAATCCTTCCCCTTGCGCAGGCGCCGCCAGACGAGAGAGGCGGCCGGGCGCTTCCTGGACGGGTGGCTGTACACCGCAGTCTCGTACTCGTGGTAGAAGCCAAGCCGGCACACCTTGCAGTGCTGAGGCACATCGTCGTTCGTCTTGTGCTTCCAGCACGTGGGACCGCACCTGTGCAGGTGGCCACGGATGATACACTTGCGCGCGTCCCGCGCGAAGCAGCCCGCCCAGGTGCGCGCCTCCTCGTCCGGGCGGTCCGCAAAGTGCATGGCCGCGGTGCCGCCCGCGCGCTCGCGGTACGCAGGCTTGCGGCGGTACTGCGGCTGCAGCGTCACGTGCGCACCCGTGAGAGGCTCGCCAAAGACCGCCGGGTACTGTGCCCGCTGCTCATGGGGATCGGGCTCTGGATCTGCACACGGCGCGAACGGGCGCTGCCGGCGCGGACCCTCAATTGCGGGCTGCTCCTGCAGCATCGCTCGCTCCTCTCCGAGATCGATCTTCATCATGGCCGCAACCTCGTTCCGCAGCTCTTCTGTGGACAATTTCTTGTCATCACGGACAGAGCGGCGCCCCGCGTCGTACTCCGGCTTGAGAAGCTTCCCGAGCTGACGGCGCGAAGCGCCAGCGATCGTATGGTACTGCAAGGAGAGGTCGTCCTCCTCCAGCTTCCCGTCCGCGAACGCGAGACGTCGATCCCGCGGGGCGAGCGGAAGCGGCGGCAGCCACTCCCGCCCGCCCCGCCCGTCCAAGCCCAGCTGCCGGCCCACCTCCTCCGCCGCGTCGAACTGCACGCTGCCGACCCGGGCGAGCACGGCCTCCCTCCACTTCCTCAGACGCCCCTCGAGGCCTTCGACGTCCCCCGAGCGCAGCTTCGCGAGGAACGCGCCAGTCATCGGGTGCAGGCGCCACAGGTGGATGTGCGGATGGATGCCGCCGCGCCCCTGCGACTCCACGGGGCCGAAGTACGCGCGGACGAGCCCGAACGCTCCACACGCCCCCGTGGCGGCCACGCCGTCGGAGACGCCCGTGGCCCCGCGCTGCGGCGTGACGCCGACGACATGCTCCAGGAACAGTTCCAGCATGAGGTTCGTGACCATGGCCTGCGACACCGGGTCTGCGGCCACCCGCCGCAGCATCTCCCGCGTCGAGGGCATCACGGGAGAGGTCTCCTCCAGCAGCCGCCATTGCTGCACGGAGGCGCCCTCGTACATCAGGGACACCATCAGATTCCGAGTGTCCGCGATGTTCGGCGTCGTGAACACCAGGGGCGGACCAAAGAGCCGGGTGTAGCTGGTACTGATGTGCCGCAGCGTGGTCCGGTGCGCGTCGGAGCCGACGACATCGCGGTTGCTGAGCAGCATGCTGCGCAGCGCGCTCTTGACGTTCCGGGGCACGCCCTCGTGGCCCAGGGCCTGCTTCAGGCCCGCCCCCCTGCCGAGCTCGGCCACGACCAGCGCCAGATCCTCCGGCGTCAAAGCGGCCAGGTCCGCGATGCTTTCCCCGAGGCGGTGCTTGCGCACGAATAACCTGGCCGACTGAATGATTGCCTTTCTGCGCCAGAGGCAATACTGGGCCGTGAGCAGGTCTGCGTGGCGACGCCAGCGCGGCACGGGCGACTCAGACGCGGCGGGCGCCTTCGCAGCGTCGGGCGCGGGCGCCCGCGCAGCGTCGGGCGCCGAGACGTCGTCGGGGAACACGTACTCGAGCTCCTCGCGAGCCATGAGGCACCGGCACCACTCGTCGTACGTCAACTTTGCGTCCCTCTCGAGTCCGAAGACGCCGTCCCCATACGGAAACGCGACAGGGTCGAAGGCGCTCCAGAAGCCGGGCGAGAACATGCTGACAGGCTCGGTTCCAGTGGGCACGACGACCCGCACCGCGCGCCTCGCCCCCCCGGCCTCGGCGCCCCCGGCCGGCGCGCCGCCGCCGCCGCCGCCGCCGGCCGCGCGCTTCCCGGCAACTCCTGGAGGAGGCCGCGTGGCCTGAATCTTCTGCTCCGTCTGCTCCAACTTCTTTGTGAGCGCCTCCTTCTTGCAGTTGGTGAGCAACTTCGCAGCCTTGCGGGCCTCTTCCGCGGCCTCCGCCAAGCGCCGGTCGAGATCTCGGTCCTGGAAATTCTCCATGCCGTCGAACTGCCGCGTTTCTGCCTCCGCGCGCTGCTTCTCGCGCGCAATCTCCTCCGCCCTCTGGAGGCTGAGGTGCACATTCGCCCACTGCTTGTCCAGATCGGCCATAATGTCGGCGTCCGCGACGGCGGCGCAGTACTCGCCTTCTTCGACACCCTCGCCGCCCTCTCCCTCGCCAGCCTCGCCCTCGTCGCCCTCTGCATCCTCCCCACCAGCGCCAGTAGCGTCCTCACCGCTGGCCCCTGCCTCGCCCTCTGCCTCGCCCCCGCCGTCTGCCGCCGCGTTCGCGTCGCCCTCCGCGCTCGCAGCGCCTGCACTCGTCCGCTTCGGCGGGGCCGAGCCCACGCCGGGCTGCACGGCATCGGCCGGGCCCTCCTGGCGAGCGTCGCCACCCTCACCCCCCACGGCCACGCACGCCGCGAGACAGCGAGGCAGGCCCAGGAGCGAGGAGCCGTCGCCATCGCCGTCGCCCTCGGGGTCCGCAAAGTTTCGCGCTGCCTCTTCGTCCCACCGCACTGCGGCGTACTGCTCGTTCGTGTCGCGGAGGTAATCGTAAGCGCGCTTGAAATCGTCGAGGGGCACGCCGAGCTCCTCCAACCGCGCCTTCTGCAGGGTGGCGGGATCGGAACCCGCGAAGACAATCTGCACAAACTCGACAAGATCGCTCTCCCGCGGCGGCAGCGACAGCACCTGCCGACCGCCGTCCGCCTGCGGGAACGCCACGAAGTTCCCCACGTACGCCTTGATCTGCTGGTCGATTGGAGCCCACTGGCCAGAATCGGCCTTGCAGTTGAACCGCCGCACGATGCCCCGCGCGATGGGCAGCAGAAGCTTCGCGCCCAGCGTGAGGTTCCGCAGCGGCGGTGGCAGCCGACCGATCCAGAGATCGTTGGCCAGCGCGCAGGGCGGCATCGTGGGCAACCTCTTGGAGAGCGCGCCGTGACACCCTGCGCAGATGGGCACCTTCTGCTTCGCGTCGGCCACGAGCACCCCGTCTGACTCGCGCCTGTCAATCTTGAAGCACTTCTTGTGCAAGAGCCACAGCTTCCCGTCTGGGCCAGGGTCGCGCACTGCGGACGCCTCCAGCTCCTCGAGGGGGATGCCGCCCGGGCGCTCGACGCCGTTGGGGCCCTCGCGCACGAAGCGCCACCGGGCGTGGTACCGTGCCGGGTCCAGCAGCGCGTGGGCGCGCTGCCGCTGCGTCAGGCGCATGGCCTGCGCCTGCGCGCCCGCGGCCTCGGATGCCTCTCCCCTCGCCGCCTCGAGCTCGGCGCGCGCGGGCGGCTTCGGCACCTCGTCGCAGAGCAGCGAACGCTCCCCGGCGCCGTCTGGCTGCTGCCAGAAGTGCACGCGGTGCAGCTCGTCCGCCCAGTGGAGACGAGCGCAGACGCAGCAGGCGACCCTCGAGCGCACGGCGCGGCGACTCTGCCCGGGCTCGGGCCCCTCGGCGTCCGACGCCGCCGGAGCAGCGCCCAGCGCGTCCATGTCCACGGGCGGCATGTCCACGCCCGCGGGCGGCACGGCCCCGTCCGCGCCTGGCGGCTTCCACCAGGCGCGCGGCGCGTCCGGCGCGGCAGCGGCGGCGGCGGCCTCCCCCGAATCGGCGGGCGCTGCGCAGGCCGGCCAGTCGTGAGACCCCGTGACGAGGTGCTCCGAGAAAGCCTCCACGCACTGCCGCCACTCCTGGGGCCTCACGGGCCGCACGTCGTCGTCCTGCTGGGGCCACTGCTCGGCCAGGTAGAACAGGCGCTTCCTGTACTCCGGCCACCCGTGGTGCTTTTCGTCCACGTGCTGTCTGAAGCCGGCATGCGTGGCGAAGTTCTTGTCGCAAAGGCGGCACGGGAACGGCGGGAGAGCCTCCGGGGCCTCTTTAAACGCCCGCAGAGGGCCGCGCTCGTCACACGGGAGAGCCACATACTTGGGCTGGAGCCTGGGCACGCGCGCCTTGCGAGCGGCAGCGATGGCCGGGGTCGGCGCGGGCGGGGCGCCGCCGGCCTGCGTCTCGCGCTTCCGCGCCTCCTTCACGGCCATGTCGTACCGTTCCGGGCACTCGCGGGTCAGGGAGCTGTGGCCCTTGTCCGGGTCCCACAGCCCGAGAGTTCGCTGCTCGGGTCTGCCATGGCTCCCACAGAACTGCCCTTCGCCTTTGCAAGGATTCCGGCACTGCGCGAGCAAGGACACGCAACGGTGCTGGCGCCAGACGCGCGCGACGCACCTGCCAGCGACGCACGGCGCGGAGTCCAGGAGCCACGCCGGCAGGGTGCCCTCCTCGCTCACGTGGGGGTCATCCAGAGCCACGTTCACCTCCACGTCCCCTGCCTTCACTGTCTTCCCTCTGAGACGCTCCTCCTCTTCCTTCCGCAGCCGCTCCTGCCGCAACCGCTCCAAGTCCCTTCTCGCCGCCCCGCGAGTCCGCGGCCCTGGCCCCTCGGGAGCTGGCCTCTTGGGTCCGCCGCCGAGCAGCCGACCCGCGCCCCCGCCCGCGCCCCCGTCGCCGTCGCCGCCCGCGCCACCGTCGCCCGGCCCCTGCGCACCAGAGCCCGACCCCGACGCTGGTCCACCGTTCGCACCGCTGCCCGAAGAAGACCCGCCGCCGCCGCCGCCGCCGCCCCCGGAAGAGTCGTCGCCGCCGGCCCCTCCCCCCACCACCTCCTCCCCGCACCCCGCCAGACGCAGCCATTCGGTGCATGTCCGGTCCAACCAGATGCGCACGAATTCCTGCGAATACTTCTGCGCCACACTTGCAACACCCCGCGCGAGCTTCGCTTCCTTGAAATCGGGCTCCCCGCGCCGATCGGCGAACGCGTCCGGCCAGA
Source organism: Prorocentrum cordatum (assembly GCA_963575745.1). NCBI lineage: Eukaryota > Dinophyceae > Prorocentrales > Prorocentraceae > Prorocentrum > Prorocentrum cordatum. The sequence continues at coordinate 35,776 of CAUYUJ010016831.1, read as the reverse complement.
CACCGCCGTGACGGGCACGGAAATCGTCGAGGGCAATCAGAGCGCGCCTGTCCGTGTCTGTAAGCGCCGCGCCCTTCTCCACCGCGGCGAGCAACGCGGGATCCCTCTCGAGCGCAGCGAGCAAGCGCTGCTGGTCCAGGTCCCAGTGCCCCGCGGCGAGGTTCCACGTCAAGCCCACGCCCGCCCGCTCCCGGCGCACGAAAGCCGCCACCTGCCGCGCCGCCTGAGGCTTCAGCTTGAGGAGCTGCTGCCAGACTGGCCACTCGGGGATCGCCTGCGGCTTCAGGTCCGCCAAGTACACGGGCGGCTTCAGGTCGCCACTCGGGGGCCGCCGCGCGCCCTCGGCGGCCTCCACCCTGTACATAATGTCGCGGTCACCCTCGAGCTGCTGCAAGCGCGCAGCCAGGGCGTCGCCCATGAGAGCGACGCCGCCGCGCGCGCGGCACCAGGCCCGCAACAGCCAGAGCTCCGCGGGCACGTCGCCCGGCTCGCCCGTGTAGTAGCCGCGCCGCCCCTGGGGGAACGTGTCGGCGGCGAAGCCCGACTCCACGGCCTCGGAGAAGAACGCACCGCCAGGGCCGGCCCACGCTTTCGGGATACCGAAGACGCGCGGCCAGGGCGCCAGCCTGCTCCCGTCGGGCCCCGCGCGCTGGTACCAGGGCTCCAGAGCGTGTCGCTGGTCGAGCTGCACGCTCGCTTCGCAGTTGTCCTGGTGGAAGCACTCGTCCTCCAGCAGCAGACCACGGAACTCAGCGAATCCGTTCTCCCCCCTCGCCGCGCACTGGGCCGCCTGCTTTCGCCGCATGGCGCGGGCGCGCTCCGCTTCCACCGCCTCGCGCTTCGCCGCCAAACTGGGCAGCTTCTTCTTCGACGCGAAATGCAGCCTCTCACACCACGCAGTGACCTCCTCGTCGCTCATCTCGTCGCCTCCACCCCGCTCGCGCTCGAATTCCTGCTGGCACTTGTAGCAGAGGAAATCGGAGGGCAGGCGCAGGAGCACGCCGCCGTGCACCGGGGCGCCAGGAGCGCCGTCCAGCCGCGCCTGCTCTGCGCACCGCGCCTGGCGCGTCGCCTCGCGCATCTCCCCAGGCCTCCAGACCTCTCCCTCGGCGGCGTCCAGCGACGGCAGCAGCGGCGCGCGGACAGGCCCCGGCTTGCCGTCGTCGCGGAGCGGCGCGCGCCAGCGCAGCGGCTCGCGACGGCAGCAGACCCAAACCTCGCGCTCCACGCCCTCCTGCTCGAGCCGTTGGAGCAGGCGCTGCCACTGCTCCCAGGGCTCCCGCACGTCCGAATTGGGCACGGGCGCGCGGCGCAGCAGCTCGGGGTCGGCCTTGCGCAGGCGCCGGATCGCCTGCGACCGCGCCACGTTGTCCTGCGCCGTGGCCGCGTCGAGCCCCAGGGCGACGTCCCGCAGCCGCTCCAGCTCCGCCACCTGCCGCTGCAGCTCCGCGTCCGGGGCCTCCCCCGCGAAGAACCTGGGCAAGACAGGCACCCACGACAGCATGCAGGTCGCCAGCACGTACCGCACGAAATCCTCGTGCTCCTCGCCGACGCCCGCGGGCAGCTCCTCCTCGTCCGCCATGCCCCGGGGCTCTTCGTCCGCGTCCGCCATCTCTGCGTCTCCCTCCTCCTGCTCTCGTCGCTCGTCGTCGCCCTCCTGCTGCTCCTGCTTCTCCTGCTCCTGCTCCTCCTCTTCCTCCAGCTCCTCTTCCTCCTGCTCCTCTCCTTCCTCCTCCTCATCCTCCTCTCCGAGCGCCTCGCGGCGCGGATCTTCGGCCGCCGGGGCAGCCAAGGCTTCGCGGACCCGCCTGTCTTTGGCCAGGGCAGCGAAGACGTCGAGCCCGAGCGCAGCGCCCTGCAGCGCGTCCACGTACGACAGCAGGGCGCCCACGAGCGCGGTCTTCACCCGACGAGCCAGCGCCCTGTCTGCCCTCTGAAACCTGGCGAACATATCCTGCGTGACCTCCGCGCGCCGCTCCTCCGCGAGGCAGTCGGCCGGGTCCGGCTCTTCCTGCTCCTCCTCGCCCTCTTCCCCGCAGGCCTCCTCCTCCTCGGCCGCGCGCTGCAGCAGCTCCTGCCGGTGCGCCTCGAGCGCCCGCGCCTCCGCCTCCCTGCTCTCGGCGTCGCGGCGCGCGGCTGCCGCCTGCGCGTACTTCTGCCGCAGCGCGTCGAAGGTCGCGGGCGCGTTGAAGGACGCCGCGCGGCCCTTCCGCTCGTGGTTCGCGATGAAGTTCGCCAGCCTGCGCTCCTCGTCATCCTCCGCCTTCTCCACCGGCATCCTCTGGTTCTTCTCGCACCACGCCTCCAGCGCCTGGACCTGAATGAGATCCGCGTCCAGCGCCGCCTCCAGCTGCGCGCGCCAATGCTCGTCGAGGCCCTCGACGCCACGCGCTCGGACGTGCTCCACCCAACGCGCGAGCAGATGCTCCCGCGGATCGTCGTCGTGACCGAAGCGCTGCGGCCCTCGCCGGTGCCTCTCGACGAACGCCTTCACCTCGAGCACGCGCTCCCGCGCCGTCCGCCGCTGCCACGCGCGCCTGTTCACCAGCTTATCGAACCTCTCCTGGTTGTCATCATCCAGCTCGTATTGCCCTTCGGTGACATTATTGATCCACCGCGCGAGCTTCTTCTCCTCCTCGTCCGCCGCCTTCTGCTTCGGCAGCTCGTCGAGAACGTCCACGTGCTCCGCGATGCGGTCCAGCATCGCGCGGGCGCGCGCGCGCCTCTCCTCCCGCCGGTTCACGAGCCCGTCGAACCGCGCGCGCCGCTCGGGCGTCAACGGGAAATGCCCCTTGCTCACGTTGTGCACCCATGTCCCAAGGGCGGACTCCTTCTGCGCTGGAAGCCGGCCGTGCTGCTCCACGTGCCTCGCCAATTCGCCAAGCAGCTCCTCGGAATGGTCCCGCGATCGCGCCTCCGCGCCAGCATGCTGCGCACCGCTCATATCGATGCCCAGGTGCGCCGCGAGCGCGGCCCTGTACACCTCAATGTCCAATCGCTTGCGCTCCGAGCCAACCCAGCGCCGCGAAGACGGCACCCCAGTCTCGCGATCGCCCCGCAATCGCGCAGCCAACTTTTCCAATTCAGCGAAACTCATCCGCGCCAACACCTCCGCGTCCACACCGTCGCGCGCGCCCCCGCGAGCGCCCTGCGCCCCTGCGGCACCCTGCTCCGCACGGCGCTTCGGCGCCCCGCCTCGCAGCGCGCCACGCCCCGCACCCGCGCGCGGCGACCGCGAAACCGAACTCGAACGCCCGTGAGCGACGACGCGACACCACGGCGCGCTCTCGGCTTCCCCCCACTCCACGTCACCAGAACCCACCGACTCCTCCACCGCGCACACGTGGCCGCCGTCGAGCCACAGCAGAGCACCAGCGCAGAAGCCCGCCGCGTGCCCCAGCGCCCACGCCACACGCCTTCCTTCCTGCGCTTCGAACGCTTCCGCAGACTCCGCAGAGAACACCCGCAAGTGCAGGCAGCGGGAGCGCAAGTGCTGGACGACGACCTCAAAATTCCAGCGCTCCACCAGCGACCCGCAGGCGCCCGAACTCTCGTGGTTCTGACACACGCGACCGAAATGCCCCGCGGCGTCGCCCCCCACGAGCTCAGCCACTGCGCTCTGCAGACACTTCCCACGCCACTCGACGGGAGAACTCCCGCGCGCGCGGCGGTTCCCCCGCCCGCGTCCGCCGCGCGGCCGTGGGCGCGGTGGGCGAGCGGCACCGAATGCACCAACAGACATGGGCACGGCGCCGTCCTGCGTCGCCCCGCTGAACCCCGCCGGACACGCTCCGAGAGCGATCATGGCGCAGGCAGCGCGCACGGCCAGGTCCCCGACGAAAACCTTGGACTCCCGCGCAGCCTGGCACTTCGCCCCGCCGATGCCGACGCCCGGCGAGAACCGGCGCGCACAGACGCGGCGGCCGCCGCACGTCCGTGCCGAGAGCCCGTAGAGCACGCAGCAGAACCACCTGACGACCGCGACTGCACGATCGGCCAGCCCGGGCGCGTCCGGGAGCTCCCGCGCGAACACATCCCGCTGCCGCCACCAGCGCGCCGCCGCGACCTTCCTCGTCATCACCACTCTGCTGTCTTCTTGTGGCGGGCACACGCCGAGAGCGACGAGAACGCAGGCTGCGCGCAGGGCCGCGTCGCCCACGGTCCACGACGACGCGTCGGGCGCGGCCTCGGCAGCGGCGCGGAGAGCGCGCGCCGGCGGCTGCTCCGGGTCGACGGCACGTGCCGCGCGCGCGGTCAGGAACTGCTCCACGCGCCCGTTCTTGCAAGCCGCCCCCCGCGAGCTGCGCCCAGACGAAGCCCGCTCTGGCGACGCGTCGCGCAACAGCGGGCGCGGCACGACGGGGAGCAGCACACGGGTAGCAAGCTGCTCGTTCCGCTCGACCGCCGCCTCCGTCTGCCGCGCCCACTCCGCCTCCCGCCGCGCGCGCCGAGACCGCCGGCACGACGCTCGGCACGCTTTCCGGACCGATTTCTGCTCGCGCTCCGCCGCCTCCAGCGCGGTATCATCGACGACCTCCTCGTGGATCACGTCGTGCTCTGCGAGCAAACACTCCTGCACCCGGTCATCCCATGAGCGCGACTCCCGGGCCGGCGACGAGCGCTCCGCGCACCGCCCCCGAGAGCCGAGCCCGCCCCCCGCCGAGGTCCCGTCCCCGTCCGCGTCCCGGTCCTGGTCCCGGTCCTGGTCCCGGTCCCGGTCCCGGTCCCCGTCCCGGTCCCGGTCGTCGCCGTCGACGTCGTCGTCGTCGTCGTCGTCGTCGTCGGCGCCCTCCTCCTCCTCCTCCTCCTCCTCCTCCTCCTCCTCGTCTCCCTCTTGCTCCTCCTCTTCCTTCTGCTCTTCCTCCTCCTCCTCCCCTCCGCCTCCTCCTTATCCTTCTTCTCTTTCTTCTCGTCTTCTTGCTTCTGCTCCTCCTCTCCCTCGTTCTCCTCCTGATTCACCTGCTTCTCCTGCTCGCTCTCCAGATCTCCGTTGTCGCATATGCCGCCGCAGTCGCCGCCACCTCCAGCCAAGGCAATGTGCTTCTTCTGCTTCGCCTTCTGCTGCTGCTTCTTCTGCTCGGCCTCCTCCTCCTCCTGATCCTCTTCCTCGTCTTCCTCCTGCTCTGTCTCGTTTTCCTCCTTCTGCTTCTCCTTCTCCGGCTCTTGCTCCCGGCGCGAGGTCAGCTCCGAGGAATTCTGCCAGAGAACACGCGCCTCCGCAACATTCGCCAAGCAAGAAAATGCCCGGACAAAAAAACGCGAGCATTTCCCCCTTGTAGCGATTATTTTCAAGGAAAACTACGCCTTCAACACAGCGCGCCGGGCAGACTTGGTAGCGCCCAAAACCCGGATAGCAAAGAGGCACTTACATAAACGAGCATACGCACATAAGCACGCACAAACGAACACACACATACAAACACATATACATACACAAGAACGCACACATACGCCAGCATGCTCCACACACACACCACCCATACACACACACACGCACACGCAACACATCAACACGCAAACGTCGACACACACGCGCAAACGCGCACGCACAAACACACAGCACATCTCACACACACACAGAGGGACGCGCACACGCACACCAATCACACATGCACATACACACACGGGGGCACACAAACACTCACACGCACACACGCACACACACACACACACACACACACACACACACACACGCACGTACAACCCACGCACACAGACGCAAACGCAAGCATCCAGGGAAACCCACGCACTGACGACCACACGATGACGCACGCACCGCAGCCGCCTCAGCGCCCCCCCCCGCGCTCCCCTGCCGCCCCCACGCGCCCCCGCCCTCCCCGCCGGCGCTCCGGAGGGGGGAGGCACCGCCCCATTTTGGGGCCGGCCCTCCCTCCGCTCCAACCACTCCGCCCTCGCGGAGCGCCGGGGGGGGGAGGGGGGAGGGGGGAGGGGGGGCGCGCGGACGGCGGCACCACACCGCGCGCGCACGCGCACACGCACATGCGCAGACGAACACAGACGCAGGATAGCAAACAGGCAGTCACACAAGCAAGCACACGCACATAGGCACGCACACACGGAGACACACAGACTAATACACAAGAGTACACACGTACGCCAGCATGTTCCACACACATGCGCACATACACACACACATACACACACACGCACACACACATCCACACGCGAACGTCCACACACACGCGCAAACGCGAACACACAAACACACATACATACACAAGAACACACATACGCCAGCATGCTCCACACACACACGCACAAATACACACACACGCACACAGACACACATCCACACGCAAAGGTCTACACACACGCGCAAACGCGCACACACAAACACACAACATATCACACACACACACGGACACGCACACGCACGCGGATCACAAGAGTACATACACACACGGGGGGCACGGAGCGCCCCCGCCCTCCCCGCCGGCGCTCCAGAGGGGGGAGGCACCGCCCCATTCTGTGGCCCGCCCTTCCTCCACTCCAACCACTCCGCCCTCGCGGAGCGCCCGAGGGGGACGAGGGGGGAGGAGGGGGCGCGCGGACGGCGGCACATGCGCAGACGAACACAGACGCAGGATAGCAAAGAACCAATCACACACGCAAGCACACGCGCATAAGCACGCACACGCGTACACACACGGACAAACTCAAATCCATACATACACAAGAGCACGCACGTACGCCAGCATGCTCCACACACACGCACACATACACACATACACACACGAGCGCACACACGTCCACACGCAAACGCACACACACTCACACACACACGCGCATGTGCACCCAGACACACGCAGGGGCACACACACACACATACGAGACACACGCGCCCCCCCCCACCCACCCACCCACCCACCCCCACACACACACACATACACACACACGCACAAGCGCACACACAGACGCAATGGCGAACACCCACGGATAACCACGCACAGACGACAACGTTGTGACAGACTCATTCCCCGACTGGTCAGCGCACTCTTCCACCGCGCCCCCAAGCCCCCCCCACGCGCCCCCGCCCTCCCCGCCGGCGCTCCGGAGGGGGGAGGCACCGCCCCATTTTGGGGCCGGCCCTCCCTCCACTCCAGCCACTCCGCCCTCGCGGAGCGCCGGGGAGAGGGGTGGAGGGGGAGAGGGGGGGGCAGGAAGGGGCGGGGGTGCCAGCGCCATGCGCCCACACACACACACACACGCACGCACACGGGCACACACGCACTTTTCCTCAGGGAGCGCGCAGTGTCGCACACGTACGCAAGCATGCTCCACACACACGCACACACACACACACACCACACGCAAAGGTCGACACCCACGCGCAAACGCGCAAACACAAACACACAACACATATCACACACACACACCGCGGACACACACACACACACAAACACGCAAACACACCAGACACACACAAACACACTGACACACACACACAGATACACACACACGCTCGAGCACACTCACATCCACACGCGCCCACTCTTACACACACACACACACGAACAGACACGCGCACAAAAAGAGATACAAACAGAGATGCATACAGACACACAGACAAACACACACACATACCCACGGACACACAGACAGACACACAGACAGACACACAAACAGAGCCACAAACACACAGACACAAAGACACCCACACACACACTTACACACACACGCCAGCAGACACACAGGCAAACACAAACACACGCCAGCGCACACACACTCACGCACTGACAAAACATCCTCATGCACACAGGCACACAAGAACACACATGCAAGACGGACGCGCCTACAGGGCGCCCGTGCCAACCTCCAGTGGCAGCCCAAGCGCCCGGTGCGCTTGAACGGCAGAGCTCTGTCAACGGCACACCCAGGGCCGGCGAGCGCCGCTGCACACGAGGCGCAGCTCTCAGAGAGCCGCGTCCGACACCGCCACGATCGTTGGCTCGTCATCTCCGCCCCCGCGCAGGCGGCGCAACGTCTGTCGCAGCCTCTCCTCAGCCCACCTGCCAATTCCGACGGGCACGCCCTCCCGACGCGCCACGAAAGCTCCAACGACTTCGCCGATCAAGTCCTGCCGCTGGTTGTGCTCGGCGATGGCCAGGCGCTGCCGCCTCTCATCAGGATCCTCCTGCCGCGCGCGATCCTCAGCAGCAGCGGCAGCGATATCCCGCGTGCTCGCGCGGCTGCCACGCTCCCCGCGCTCTTCGCCCGACGACAGGGCCGAAGCCGCACTGGGCGCGCCAGCCCCTCCAGCACCGTCGCCGCCCCCTGTCGGCGCCCTCGCGGCGACGCCATCGCTGGCGGGCACCTTGGCGGATCGCCCCTCCGCGGGCCCCCCCGCGGGCGCGCCACTCGCGCCAGCCTCGGCCGCGGGCGCCGCGCGCGGGGCCTTGCCTGCATGCCCTCCCCCCGGAGCCGCCTCTGCACGCGCCGCCCCCCCCCGCCCGCTTCCGCTGGCAGACCCAGCACCTGCTCGCGTGACGACCGCGGCCCGCCCCGCGCCCTCGCCAGTCGCGCCAGCCTCAGCCGCGGGCGCCGCACGCGGGGCCTTGCCTGCGTTCTTCTCCTTGAACACCTTCAACTTTCCCTCCGGGATGGGCCCGTCCACACGCCCATGCCAACCATCCTTGTGCTGCTGCTTGAAATGCTGCCCGCACAGATCCCCGCATCCCTGCTTTGGCGCGCTCCGGCATTGCCCGCCAGCTCCGTCCGCCCAGGTACGAGCCATGCACTTCGCGGTGTCAATGTTTTCTGGCGTAAAGCGACGCCATTCGTCCCCCGCGAGCGACGCCCCCGCGCCTGGCTGGACTCCAGCAGGAGCCGGGTCCGCGGACGGAACGCCAGCGGCCCTGCCAGCGTCGTCGTCCTCGTCGCCCGTGCTGCCCAGAGCCGGCGGGGACAGCCCGCGCTTCTTGCCCCTGCGCAATGGCTGCTGCGGCTGCCCCGAAGCGCCGGGGCCCCCGTCGCCAGCGCCAGGATCCCCGCCACCCGCCCGACGCCGCTTGCCCGGTGGCTCGCCCCCCGACGCCTGCTGCCCGGCGGGCGCACTCGGCGGCGCAGACGGCGCGGCAGGGGCGCTGGAAGCAGCGCCGCCGCCGCCATCGCCGCTCCCCGCAGACCCCGCCGCGCGCCCGCCTGCATGCCCGAGAGGCGCAGTCGGCGGAGCCGGCGGCGCCCCAGAGGGTCCCGCACCACCGCTGCCGCTGGCGCCCCCCGGAGACCCCGCCGCCGCGCGCCCGCCGCCTCCGCCCCGCGGACCCGCCCTGCGCACATACGCAAACACATAGGCGCCAACGTGCACCTGGTGGTCTCTGGCAATCTGCGCCCAAGTCCTGGGCTGAACAGCTTCGTCGTCGAATTTGGCGTATTCGTTCACACCCACGGCTGCACACGCATAATAATGGCCGCTCTTCGCGCTTTCGCCCTGATGCACAACGACCCCAGAGAAATCGTACTCGCACTCGGCATCCACAGGCCGCAGAATCTGAGGAAAGCGCACAGGGCGTCTGTCGTACCACTCGCTCCGATCAGCGCGCGTGACCACCCGCTCCACGGTCACGAAGAGCACCGGCGGCGATCGCTCCCAGCGATTGCCCGTATACACCCTGATGCCTTGACAGACCCCGGCCGCCTCCCTCTGCGCACGACTGAGGTGTGCGTGCGCCGGACATCCTTGACCTGGCCCGCCAATATGCCTCAATTCCAGTCGGATCAAATCCTCCAGATCGCAGGCCCCCCGGTGGTCGGGGCCGAGCAATTCGGAAGGGACCAGCTTCAAGCGCGAATCAATCACCCCCGTGTCCGAACTTGCCCGGCACACGTCGCATCGCCTCCGCTGCCGCAACGCAATGCCGCAAACGTGCTGCTGGAGCGCAGTGCGCGCACCGTGATGCGGTGTCGGTACCTGATATCCAGCCTCGGTGACAGCACGAAGGGCGGCCAGGAAGAACTCTGACGCGTCGCATTGCTTCGGTCTCCCTTGCTGATCGAATTCTGTGAATTCTCGCTGACCGAAAAGCCCCGCGCGCGCGGCAGTAGCGAGCGGCGCGACGGCGTCGACCCCCACGCCCTGGACAGAGAGAGCCGCGGCCTGAGCTCCGAGCGCACACACCGGGCAAGTTTCTGTGTTCAAAGGGCAATTCTGGCCGTGCTCGTGGAGAAGCCGACGGAAGGGAGCCAGGCGCAGCAGCACCTGCGCGACTGCGCTCACGAAGCAAGTATTGCCGAGGTTTGCGATGCCCACGCCAGAGCCGTGGCCGCAGTGCCACTGCAGCTCCCTGGTGACATCCTCCTGGGACACGCCGTAGGCTGCCATGCACAGATCCCGGTCCAGCGGGAGCAGCTCTGGCGGCTCTGCACCATCGCCAACAGTCGCCGCCGTGCGAAACATGTCCCCCCAAAGATCCCTCGGCACTACGGCGCCCCTACCAGCACCGCGGCCGCCACCCGCGCGCCCGCGCCCCCGCGAAACAGCGCTCCCCGTCGACGATGCCGCCGCCGCATCTCCGGTCCCCGTCGCGTCGCCGCCGCGGCCGCGGCCCCTGCCCCGCCCCGCAGGCCCAGCGTCCGGCGCAATGTATGCCGGCGGCACCGTCAGAGCCTGGCCCGGGCGCAGCGCGTGCGAGGGCAGAGGCGTATGCACAGACGCCGCAGGGGCCGCCTCCCCGTCCGAAGGAGCTGATCCGTCGTCGTCGTCGTCGTCGCCCGCCCCCTCACCGACGCCCGCCGAGCTCCCCGCGGCACGAGACGGGCCCAGCGGCGACGGCGGCGGCACCGGCGGCGGCGCGGGCGCCGAGCTCGACTCCTGGGCGCCCCGTGCGGCGGGCCCATCCCCCACGTCCCAGCCGTAATCCTGCGCCCATTGCTTCGCGATTTCGAAACTCTCCCATCTTTTTCTCAAAGCGTTGGACCCCTTCGCGGACGTACTGCGGCGGGCCCCGCTGCAGGATGTCCCAGGGCGGCAGGTTGTAGACGAGCACGCGGTGGGCCACGCGAACGCGACTGAGCATGACGTACAGGTGCAGCCACCAGTCATCGGCGCCCATGTTCATGGGCTTCTGGAGCACCATGGTGGCCGCATCCATACCCAGGCCCTGCGCAGTCTGCACGGTGCGAACTTTCTCTGGCAGCAACGGGATCTGGTACCTCGTAACCTTCACCTTCCGAAGCTTTCGCTCGCCATCGTCGTCGTAGTGATGATTCCACTCCCAGGACGCCCTGTGCGGCGCGATCTGCACGACCCCTTGCCCGAACCCAAAGTCCTTCTTGAGGCCATCAAACTCGACGAGGACACCGCGCGGCAAACGCTTGCATCGATAATAACCGAGCCGGTGGGCGTCGTGAAGCTTCTTTTCGCGCCAATCCGCGTCCGGCGTCTCGAACTCCTGCGGGTGGAACCTCACGTCCTTGACTACCCCCACGGCGTCCTGCACGATCTGGTGCTTCGCCGACAACTTCACGTTCAGCCGCACACGCATGCCGATGTACAGCGGGCACATGCCGATGAGGTGACCAGTGTTGTTCACGTTCGGCACCTGCAGCATGGCCTTGTAATGCTCCTCAACGAAGTCCCTGTTTGGAGGCAGGTCCACGGCCTGCACGTACAGCAGCATCTGCCCTTTATCCCTGGCCTCTCGCACGGCCCGATACTGCATCTGCCTGTGCACGGCCTCCCAGGCGATGCCCATCTCGAACCCGTCCTTGACATGGGGGTCCTGCAGCCGCCTGTCGTTCTTACCGGGTCGGACCACCCACCCTTGCACCACCCTTTTCTGCTCGGCCGTAAACTTCTTGCCCTGCCTCATGGTCTTCAAGAACCCGGGCATGAAAGGGCAGGGCGCATGCGGAGTAACGAGAAGGTCCTTGAAGCGGTGCGTCTCGTACAGAAACATAGCGTGGGTGACACCGTCCAGGAACATGGACTGCCCATTGCGGACGTGAATCGGCGCCTCGGGCGACTCACGCTGCAGCAAGGAAGACCTTCTGCCCTTGCCGCTCACCGGCCCCAGCTGATAAAAATCCCCCAGGAACATGACAATCGGAACCTTCCCGAACATGTGCCCCCGCGCCATGTACAGGTTCACATCGCAATTATACTTAGCCTTACGGGCTTTGCACATGCGAAACGATGCAGCGCCGAGAAGCTGGGGCGGCACCATGGACACCTCCTCCACGATGACGGCCTTGAGGTCGTTCATGCGGTCCACGATGTCATCGACTTTCTGCCCCGAGAGCCTAGCGATGGTCATGGCCTGCTGGCCGCTCAGCCCGAAGCCGCTGTGGATCGTCTCCCCCCCGATGACGCGCGCAGCGCTGTTCGACGAGGCCACGGCGATCTCCGATCCCGCGCCGAACACCTCGTTGAGCAGACGTCGCAGCAGTTTCACCACCTCCGTCTTCCCCGTCCCGCCCTCCCCGTGCAGCAGGAGAGCCATCTGCTCCACCGGCTTGGGGCTTTTTCCGCTGCGCAGATCTTCCTCGTATGCCACGATGGCCTCCACCTGGCCCACGACCAAGGCGACCACCGCCTTCTGTTCTTTATTGAACGTCACGGGGTTGTCCGCCCTAGTCGCCCACTCGTTAAACAGCCTCTCCGCGATGTCGCGCGCCCGCCGCGGCCGCTTCGCGTCGCCGGCAACCGCGGGCGGCGGCGGCCGACCAGGCACCAGCACGGCAGGCGCCGAACCCGCGAGGCCGCCCCGCCCGTCGCCATCCCCAGGCAAGCCCTCTGATCCCTTTTTCCTGTATCGGAACGCCTCCTTCTGCTGTGCTTTGCCCTCCTCGAACTGAGAGTCGTCCAACTCGAGACCGACGAAGCCGGTCTGCCTTCCAGTACTCGCGGCAGCAGGCGGCGGCTTATGGTCTTTCGCATAGCCGTCAAGGAAGATATTCTTATAGACCAAGCTTTGCGACGACCCACGAATAAGCTCCAACTGAGCCACCGCGGGCACCTGACTATCCGGCACGGCGTGCGCGGGCATCTGTCGGTGCGCCGCCCACGCTTCGTCCGCCTCGCCCTCGTCGACCTCCTGGGCAAAACCATCCAACGCTCCGCCGCCGGCGCCCGCCCCCTCCTCCTCGTCCGCCTCCCCGGCAGGCCGATTCCCCACGGCCTCCAGCTCAGCAGGCTGCTCGAAATCCTTGGCCTCCGGACGGATCTTGGTTCGCGGCCGCCCTTTCGCCTCCGCCTCCACGTCGAGGTTCGTCGCGACCTGGACGGTCCAGCGTGCCATGAACTCGGCGGCGCTGGGGCGCTGTGCAAAGTAGCCTGGACGCTCGTCCGGGCCCCGGTTCAGATCGATGTCCTCGATCGTGAACCACTTTCCTGCTCGCCGCTCGCACTCCTCGTACTGCCTGGACAACGCCACCTGCTTCGCCCACCACTCCTCCCAGGCAGGCCGATGCTTCCCGGACGCGTCGACGCCGGCCCTGTAGGGCGCCCAGGCCGCAGCCCCCTTCTCAGCCGGCTGCAAAGGACGGAAGATCACAGACTTGAACAGCGCGTTGACCTCTGCCTCTTTCTCCTTCGAAGGCATCGTAAAGCCGAAGAACTTGGGCACCCTGAACGGCGCGCCGACGCGGAGCTTCTGCACTCGGGAGGCGGCGGCCGGGTGCGTGTCCGCGAACGCGTACGTCTCGAAGTCCTGCGGGTCGAAGTGGAGCGGGTTGGCCTGCGCGGTGTACACGTACATGGCGTAATGGTACATGCCCATGGACTTCAGGGGCTCCCTGTCGCCGCGATGCAGCCAGTCCATCTTCATGTCGTGGTCCAGCCGCGCGCTGTATTCGACACCCTGCTGCTGCTCCTGCTCGGGCTGCCCCCCCCCAGCAGCACCGGCAGCCGCGCCCTCCCCGACAACGCCGTCGACGACACGGGCGTGCAGCGTTGCGCGCGCCTCGTCCAGCGCATCCATGACACCGCCGCCCCCCTCGCCGTCCACTTCTCCCGCGGCCGGCTGGTCCACCTCGATGTGGTCTGCGCGCGGGTCGGTCCAGAAGTCGTCCTTTTCTGATGAACGGCGGAGCTTGCCTGGAACGCCAGCGCCACGATCCCCTTGCAATACAGAGTCCAGGTGTCATGGAGAGCAATAGCACTCGTGGCCATACTGCATCTGGAACATCATCTCGGGCAGCTTCTTCAGGAGCGCCCGGTGCGAGCTGGTCGTGAGCTTGATGACAGTTCGCCTGGCAGAGTCGAGCACTCCGCCCCAGCCGCTGCGACGAGCGGCAGCAGCGGCCCGGGCCCCGTCGACGTCCTCCTCGCCCTCCGCCTCCGCCGCCTCATCCGCCTCCCGCTCCGCCTTCTGCTGGAGTCGGAGCCACTCCAACCCGGTGCTCTGCGCGTGCAGCACTCCGAGGTCTCCCGCGATCGGCCCCGCCTTGGTCGTGTAGTCCGTCTGGTAGTGCGCCATATTGATGGCGTCCATGAACACGGCCTCCAGCGAGTGCAACACGTGCTCCCGCAGGCTGCCGGGCGGACCGCTGCCGCTCGCGCCAGCAGCTGCGGCGGCGGCGGGCGACGCGGGCGCGCTCGATGCAGGGCTGCCAGACGCCGCCGCGCGCGACGCGGCGCGGCCTGGCGCCCGCGACCTCGGCTCTGTCTCGACGGCTGATTCTGGCAGCTCGCGCTCCGCGCGCCGGTCGCTGTAGTAGCCCAGGCCCTGCTCCCCCTTCTTGAACACGAACCCGGGCCGGCTGCCGTCGTAACACGAAGCCGCGCTGAACCCAGCGATGTCCTCGAATTCCGGCGTCGGCGGAGGCGGCGGATCCAAGCCATACGCATCGGCCAAATCCCACGGCTCGTCATCCTCTTCTCTGAAGCCCCAGATATCCCCCGCGTTCGGATCGTCCATCGTGGTCGGCGCCCCGCCGAGCAAACCTCCTCCCCTGGGCAGGCCGAGGCGGCGCCCCACGGGCACGCGCCCGCCCCCCGCCGCAGCCGCGCGCGCCGCCCCCTCGGCCGCCCCGCCCCCGCCCTGCGCTGCGGCCGACGCCCCGGAACCCGTGGAACCTCCGCTCTGCCCAGTGCCCTCGTCGCAACCGGTGCCGCCAGTCCCGGCGCCAGCCAGCGCGTCCGATGCCTCGCCGACAGGCTCGGCGAACGCACCGGGCTCCGGAGGCGGCGGCACAACAGGGTCGCTGGCGGGCGCGCGCCCGACGCTGTCGTCGCCCGGCAGGTCGAGCACCACGCGGTCCAGGCACTGGACGTCCAGGTTGCTCCGCAGACACACCTGGCCCACAGGGTTCGTGCTCCCGTGGTACGGGTGGTGCCGCACCACGTCGACGCGACCAGCTCTGCCGTACCGGTTGCAGCGGTGCGGCCACGGGCCGTAGCCTTCAGCCGGAACGTCGTCCAGATCCAGGCGCTCGCCAGGAGGGTTCCACTCCCCCTCCTCCAACGGACCGCACGCGTACTGAACCTTCGCATCTTCCGGAAGCACCAAATCCTTCCCCTTGCGCAGGCGCCGCCAGACGAAGGCGGCGGCAGGACGCTTCCTGGACGGGTGGCTGTAGACCGCAGTCTCGTACTCGTGGTAGAAGCCGAGCCGGCACACCTTGCAGTGCTGAGGCACATCGTCGTTCGTCTTGTGCTTCCAGCACGTGGGACCGCACCTGTGCAGGTGGCCACGGATGATACACTTGCGCGCGTCCCGCGCGAAGCAGCGCGCCCAGGTCCGCGCCTCATCCCCCGGGCACTCAGCAAAGTGCATGGCCGCGGCGCCGTCCGCGCGCACCACGCGGTACGCAGGCTTGCGGCGGTACTGCGGCTGCAGCGTCACGTGCGCACCCGTGAGAGGCTCTCCAAATACCGCCGGGTACTGTGCCCGCTGCTCATGGGGATCGGGCTCTGGATCTGCCAGCGGCGCGAACGGGCGCTGCCGGAGCGGACCCTCTATTGCGGGCTGCTGCTCCAGCATCGCCCGCTCCTCCACGAGATCGACGTTCATCATGGCCGCAACCTGATTCCGCAGCTCTTCTGTGGACAGTTGGTTGTCAGCACGGACGGACCGGCGGCCCTCTTCGTACGCCCTCTTGCACAACTTCCCGAGCTGACGACGCGAGGCGCCAGCGATGGTATCGTACTTCAATTGGAGGTCGCTCTCCTCTCGCTTCCCGTCCGCGAACGCGAGACGTCGATCCCGCGGGCCGAGCGGAAGCGGCGGCAGACGGTCCGGCCCGTCCAAGCCCAGCTGCCGGCCCACCTCCTCCGCCGCGTCGAACTGCACGCTGCCGACCCTGGCGAGCACGGCCTCCCTCCACCTCCTCAGACGCTCCTCGAGGCCTTCGACGTCCCCCGCGCGCAGCTTCGCGAGGAACGCGCCGGTCATCGGGTGCAGGCGCCACAGGTGGATGTGCGGATGGATGCCGCCGCGCCCCTGCGACTCCACGGGTCCGAAGAACGCGCGGACGAGCCCGAACGCTCCACACGCCCCCGTGGCGGCCACGCCGTCGGAGACGCCCGTGGCCCCGCGCTGCCGCGTGACGCCGACGACATGCTCCAGGAACAGTTCCAGCATGAGGTTCGTGACCATGGCCTGCGACACCGGGTCAGCGGCCACCCGCCGCAGCATGTCCCGCGTTGAGGGCATCACAGGAGCAGTCTCCTCCAGCAGCCGCCATCGCTGTACGGAGGCGCCCTCGTACATCAGGGACACCATCAGGTTCCGAGTGTCCGCGATGTTCGGCGTCGTGAACACCAGGGGCGGCCCGAAGAGCCGGGTGTAGCTGGTACTGATGTGCCGCAGCGTGGTCCGGTGCGCGTCGGACCCGACGACATCACGGTTGCTGAGCAGCATGCTGCGCAGCGCGCTCTTGACGTTCCGGGGCAAGCCCTCGAGGCCCAGGGCCTCCTTGATGCCCGCCCCCCTGCCGAGCACGGCCACGACCTGCGCCAGATCCTCCGGCGTCAGTGCGGCGAGGTCCGCGATGCTTTCCCCCAGACGCTGCTTGCGCACGAATAACCTAGCCGACTGAATGATAGCCTTTCTGCGCCAGAGGCAATACTGGGCCGTGAGCAGGTCCGCGTGGCGACGCCAGCGCGGCACGGGCGACTCAGACGCGGCGGGCGCCCGCGCAGCGTCGGGCGCGGGCGCCCGCGCAGCGTCGGGCGCCGAGACGTCGTCGGGGACCTCGTACTCGAGCTCCTCGCGAGCCATGAGGCACCTGCACCACTCGTCGTACGTCAACTTCGCCTCCCTGTCGAGTCCGAAGACGCCGTCGCCGTAGGGAAACGCGACGGGGTCGAAAGCACTCCAGAAACCGGGGGAGAACATGCTGACAGGCTCGGTTCCAGTGGGCACGACGACCCGCACCGCGCGCCTCGCCCCCCCGCCCTCAGCGCCCCCGGCCGGCGCGCCGCCGCCGCCGCCGCCGCCACCGGCCGCGCGCTTCCCGGCGACTCCCGGAGGAGGCCGCGTGGCCTGAATCTTCTGCTCCGTCTGCTCCAGCTTCTTCGTGAGCGCCTCCTTGTTGCAGTTGGTGAGCGCCTTCGCAGCCTTGTGGGCCTCTTTCGCGGCTTCCGCCAAGCGCAGGTCGGAATCTCGGTCCTGGAAATTCTCCATGTCGTCGAACTGCCGCGTCAGTGCCTCCACACGCCGCTTCTCGCGCGCAATCACCTCCGCCTTCTGGAGGCTGAGGTGCACGGTCTGCCACTGCTTGTCCAGATCGGCCAGCATGTCGGCGTCCGCGACGGCGGCGCAGTACTCGCCCTCCTCGACACCCTCGCCGCCCTCTCCCTCACCAGCCTCGCCCTCGTCGCCCTCTGAATCCTCCCCGCCAGCGCCAGCCGCGTCCTCACCGGTGGGATCCCCGCACCCGCCCCCTGCCTCGCCCCCGCCGTCAGCCGCCGCGTTCGCTTCGCCCTCCGCGCTCGCTGCGCCTGCACTCGTCCGCTTCGGCGGGGCCGAGCCCGCGCCGGGCTGCACGGCATCGGCCGGGCCCTCCTGGCGAGCGTCGCCGCCCTTACCCCCCACGGCCACGCACGCCGCGAGACAGCGAGGCAGGCCCAGGAGCGAGGAGCCGTCGCCATCGCCGTCGCCCTCGGGGTCCGCAAAGTTTTGCGCGGCCTCTTCGTCCCACCGCACCGCGGCGTACTGCTCGTTCGTGTCGCGGAGGTACTCGTAAGCGCGCTTGAAATCGGCGAGGGGCACGCCGAGCTCCTCCAATAGCGCCTTCTGCAGGGTGGCGGGGTCGGACCCCGCGAAGACAATCTGCACGAACTCGACGAGGTCGCTCTCCCGCGGCGGCAGCGACAGCACCTGCCGGCCGCCGTCCGCCTGCGGGAACGCCACGAAGTTCCCCACGTACGCCTTGATCTTCTGGTCGATCGGAGCCCACTCACCAGAGTCGGCCTTGCAGTTGAACCGCCGCACGATGCCCCGCGCGATGGGCAGCAGAAGCTTCGCGCCCAGCGTGAGATTCCGCAGCGGCGGTGGCAGCCGCCCGATCCAGAGATCGTTGGCCAGCGCGCAGGGCGGCATCGTGGGCAACCTCTTGGAGAGCGCGCCGTGACACCCTGCGCAGATGGGCACCTTCTGCTTCGCGTCGGCCACGAGCACCCCGTCTGACTGGCGCCTGTCAATCTTGAAGCACTTCTTGTGCAAGAGCCACAGCTTCCCGTCTGGGCCAGGGTCGCGCACTGCGGACGCCTCCAGCTCCTCGAGGGGGATGCCGCCCGGGCGCTCGACGCCGTTGGGGCCCTCGCGCACGAAGCGCCACCGAGCGTGGTACCGTGCCGGGTCCAGCAGCGCGTGGGCGCGCTGCCGCTGCGTCAGGCGCATGGCCTGCGCCTGCGCGCCCGCGGCCTCGGATGCCTCTCCCCTCGCCGCCTCGAGCTCGGCGCGCGCGGGCGGCTTCGGCACCTGGTCGCAGAGCAGCGAACGCTCCCCGGCGCCGTCCGGCTGCTGCCAGAAGTGCACGCGC
Organism: Prorocentrum cordatum; assembly: GCA_963575745.1. NCBI lineage: Eukaryota > Dinophyceae > Prorocentrales > Prorocentraceae > Prorocentrum > Prorocentrum cordatum. The sequence continues at coordinate 16,828 of CAUYUJ010016831.1, read as the reverse complement.
TGCAGCTCGTCCGCCCAGTGGAGACGAGCGCAGACGCAGCACGCGACCCTCGAGCGCACGGCGCGGCGACTCTGCCCGGGCTCGGGCCCCTCGACGTCCGACGCCGCCGGCGCAGCGCCCAGCGCGTCCAAGTCCACGGGCGGCATGTCCACGCCCGCGGGCGGCACGGCCCCGTCCGCGCCTGGCGGCTTCCACCAGGCGCGCGGCGCGTCCGGCGCGGCAGCGGCGGCGGCGGCCTCCCCCGAATCGGCGGGCGCTGCGCAGGCCGGCCAGTCGTGAGACCCCGTGACGAGGTGCTCAGAGAAGGCCTCCACGCACTGCCGCCACTCCTGGGGCCTCACGGGCCGCACGTCGTCGTCCTGCTGGGGCCACTGCTCGGCCAGGTAGAACAAGCGCTTCCTATACTCCGGCCACCCGTGGTGCTTTTCGTGCACGTGCGTCATGAAGCCGGCATGCGTGGCAAAGTTCTTGTCGCAGAGGCGGCACGGGAACGGCGGGAGAGCCTCCGGGGCCTCTTTAAATGCCCGCAGAGGACGGCGCTCGCCACACGGGAGGGCCACATACTCGGGCTGGAGCCTGGGCACGCGCGCCTTGCGAGCGGCAGCGATGGCCGGGGTCGGCGCGGGCGGGGCGCCGCCGGCATCCGTCTCGCGCTTCCGCGCCTCCTTCACGGCCAAGCCATACCGTTCCGGGCACTCGCGCGTCAGGGAACTGTGGCGCTGGTCCGGGTCCCACTCCCCAAAAGGTCGCTGCTCGGGTCTGCCGTGGCTCCCACAGAACTGCCCTTCGCCTTTGCAAGAATGCCGGCACTGCCCGAGCACGTGCACGCCCCGGTGCGGGTGCCAGACGCGCGCGACGCACCTGCCAGCGACGCACGGCGCGGGGTCCAGGAGCCAGGCCGGCAAGGTGCCCTCCTCGCTCACGTGGGGGTCATCCAGAGCCACGTTCACCTCCACGTCCCCTGCCTTCACTGTCTTCCCTCTGAGACGCTCCTCCTCTTCCTTCCGCAGCCGCTCCTGCTGCAACCGCTCCTGGTCCCTTCTCGCCGCCCCGCGAGTCCGCGGCCCTGGGCCCTCGGGGGCTTGCCTCTTGGGTCCGCCGCCGAGCAGCCGACCCGCGCCCCCGCCCGCGCCCCCGTCGCCGTCGCCGCCCGCGCCACCGTCGCCCGGCCCCTGCGCACCAGAGCCCGACCCCGACGCTGGTCCACCGTTCGCACCGCTGCCCGAAGAGGACCCGCCGCCGCCGCCGCCGCCGCCCCCAGAAGAGTCGTCGCCGCCGCCCCCTCCTCCCACCACCTCCTCCCCGCACCCCGCCAGCCGCAGCCATTGGCTGCATGTCCGGTCCAACCAGATGCGCACGATTCCTGCGAATACTTCGTCGCCACCCTTGCAACACCCCGCGCGAGCTTCGCTTCCTTGAAATCGGGCTCCCCGCGCCGATCGGCGAACGCGTCCGGCCAGACACCGCCGTGACGGGCACGGAAATCGTCGAGGGCAATCAGAACGTCCTTATCATTCTTTGCGGCCGCGTCGTCCTTCTCCACCGCGGCGAGCAACGCGGGATCCCTCTCGAGCGCAGCGAGCAGGCGCTGCTGGTCCAGGTCCCAGTGCCCCGCGGCGAGGTTCCACGTCAAGCCCACGCCCGCCCGCTCCCGGCGCACGAAAGCCGCCACCTGCCGCGCCGCCTGAGGCTTCAGCTTGAGGAGCTGCTGCCAGACGGGCCACTCGGGGATCGCCTGCGGCTTCAGGTCCGCCAAGTACACGGGCGGCTTCAGGTCGCCACTCGGGGACCGCCGCGCGCCCTCGGCGGCCTCCACCCTGTACATTATGTCGCGGTCGCCCTCGAGCTGCTGCAAGCGCGCGGCCAGGGCGTCGCCCATGCGAGCGACGCCGCCGCGCGCGCGGCACCAGGCCCGCAACAGCCAGAGCTCCGCGGGCACGTCGCCCGGCTCGCCCGTGCAGTAGCCGCGCCGCCCCTGGGGGAACGTGTCGGCGGCGAAACCCGACTCCACGGCCTCGGAGAAGAACGCACGGCCAGGGCCGGCCCACGCTTTCGGGATACCGAAGACGCGCGGCCAGGGCGCCAGCCTGCTCCCGTCGGGCCCCGCGCGCTGGTACCACGGCTCCAGAGCGTGTCGCTGGTCCAGCTGCACGCTCGCTTCGCAGTTGTCCTGGTGGAAGCACTCGTCCTCCAGCAGCAGACCACGGAACTCAGCGAATCCGTTCTCCCCCCCCGCCGCGCACCGGGCCGCCTGCGCGCGCTTCCTGGCGCGGGCGCGCTCCGCCTCCACCGCCTCGCGCTTCATCACCGCCTGGCTAGGCAGCTTCTTCGGCGCGAAATGCAACCTCTTACACCAACCATCGACCTCTCCGTCGGTCAGCTCCCGCGCGCTCTCGAAATCCTGCTGGCACTTGTAGCAGAGGAAATCAGAGGGCAGGCGCAAGAGCACGCTGCCGTGCACCGGGGCGCCAGGAGCGCCGTCCAGCCGCGCCTGCTCTGCGTACCGCGCCTGGCGCGTCGCCTCGCGCACCTCCCCCGGCCTCCAGACCTCGCCCTCGGCGGCGTCCAGCGACGGCAGCAGCGGCGCGCGGACCGGCCCCGGCTTGCCGTCGTCGCGGAGCGACGCGCGCCAGCGCAGCGGCTCGCGACGGCAGCAGACCCAGACCTCGCGCTCCACGCCCTCCTGTTCGAGCCGTTGGAGCAGGCGCTGCCACTGCTCCCAGGGCTCCCGCACGTCCGAATTGGGCACGGGCGTGCGGCGCAGCAGCTCGGGGTCGGCCCTGCGCAGGCGCCGGATCGCCTGCGACCGCGCCACGTTGTCCTGCGCCGTGGCCGCGTCGAGCCCCAGGGCGACGTCCCGCAGCCGCTCCCGCTCCGCCACCTGCCGCTGCAGCTCCGCGTCCGGGGCCTCCCCCGCGAAGAACCTGGGCGCGACGGGCACATACGACAGCATGCAGGTCGCAAGCACGTACCGCACGAAATCCTCGTGCTCCTCGTCGATGCCCGTGGGGAGCTCCTCCTCGTCCGCCATGCCCCGCGGCTCCTCCTCCGCGTCCGCCATCTCTGCGTCCCCCTCCTCCTGCTCCCTCCGCTCCTCGTCGCCCTGCTCCTGCTCCTGCTCCCCCTGCTCCTGCTCCTCCTCTTCCTGCTCCTCTTCCTCCTGCTCCTCTTCTTCCTCCTCCTCCTCATCCTCCTCCCCGAGCGCCTCGCGGCGCGGCTCTTCGGCCGCCGGGGCGGCCAAGGCTTCGCGGACCCGCCTGTCTTTGGCCAGGGCAACGAAGACGTCGAGCCCGAGCGCGGCGCCCTGCAGCGCGTCCACGTGCTCCAGCAGGGCGGCCACGAGCGCGGTCTTCACCCGCCGAGCCAGCGCCCTGTCTGCCCTCTGGAACCTAGCGAACATATCCGGCGTGACCTCCGCGCGCCGCTCCTCCGCGAGGCAGTCGGCCGGGTCCTCCTCTTCCTGCTCCTCCTCCTCCTCGCCGAAAGCCTTCTCCTCCTCCTCGGCCGCGCGCCGCAGCAGCTCCAGCCGCTGCGCCTCGAGCGCCCGCGCCTCCGCCCCCCTGCTCTCGGCATCGCGCCGCGCGGCGGCCGCCTGCGCGTACTTCTGCCGCAGCGCGTCGAAGGTCGCGGGCGCGTTGAACGACGCCGCGCGGCCCTTCCGCTCGTGGTTCGCGATGAAGTTCGCCAGCCTGCGCTCCTCGTCATCCTCCGCCTTCTCCACCGGCATCCTCTGGTTCTTCTCGCACCACGCCTCCAGCGCCTGGACCTGGATGAGATCCGCGTCCAGCGCCGCCTCCACTGCGCTCGCCAGTGCTCGTCCAGGCCCTGGCGGCCGTGCGCGCGCACGTTGCCGATCCACATCGCGAGCAGACGCTCCCGCGCATCGTCGTCATGACCGCCGCTCCTGGGCGCGCGCCCGTGTGTCTCCACGAAAAGCTTTACCTCGAGCACACGCTGCTGCGCCGTCCGCCGCTGCCACATGCCCCTGTTCACCAAACGATCGAACCTCTCCTGGTTGTCATCATCCAGCTTGTTCTGGCCAGTGGTGACATTGTGGATCCACTTCGCGAGCTTCTTCTCCTCCTCGTCCTCTGCCCCCTGCTTCGGCAGCTCGTCGAGCACCTCCACGTGCTCCTCGATGCGGTCCAGCATCGCGCGGGCGCGCGCGCGCCTCTCCTCCCGCCGGTCCACGATCCCGTCGAACCGCGCGCGCCGCTCGGGCGTCAACGGGAAATGCCCCGTGCTCACGTTGTGCACCCATGTCCCAAGGGCGGACTCCTTCTGCGCTGGAACGCGGTCGTGCTCAGCCACGTGCCTCGCCAGCTCGCCCAGCATCTCCTCTGAGTGGTCCCGCGATCGCGCCTCCGCGCCAGCACGCTGCACACCGCTCATGTCGATGCCCAGGTGCGCCGCGAGCGCAGCCCTGTACACCTCAATGTCCAATCGCTTGCGGTCCGGGCCATCCCAGCGCCGCGAAGACGGCACCCCAGTCTCGCGGTCGCCCCGCAATCGCGCAGCCAATTTTTCCAATTCAGCGAAACTCATCCGGGCCAACGCCGCCGCGTCACCCCCATCGCGCGCGCCCCCGCGAGCGCCCTGCGCCCCTGCGGCACCCTGCTCCACACGGCGCTTCGGCGCCCCGCCCCGCAGCGCGCCACGCCCCGCACCCGCGCGCGGCGACCGCGACGCCGAGCCCGAACGCCCGAGCGCGACGACGCGACACCACGGCGCGCTCTCGGCTTCCCCCCACTCCACGTCACCAGAACCCACCGACTCCTCCACCGCGCACACATGACCGCCGTCAAGCCACAGCAGAGCACCAGCGCAGAAACCCGTCGCGTGCCCCAGCGACCACGCCACGCGCCCTCCCTCCTGCGCTCCGAACGCTTCCACAGATTGCGCAGAGAACACACGCACGCGCAAGAAGCGGGAGCGCAAGTGCTGGACCACGACCTCAAGATTGCAGCACTCCACCACCGACCCACAAGCGCCGGAACCCTCGTGGTTCTGGCACGCGCGGCCGAAATGCCGCGCAGCGTCGCCCCCGACAAGCTCAGCCACTGCGCTCTGCAGACACTTCCCACGCCACTCGACTGGACAACTCCCGCGCGCGCGGCGGTTCCCCCGCCCGCGTCCGCCGCGCGGCCGCGGGCGAAGCGGGCGCGCGGCACCGAATGCACCCACAGACGTGGGCACGGCGCCGCCCTGCGTCGCCCCGCTGAGCCCCGCCGGACACGCTCCGAGCGCGATCATGGCGCAGGCAGCGCGCACGGCCATGTCCCCGACGAAGTCCTTGGACTCCCGCGCAGCCCGGCACTTCGCTCCGCAAATCCCGACGCCCGGCGAGAACCGGCGCGCACAGACGCGGCGGCCGCCGCACGTCCGCGCCGAGAGACCGTAGAGCGCGCAGCAGAACCACCGGCCAGCTCGGGCGCGTCCGGGAGCTCCCGCGCGAACACATCCCGCTGCCGCCACCAGCGCGCCGCCGCGATCCTCCTCGTCATCACCACTCTGCTGTCTTCTTGCGGTTGGCAAACGCCCAGAGCGACCAGAACGCAGGCTGCGCGCAGGGCCGCGTCGCCCACGGTCCACGACGCGTCGGGCGCAGGCGCGGCGGCGGCGCGCGGGGGGCGCGCGCCGGCGGCTCGTCGGGTCGACGGCACAGGCCGCGCGCGCGGTCAGGAACTGCTCCAATCGCCCGTTGTTGTGATTCGCAAGCGTTTTTCTGCCCGGCGCGCTGTGTTGAAGACTCGGCGCCAGCTCGGGAGCTGCAGCCATGGGACGACCGGGTGCAGGCGTGATCCACGAGGAGGTCGTCGAAGATTCCGCGTTGGAGGCGGCGGAGCGCGAGCAGAAATCGCTCTGGAAAGCGTGCCGTACGTCGTGCCAGCGGGTTCGGCGTACGCGGCGGAAGGCAGAGTGGGCGCGGCGGACGGAGGCGGCGGCCGAGCGGAACGAGCAGCTTGCACACCGTGTGCTGCTCCCTGTTATGCCGCGCCCCTTGTTGCGCGATGCGTCGCCAGAGCGGGCTTCGTCTGGGCGCAGCACGCGGGCGAGCATTTGCCCTTCCCAGAACGCAGCTCTGTGCATTGTGCACCACTCCTTCAAAACTAATCTTATCTACCCTGTCCGGTACGGCCCAGGGGGTGCCTCTCGGCCTGGGATGGAGGGTTCGGGCCCAGTACGGCGCCCGGGACGAGTACGTGCTGGCCCCTACAATAGCACCCCGGTACGGCTGTGCTATTGGGTCCACCAGTCGCCACTCGCCCCCGCCCGAGACGACAAAGGGCCCGGCACGGCTCCCGATGTCGTCCTCCAAGGTCTTCATAGCACTCCGGTACGGCTGTGCTATAAAGCGCCAAGGAGGCGGCGAGGTGAAAAGAGAGAACTCTGGTCTGAGGGATGGACCAGAGTGAGGAGATTCGCGCTCCCGAGCCTCCGGCCAGTGCCGGAAGCCCGAGAGCGCGCCCAGCGCCGCTCAGGCGCCGCGCAAGCCGTGCGCGCCCCCCCGGCCGGCCCCGCGGGGCTGGGGGTGCGCTGGCGGCCGCGCGGCGCTGCGGCGCGGGCGTCGGGGCGTGGCGTCGTCGTTCTCTTCGTCGTCCCTCCTGCTGTGCTTCGGCTCTCTTTCTTCCTGCTTCTCTCCTGCTGCTCTTCTTTCCCTCTCTCGTCTCTCCTTTGTTCTTCCTTTTCTGTTCTCCTCTGTTGCTCTGTTTTTTCCCTCTCTGTCTGTTCTTTCCCCTTTGTGTCTTCCTTCCGCGTTCCTGTTTCTCCTGTTCTTTGCTCTCTGGCTGCTTCTCTGCTTTTCCCTCCGTTCTTTTCCCCCTCAGTCCTCTGTTTGCTGTTCACTCGAGCAGTTTAACGACCTGCTCAGGTCGGGGCCCCCTTTCCCACTCGAGCAGTTTAACGACCTGCTCAGGTCGTGCTCAGGTCGAAGCTTGCCCAAGCGCCAACCCCGGGTTCTTGCCCCGGAGCCACGCGCGCCCGGAGTCTCGCCCCCAGGCCACTCGTGCACACGGTTTATGCGTGCAGGGACGGCCTAACGCACGCGGTTCACCGTGTGTGCAGAACGCGCCCAGGGTCTCGCCCCCCGGGCCGCGCGAGCGCCAACCCCCCGGTCCTCGCCTCGAGGCCGCAAGCGCTCAAGACTTGGTAGCGTCCAAAACCCGGATAGCAAAGAGGCACTCACACAAACGAGCACACGCACATAAGCACGCACACACGAACACACACACACACATACAAACACATATACATACACAAGAACGCACACATACGCCAGCATGTTCCACACACACACACACGCACACACACACACACACGCACACACTCACACACACACACACGCACACGCAACACATCCACGCGCAAAGGGCGACACACACGCGCAAACGCGCACACACGAACACACAGCACATCTCACATACACACAGGGACGCGCACACGCACACGGATCACACAATCACATAGACACACGGGGGCACACACAAACACCCACACGCACACACGCACACACACACACACACACTCGCGCACGCACAACCCACGCACACAGACGCACACGCAAGCATCCATGGAAACCAACGCACTGACGACCACACGATGACGCACGCACCGCAGCCAACTCGGCCCCCCCCCCCCGCGCTCCCCTGCCGCCCCCACGCACCCCCGCCCTCCCCGCCGGCGCTCCGGAGGGGGGAGGCACCGCCCCATTTTGGGGCCGGCCCTCCCTCCGCACCAACCACTCCGCCCTCGCGGAGCGCCAGAGGGGGGGGAGGGGGGAGGGGTGGGGGGCGCGCGGACGGCGGCAGCACCGCGCGCACGCACGCGCACACGCACATGCGCTGACGAACAACGAACAGGATGGCAAAGAGGATATCACACAAGCAAGCACACGCACACACACACAGACTAGCACACAAGAGCACACACGTACGCCAGCATGCTCCACACACATGCGCACATACACACATGCACACACACGCACACACACACACACACACACACACACGCAAAGGTCCACACACACACACGCGCAAACGCGCACACGCAAACACACATATATACACAAGAACCCACACAGACACACAGACACATGCAGCCACACATGCAGCCTGACAGACACACAGACACATGAAGCCACAAATCTGACACACAGCTTGAGGAGCTTGAGGACATGCAGCCACACAGACACACAGACATAAACACACGCACACGTTTACACACACACGCACACACACGCGCGAGCACCCAGACACGCACGCGCACACGCACACACGGTCGCGCACACACACACACACACACATACGAGACACGCGCGAGCACCCCACACCACCACCACCACAAACACACACACACACACAAGCGCACACACAGACGCAATCGCGAACACCCGCGGCTAACCACGCACAGACGACAACGCGGTGACAGACCCAGTCCCCGACTAAGCAGCGCACTCGACCCCCGCGCCCCCCAGCCGCCCCCAAGCGCCACCGCCCACCCCGCCGGCGCTCCGGAGGGGGGAGGCACCGCCCCATGTTGGGGCCGGCCCTCCCTCCACTCCAGCCACTCCGCCCTCGCGGAGCGCCGAAGAGATGGGGGGAGAAGGGGGAAGGGGGCGGCGGGGGTGCCAGCGCCGTGCTCGCACACAGACACACACACACACGCACACACAAGGATGCACGTTTCCTCAGGAAGCGCGCCGCGTCGCAGGCGCGAGCGCGGGTCTCAAGTGCACACGCGGACATACACGCGCACACTAAGACACACAGACACACATACACACACAGGAATACACAAACGCACGCCCGCACACTCAATGAGGGACGCCCTGGCAAGCGGCCATGGAGGGGCGATCTCATCCCAACCTGTGTGGATCAGAGCGGGGTAGGTCTACGCCTGTCCTGTCTGTCACGCGGCCCCGTTCGCCCTCTTCGCGTCGCCTGCGCGCGGTCTCCGCCCCCCTCGCCTGCTGCGCCTTCTCGTGAGCCTCCACGTCCGGAATCCCGATTGTGGCGATGCGCGGGCGCGCTTGAGGGCGCTGCGGTTCGGTGGACGCCGTGCCAGCGCCGGCGCCCACACGAACGACAACGCCAGCCACAATCCTCGTCGTCGCCCCGCCTCCACCGCCCACTGACGGGGCCGAAGCCCACAGTGCGCGCCAGCATCCCCAGCACCCTCGGACGCGGCGGCCTCTCGCGCACCCTCGAAGCCGCCCTGGGCGAACACCTCTGGAGGCGCAGCCGCGGGCGAAGCCTCGGGCAGGGTCCCCGCCGCTGGAACCACCGGCGCAGAAACAGCGCCCGACGCACTGCGCGCCGCTCGCTCCTGGAACTCCTTCAACTGTGCCTCCGGGATTGCCCCGTCCACGCGCCCATGCCACCCCTTTGCCCCTTGCTGGCCGAAGTGCCTCTTGCAGAACACGCCGCATCCCTCCGCGGGGAAACTGCGGCACTGCGCACCCACTCCATCCCCCCAAGTACGAGCCAAACATTTCCGTTCATCGATCATCTTCGGCGTAAAGCGATGCCACTCGCGGTCGGCAGGTGGCGCCCCCACGCCTGGCTCGACCGCGGCAGGAGCCGGGCCCGCGGACGGGACGCCCGAGGCCCTGCCAGCGTCGTCGTCCTCGCCGCCCGTGCTGCCCAGAGCAGGCGGGGACAGCCCGCGCTTCTTGCCCCTGCGCAACGGCGGCTGCGGCTGCCCCGAAGCGCCGGGGTCCCCGTCGCCAGCGCCAGGATCCCCGCCACCCGCCCGACGCCGCTTGCCCAGTGGCTCGCCACCCGACGCCTGCTGCCCGGCGGGCGCACTCGGCGGCGCAGACGGCGCGGCAGACGTGCTGGAAGCAGCGCCGCCGCCGCCATCGCCGCTCCCCGCAGACCCCGCCGCGCGCCCGCCTGCATGCCCGAGAGGCGCAGTCGGCGGAGCCGGCGGCGCACCAGACCGTCCCGCACCAGCGCTGCCGCCGGCGCCCCCCGCAGACCCCGCCGCCGCGCGCCCGCCGCCTCCGCCCCGCGGACCCGCCCTGCGCACATACGCAAACACATACGCGCCCATGTGCACCTGGTGGTTTCAGGCGATCTGCGCCCAAGTCTGGAGGTGGACAGTACTGTCGTCGAATTTGGCGTATTCGTTCACGCCCACGGATGCATACGCATAGTAGTGTCCGCTCGTCGCGCTTTCGCCCTGGTGCACCACGACCCCCGAGAAATCGTACTCGCACACGGAATCCACAGGCCGCAGAATCTGAGGAAAGCGCACAGGGCGTCTGTCGTACCACTCGCCTATCACCCGCTGCACGATCACGAAGAGCACGGGCGGCGACCGCTTCCAGCGATTGCCTGTATATACCCTGATGCCTTGACAGACCCCGGCCGCCGCCCTCTGAGCATCATCGAGGTGAGCGTGCGCCGGACATCCTTGCCCTGGCTCACCGACATGCCTTAATTCCAGCCGGATCAACTCCTCCAGATCGCACGGCCCCCGGTAGTCGGGGCCGAGCAATTCGGAAGGCACCACCTTGAGAAACGTCTTAATTTCCCCCTTGTCCGAACTTGCTGTGCACGCGGCGCATCGCCTCCGCTGCCGAAACGCAATGCCGCAGACGTGCTGCTGGAGCACACTGCGCTGCCCGTGAGCCCCCCCTGCGGTGCAAACGGGGTGTTCGGCCGCGGTAACGGCATGGAGGGCGGCCAGGAAGAACTCTGACGCGTCGCATTGCTTCGGTCTCCCTTGCTGATCGAATTCTGCAAATTCTCGCTCACCAAAGAGCCCCTTGCGCGCGGCGATAGCGAGTGGCGCGACGGCGTCGACCCCCTGGACAGAGAGAGCCGCGGCCTGAGCTCCGAGCGCGCACGCCGCGCAAGAGTCTGCACCCAGAGGGCACCGGCCGTGCTCGTGGAGAAGCCGACGGAAGGGAGCCAGGCGCAGCAGCACCTGCGCGACTGAGCTCACGAAGCAAGTATTGCCGAGGTTTGCGATGCCCTCGCCAGAGCCGCGGCCGCAGTGCCACTGCAGCTCCCTGGTGACCTCCTCCTGGGACACGCCGTAAGCTGCCATGCACAGATCCCGGTCCAGCGGGCGCAGCTCTGGCGGCTCTGCACCATCGCCAACAGTCGCCGCCGTGCGAAACATTTCCCCCCAAAGATCCCTCGGCACGACGGTGCCCCTACCGGCGCCGCGGCCGGCACCCCCGCGCCCACGCACCCGCGAAGCAGCGCTCCCAGTGGACGGTGCCGCCGCCGCATCTGCGGTCGCCGTCGCGTCGCCGCCGCGGCCGCGGCCCCTGCCCCGCCGGCCCTGCGTCGGGCGCAATGTATGCCGGTGGCACCGTCAGAGCCTGGCCCGGGCGCAGCGCGTGCGAGGGCAGAGGCGTCTGCACAGACGCCGCAGGGGCCACCTCCCCGTCCGAAGGCGCTGATCCAGTGGCGTCGTCGTCGTCGTCGTCGCCCACCTCGTCACCGACGCCCGCTGAGCCCCCCACGGCGCGAGGCGGGCCTGGCGGCGACGCCCGAGGCACCGTCGGCGGCGCGGGCGCCGAGCTCGACTCCGGGTTGCCCCGTCCCGCGGGCCCATCCCCCACGTCCCAGCCGTACTCCTGCGCCCTCTGCTTGGCGATTTCGTAACTCGCTTTGAAAATCCAGCTTTCGAAGCGTTGGACCCCCTCGCGGACGTACTGGGGCGGGCCCCGCTGCAGGATTTCCCAGGGCGGCAGGTTGTAGACGAGGACGCGATGGGCCACGCGAACGCGACTGAGCATGACGTACAGGTGCAGCCACCAGTCATCGGCGCCCATGTTCATGGGCTTCTGGAGCACCATGGTGGCCGCATCCATGCCCAAGCCCTGCGCCGTCTGCACGGTGCGAACTTTCTCTGGCAGCAACGGGATCTGGTACCTCGAAACCTTCACCTTCCGAAGCTTTCGCTCGCCATCGTCTTCGTAGTAGTGATGGTTCCACTCCCAGGACGCCCTGTGCGGCGCGATCTGCACGACCCCTGCTCCGAACCCTAGGTCCTCCGTGAAGTCATCAAACTTGACGAGGACACCGCGAGGCAAACGCTTGCATCGATAAAAACCGAGCCTGTGGGCGTCGTGAGTCTTCTTTTCGCGCCAATCCGCGCCCGGCGTCTCGAACTCTCGCGGGTGGAACCGCACGTCCTTGACTACCCCCTCGGCGTCCTGGACGATCTGGTGCTTCGCCGACAACTTCACGGTCAGCCGCACACGCATGCCGATGTACAGCGGGCACATGCCGATGAGGTGACCAGTGTTGTTCACGATCGGCACCTGCAGCATGGCCTTGTAATGCTCCTCACCGAAGGCCGTGGGGGCTGGGGGCAAGTCCACGGCCTGTACGTACAGCAGCATCTGCCCCTTCTCCCTGGCCTCTCGCACGGCCCGATACTGCATCTGCCTGTGCACGGCCTCCCAGGCGATGCCCATATCGAACCCGTCTTTGACAGCGGGGTCCTGCAGCCGCTTGTCGTTCTTACCGGGTCGGACCACCCACCCTTGCACCACCCTTTTCTGCTCGGCCGTGAACTTCTTGCCCTCCCTCATGGTCTTCAAGAACCCCGGCATGAAAGGGCAGGGCGCGTGCGGAGTAACGAGCCTGTCCTTGAAGCGGTGCGCCTCGTACAGAAACATCGCGTGGGTCACGCCGTCCAAGAATATCGACTGCCCATTGCGGACGTGAACCCACTGGTCGGGTGTCTCACGCTGCAGCAGGGAAGACCTCTTGCCTTTGCCGCTCACAGGGCCCAGCTGATAAAAGTCACCCAGGAACATGACAATCGGAGCCTTCCCGAACATGTGTCCCCGCTCCATGTACAGGTCCACGTCGCAATTGTGCGTCGCCTTCCGGGCTTTGCACATGCGAAACGATGCAGCGCCGAGAAGCGCAGGCGGCACCAAGGACACCTCCTCCACGATGACGGCCTTGAGAGCGTTCATGCGGTCCACGAAATCATCCTCGACTTTCTGCCCGGAGAGCCTAGCGATGGTCAAGGCCTGCTGCCCGCTCAGCCCGAAGCCGCAGTGGATCGTCTCCCCCCCGATGACGCGCGCAGCGCTGTTCGACGAGGCCACGGCGATCTCCGATCCCTTGCCGAACACCTCGGCGAACAGACGCCGCAGCAGTTTCACCACCTCCGTCTTCCCCGTCCCGCCCTCCCCGTGCAACAGGAGAGCCATCTGCTCCACCGGCTTAGGGCTTTTTCCGCTGTCCAGATCTTGATGGCATGCCACGATGGCCTCCACCTGGCCCACGAGCAGGGCGACCACCGCCTTCTGCTCCTGATTGAACGTCACGGGGTTCTCCGCCCTGTTCGCCCACTCGTCAAACAGCCTCTCCGCGATGTCGCGCGCCCGCGGCGGCCGCTTCTCGTCGCCACCAACCGCGGGCGCCGGCGGCCGACCAGGCACGAGCACGGCAGGCGCCGAACCCGCGAGGCCGCTCCGCCCGTCGCCATCCCCAGGCAAGCCCTCTGCTCCCTTTTTCCTGTATCGGAACGCCTCCTTCTGCTGTGCTTTGCCCACCTCGAACTGAGAGTCGTCCAACTCGAGACCGCCGAAGCCAGTCTGCCCTCCACTACTCGCGGCAGCAGGCTGCGGCTTATGGTCTTTCGCATAGCCGTCCGGGAAGATATTCTTATAGACCAAGCTTTGTGAGGACCCACGAATTCCCTCCAACTGGGCCACCGCGGGCACCTCGCTATCCTTCACGAGGTGCGCGGGCCTCTGTCGGTGCGCCGCCCACGCTTCGTCCGCCTCTGCCTCGTCCACCTCCTGAGCAAAACCATCCAACGCTCCGCCGCCGGCGCCCGCCCCCTCCTCCTCGTCCGCCTCCCCGGCAGGCCGATTCTCCGCTGGCTGCAGCTCAGAGTACACAAAGTCCTTGGCCTCCGGACGAGTCTTGATTCGCGGCCGCCCTTTCGCCTCCGCCTCCACGTCGAGGTTCGTCGCGACCTGGATGGTCCAGCGCGCCATGAACTCGGCGGCGCTGGGGCGCTGTGCAAAATGGCCCGGGCCCTCCTCGGAGCCGCGATCCAGATCGATGTCCTCGATCGTGAACCACTTTCCAGCTCGCCGCTCGCAAAGCTCGTACTGCCTGGACATCGCCACCTGCTTCGCCCACCACTCCTCCCAGGCAGGCTTATGCTTCCCGGACGCGTCGACACCGGCCCTGTAGGGCGCCCAGGCTGCCGCCCCCTTCTCAGCCGGCTGCAACGGGCAAAAAATCACCGACTTGAACAGCGCGTTCACCTCTTCCTCTTTCTCCTTCGAAGGCATCGCGAAGCCGAAGAACTTGGGCACCCTGAACGGCGCGCCGACGCGGAGCTTCTGCACTCGGGAGGCGGCGGCCGGGTGCGAGTCTGCGAACGCGTACGTCTCGAAGTCCTGCGCGTCGAAGTTGAGCGGGTTGGCCTGAGCTGTGTACACGTACATGGCGTAATGGTACATGCCCATGGACTTCAGGGGCTCCCTGTCGCCGCGATGCAGCCAGTCCATCTTCATGTCGTGCTCCTGCCGTGCCCGGTATTCGACGGCCTGCTGCTGCTGCTCCTGTTCGGGCTGGCCCTCCCCAGCAGCACCGGCACCCGCGCCCTCCCCGACGACGCCGTTGACGACCTCGGCGCGAAGCGTTGCGCGCCCCTCGCCCAGCGCATCCATGATACCGCCCCCCCCCTCGCCGTCCCGTATCTCACCGCGGCCGGGCTGGGTCCACCTCGATTCCCCCTCTGCTTGGGGTCGAGGTCCAGAAGTCGCCCATTTCTCGTGAAAAACGCGGGCTTGCCTAGGACCGCCAGGCGCACGATCCCTCTTGCAATACAGAGCCAGGTGTCATGGTAGCAGTAGCACATCGTGGCCATACTATGCAATCTGAAACATCATCTCGGGCAACTTCTTCAGGAGCGCCCGGAGCGAGCTGGTCGTGAGCTTGATGATTGTTCGCCTGGCAGAGTCGAGCACTCCGCCCCAGCCGCTGCGACGAGCGACAGCAGCGGCCCGGGCCCCGTCGACGTCCTCCTTGCCCTCCTCCTCCGCCGCCTCATCCGCCTCCCGCTCCGCCCACTGCTGGAGTCGGAGCCACTCCAACCCGGTGCTCTGCGCGTGCAGCACTCCGAGGTCTCCCGCGATCGGCCCCGCCTTGGTCGTGTAGTCCGTCTGTAAGTTGCCCATAGTGATGGCGCCATGAACACGGCCTCCAGAGAGGTGCAAAAACGTTGCTCCTCGCAAAGGCTGCCCGGCGAAACCGCTGACGCTCGCGCCAGCAGCTGAGGCTGAGGCGGCGGGCGAGGCAGGCGCGCGCGATGCAGGGCCGCCAGAGGCCGCGCTCGATGCGGCGCGGCCCGGCGCCCGCGACCTCGGCTCTGTCTCGACGGCTGATTCTGCCAGCTCGCGCTCCGCGCGCAGGTCGCTGTAGTAGCCCAGGCCCTGCTCCCCCTTTTTGAACAAGAACCCGGGCCGGCTGCCGTCGTAACAGGAAGCCGCGCAGAAGCTCGCGGTGTCCTCGCCCTGTGGATCTGCCGGCCCGACTGCCTGCTTTACGCCGCTTTGTTCCGGCGTCGGCGGAGGCGGCGGACCCAGGTCATACGCATCGACCAAATCGAACACAACTTCATCGCCCCCACCCATGTCCCAGATGTCCCCCGCGTCGGGATCGTCCATCGTGGTGGTCGGCGCCCCGCCGAGCAAGCCGCCTCCCCTGGGCAGGCCGAGGCGGCGGCCCACGGGCAGGCGCGCCCCACCCGCCGCAGGCGCGCGCACCGACCCCTCGCCCGCTCCGCCCACGCCCTGAGTTGCGGCCGACACCCCTGATTCCGTGGAACCTCCGCTCTGCCCGGCGCCCACGTCGCAACCGGTGCCGCCAGTCTCGGCCCCAGCCAGCGCCTCCGACGCGTCGCCGACCGGCTCGGCGAACGCACCAGGCTCCGGAGGCGGCGGCACGGCCGGGTCGACGTCGGCCGCGGACGCGCCCCCGACGCTGTCGTCGCCGGGCAGGTCGAGCACCACGCGGTCCAGACACTGGTCGTCCAGGTTGCTCCGCAGACACACCTGGCCCACAGGGTTCGTGCTCCCGTGGTACGGGTGGTACCGCACCACGTCGACGCGACCAGCTCTGCCGTGCCGGTTGCAGCGGTGCGGCCACGGGCCGTAGCCTTCAGCCGGAACGTCGTCCAGATCCAGGTGCTCGCCAGGCGGGTTCCACTGCCCCTCCTCCGACGGACCGCACGCGTACTGAACCTTCGCATCTTCTGGAAGCACCAAATCCTTCCCCTTGCGCAGGCGCCGCCAGACGAAGGAGGCCGCCGGACGCGTCCTGGACGGGTGGCTGTACACCGCAGTCTCGTACTCGTGGTAGAAGCCGAGCCGGCGCACCTTGCAGTCCTGAGGCACGTCGTCGTTCGTCTTGTGCTTCCAGCACGTGGGACCGCACCTGTGCAGGTGGCTCCGGATGATACACTTGCGCGCGTCCCGCGCGAAGCAGCGCGCCCAGGTGTGCGCCTCCTCCCCCGGGCCCTCCGCAAAATGCATGGCCGCGGCGCCGTCCGCTAGCACCGCGCGGTACGCAGGCTTGCGGCGGTACTGCGGCTGCAGCGTCACGTGCGCACCCGTGAGAGGCTCGGCAAATACCGCCGCCGGGTACTGTGCCCCCTGCTCATGGGGATCGGGCTCTGGATCTGCCAGCGGCGCGAAGGGGCGCTGCCGGAGCGGGCCCTCCATTGAGGGCTGCTGCTGCAGCATCGCCCGCTCCTCTGCGAGATCGACGTTCATCATGGCGGCAACCTGATTCCGCAGCTCTTCTGTGGACAATTTGTTGTCAGCACG
>CAUYUJ010016830.1:184603-260688 GCA_963575745.1 Prorocentrum cordatum | reverse complement strand
GGGGGGATGCGGTGCCGAAATAGAGTGGTCGGAGATCTAGACACCCTGTGCAAGAGAATAACACTATGCGGGGACATTTTTCTTTCTAACATAACACTTTTTCGCGAATCCCTAGCAACAAATGGGACGAAGTGCACACGCGCGCGTCGTCGCGCGCGCATGCCGAAATCCTTCAAAAACCTTCGGTGCCGGAAGGATTTCGCAATCGAGTTTCCAAAAAACATACAAAAACACAGGGTTTCGCAACACAGATTTGCTAAAAAAGCTTACGCGCGAGCTCTTGCGAAATCTTAAGAAAACCATTGGTTTTCAAGATTTTCACAACATGCTACCAAACGGGCGTCGCGCGCGCATGTCGAAATCTGTCGAACGCCCTTGCGCGTGTGCCGTCGCGAGAATCTTCTGCAAAAAATGAGACGAATTGCAGACACGCGCGTCGTCGCGGGCGTATGCCGAAAACCTTCAAAAAAAACCCATCGGTTTCGGAAGGATTTCAAAATCGTGCGTCCAAAAAACCTACAAGAACCCAAGGTTTCGCAACACGGATTTTCAACAAAAGCGTGCGCGCGCGCTCTTGCGTCGTCGTCGTCGTCGTCGTCGCCGTCTTCCCTCCTCCCGCGTCGTCGTCGTCGTCGTCGTCGCCTACGTCGTCCTCTGTGTTTTCTCCTGTTTGTCGTCGTCGTCCTCTTTGGCGTCGTGGTCTTTTCCATCGTCGTTGTCGCCGTGGTCGTCCTTCCTCCTCCTCCCACGTCGTCGTCGTCGTCCGTCGTCGGCGTCTCATCGTCGTCCCTCCTATGTCGTCGCCGTCGTCGTCGTCGTTGTCGTCGTCGTCTTCCCTCCTCCCTCGTCGTTGTCGTCGTCGGCGTCGCCGTCCTTCCTCCTTCGTCGTCGTTCGCGTCGTCACCGTCCTCCCTCCTCCTTCGTCGTTGTCGTCGTTGTCGCCGTCGTCGTCCTTCCTCTTTCCTCGTCGTCGCCTTCGTTGGCGTCGTCGTCGTCGTCTTCGTCGTCGTCGGCGTCGGCGTCGTTGTCGTCGTCGAAGTCGTCGGAGACGTCGTCGTTGTCGTCGGTGTCGTCGTAGTCGGTCTTAACAGGTTTTGCAAACCAAGTTGCGGGTGGGTGGGTGGGATGTTTGCGCGAGCAGTGGAGATGACGACTTCAAGTTCCGCAGAGTGGATTCCCTACCTAGGCTCTGCCTAGAAGGGTTCTTACTCTCTTGGCTTAAAGGGCCGGGCAGTGGGAACCGGCCCGGGCGGTTCCCCCAGTATCCGCCCCGCGGTTCCTCCAGTTACGTCCCCTCAACTTAGCGTTGCTTATCTCATCTTAACTTAGCTTATTTCATCTTAACTTAGTTTAGCTTCATCTTAGCTCAGGTTTGTCTTAGCTTAGCTTACCTTCATCTTAGCTTCGCTGAGCTTTAGCATAGCAGAACACAGCAAATCATAGCATAGCGTAGCATAGCATAGCGCAGCATAGCATATCATAGCATAGCCCAGCATACCATAGCGTAGCGCAGCATAGCATAGCATAGCGTAGCATAGCATAGCACAGCACAGCACAGCATAGCACAGCGCAGCATAGCATAGCATAGCATGGGTGTAATTCCCTACCTAGGCTCTGCCTAGAGGGTTAGCTTAGCTTAGCTTAGCTTAGCTTAGCATAGCGCAGCGCTGCATTAGCATAGCATATCATATCATAACATAGCCAATCATATCATACCATATCATAGCATAGCGCAGCATAGCATAGCATAGCATAACATCGCATCGCATCGCATAGCATAGCATAGCATAGCATAGCATAGCATAGCGCAGCTTATCATATCATATCATAGCATAGCATGACATATCATAGCATATCATGCCATAACTTAGCAGAGCACAGCGCAGCATGACATAGCATAGCATATCATAGCATACCATAGCATACCATAACGCAGCATACCATAGCACACCATTTCATAGCACAGCACTGCATAGCGCAGCATAGCATGGCATAGCATAGCATAGCACAGCATAGCAACTAATGCTGCTTTCCTAGGGGCTCCAACTTCTAGGTAGGGTCGCACTGGGGTAATAATGTTTTTTTCAATCCGAGCGGGTCATCCTCGAACATGTAAATGTCGTCACTTTTGGGCTCCTGAGGCTTGAATATGTGGGAAGTATCAGGCGGGAGCCTCGTTTGTGAGTGAAATGCGAAGAAGTCGCAGGCGGGAGCCCTCTCCCCTATGGGGACCGCATATTCTGGTTTTTCTTCGCATTCAAAGTGGGGTTCTTGTTTTTCTTTGGACACTCTCCGCGCAGGAACCTACCTCCCACTCTCCGACTCACTCACGCATTCACCCCGTCATCCGTCATCATAACCATCGGATACCATCATCACCACCATCACCATCATACTCAGTCATTCACCATCGATCAACATCACCACCGGCCATTGATCTTCATCATCATCAGCATCACCACCACCGCCATCATCATCATATTCAGTGTCGCACATCACACACATTCTCTCTCTCATCGCTCAGCATCATTTTCTCTGGACACCCCGCGCAGGAACATTTTCAGTCGCACATCGCACACTCTTTCTCATCACTCAGCATCATCAGTCGGGAGCCTCGTCTGTGGGTGAACTGTGAGGAAGTCTCAGGCGGGAGCCCCCTCCCTATGGGGCCCGCACTTCATGTTGGTAATCCGAGCGGGGCATCCTCGAACCTGTAACTGTCATCACTTTTGGGCTCCTAAGGCTTGAATATGGGGGAAGTATCAGGCGGGAGCTTCGTCTGTGAGTGAATTGTGAGGAGATCCCAGGCGGGAGTCCCTTCCCTATGGGGCCCGCATTTCATGTTGGTAATCCGAGCGGGTCATCCTCGAAATGTAACTGTCGTCACTTTTGGACTCCCGAGGCTTGGGTATGGGGCAAGTCTTAGGCGGGAGCTTCGTCTGTGAGTGAAGTGTTGGGAAATATCAGGCGGGAGGGTCCGCATTTCATGTTGGTAATCCGAGCGGGTCATCCTCGACTTTGTAACTGTCGTCACTTTTGGGCTCGTGAGGCTTGAATATGAGGGAAGTCTTAGGCGGGAACCTCGTCTTTGAGTAAACTGTGAGGAAGTCTCAGGCGGGAGCCCCCTCCCGATGGGGGCCGCATTTCATGTTGGTAATCCGAGTGGGTCATCCGCGAACCTGTAACTGTCATCACTTTTGGGATCCTGAGGCCTGAATTTGGAAGAAGTCTCAGGCGGGAGCCTCGTCTGTGAGTGAACTGTGAGGACGTCTCAGGCGGGAGCCCCCTCCCTATGGGGCCCGTATTTCATGTTGGTAATCCGAGCGGGTTATCCTCGAACTTGCAAGTGTCGTCAATTTTGGGCTCCTGAGGCGTGAATCTGGGGGAAGTATCAGGTGGGAGCCTCGTCTGTGAGTGAATTGTGATGAAGTCTCAGGCGGGAGCCCCCTCCCTATGGGGCCCGCATTTCATGTTGGTAATCCGAGCGGGTCATCCTCGAACCTGTAACTGTCGTCACTTTTGGGCTCCCGAGGCCTGAATATGGGGGAAGTATCAGGCGGGAGCTTCGTCTGCGAGTGATTTGTAGGGAAGTTTCACGCGGGAGCCCCCTCCCTATGGGGCCCGCACTTCATGTTGGTAATAGCGGGTCATCCTCGAAATGTAACTGTCATCACTTTTGGGCTCCTGAGGCGAATATGGGGGAAGATCAGGCGGGAGCCTCGTGTGTGAGTGAACTGTGAGGAAGATTCAGGCGGGAACCCCCTCCCTATGGGGCCCGCACCTCTCGTGCTTCCTTCGGGTCGTCCTCCGGCGCGCACTTCCTTCGGGTCGTCCTCCGGCGCGTATCCGCCGGGACGCACGACGTGCGCTTCCTTTGGGTCGTGTTCCGCGCCAGGAGGAGGAGGAGGAGGAGGAGGAGGAGGAGGAGGAGGAGGAGGGAGGAGGAGGAGGAGGAGGAGGAGGAGGAGGAGGAGGAGGAGGAGGAGGAGGAGGAGAAGCCATTGGGCGCAAGCCATTTTGGCAGCGACCGAGGCTTAGGCGTCGCGCTCCTGGGCGGCACAGTTTGCTGCTGACTGGAGACGCGCGCGACACGGCGCCTTCCACAGGAGAAAAGGAGCCCTCCTGGCACAAACGACGACGAGCAGTTAGAGGACGAGCTCGCTTGTTGTTGGCTATTGTCAAAGCAAAGAATATTCTCCAATATCATCATTCTTATCAGCAGCCCAACATGCCGGGTGGAAGGTCCCAAGGACCAAAACCAGGTCAAACATGGAGCTGCACATCATGTCATAGGCAAGTCAAAGGGCATCACTGGACTTGCAGATGTGGTATGCATTACGACAACAACTACCGACAGGGTGCAGGGCAGTGGACATACCCCAAGGCTCGGCCACCCAGTCGCCCTCGTGTTACAGCAGATCACGACATCAATGACCAAGAGATCCAGAAGTTCATATCGCGAATTGTTCCAGCATCTCGAGCAGATACGCATGATGTGTCATGGTACCAGATGCCTCCACAGCAGCCCAAGGAACGTAGAGAGTTCAGGATCACGCTACGAAAGAAGATGGAATCGTTGGCCAAAATATGTATTGCAGCAGAGGGAGCCAACAGAAATTGTGACGGCACCCTCTTTGAGCTCTCTATATGTAAGTTAATGGATTCTCAGTGTTTTAAGGTCGGCAAGCAGCTGCTCTATATGACTAACATGAAGACCATTCAGACCGACAAGCTCAAAAATATCAGAGAACGAATCAAGAACCTCAGTGCGGAAGAAGTCGAAATAGAAGAGGAGCTTGAGAAAATTAAGCAAGTAATAGCAGAGTTGAATGAAATGGACACCAGTGATGACGAAGAAGCTCACACTCATTGTGACATTCATCATGGACCTATTGGAGCTCGGCCAGATCATAGTGCTGCTGACGTACACATGGCTGCGCCTGCCTACGACATCAATAAGGGAGCAGGCAAAGGATCTGCCTCACCGCCGCCACCACAGTGGTGGACAGGATCGCCTTCAGCGCCAGCAGTGTGGGATCCAGCACATGGCTGGACAAGTGGATCTACAGCGCCGCCGCCGCCATCAAGTACCAACCAGGACAGTCTCAGTCAGCAAATGAATCAGCTTATGTCAGTTGTGCAGGGAATGATCCATACGCAGGCAGTTGTGGATGACACCCTCACGCGCATGAGTTACATTATGATGCAGCAGCAGCCGAACCAACACAACTCATCATCGACAGTTTTTCGAGCAGGGGGGGATTCTTCGGCAACATTCCCGCCAGCCCCGCCAGAGCCGAAGAAAGAGGAGGTCACAGGCACAGCCGCACCGATAGCTGCTACGCCGCCGTCACATGGAAGAGTGCCCAAATCGCCGCCAACATCATTCGGTGCAGACCATCTCGGAGATGCTATCCCAGCGCCCGCTCCGTCCTCAGTGCCGCCAGCTCAGAAGACGCCATGGCCAGCTATGCCATCTGCTCATCATCCAGAAGAAGTGCCAGTCCCAGAAGAAGGAATCTCACCGACGCAGCCAGTCGAGACGCAGGAGGATCCGTACTTGAAAGGACCAGGTACAGTCACTTCACCATCTCATCGAGGGTTCGGCGCAGTCCCAATCATCGACCTGAGCGGCTCCACCCAGCAGTCGCAGGAGAACAGGATCAGGCAGCGCTCAGGGGAGCGCCCGAACGATCCAGAGACGTCGAGCCCGCCCAAGAAGGAGAGCAGGATCTACGACCAGTAGGAGTGAAGCCGCAGGCAAGCACTCACAGGCCCATCAGATGGGGCTCGAACTCACTTTTGTTTTTTGATGCTGACTCGCTGGGTCTTCAGGCCCCCCATAATCACACTCCAGGGTACAATTTTGGCTCCATGTCCAGACCTAGAGAGTCAGCAAAAAATCGCCTAGGATCAGGATCAAGTGCTGTAGAGCACGCAGTGTCGGGTAATCTACGCAGCGTCTCCAACCAGCCTACTCACAGATATTGCAGTTTAGCCCTACTATTAGTGCAGGCTTGCACTTGTCTGGGGTCACCTTGTGCAATAAGTTTGCTTGCGAGTGTATGTGCCGCATCCTTGCTTCTTTCACCCTCATCTAAGAGAGATTTCCCATCCTCCAGCCTCTGCCTTAAATTTAACAGCGACGGCAATGCAAACTACTCGACAGGTGAAGGGATCACCTTCGTGATACCAGCAATTAAGCATTTCAGTTGTATCTGGCATTGCTGTGAAGCGAACTCTGGGCACGCTTTCATGAATCCTAGTGAGCCTCCCTCCATATGCGAGAAGGCCCGCGCCGAGCTGATCGAATCTGAAGCAGATCCGAGACTACTCCGAACTTGGGATAGGGTTTGGGAGGTCGGGAGATGCGAGATCGCTGCGAGAGCTCAGAGCTCAGCCAGTTTCGCCCTAGCTTGCCCGAGATACGCACGACGCTCGAGGCTCGCAAGTGCTCGGCTTGAGAACCCAGCCCAGAACCCTGACCTGAAACACTGTATTGATCGAGGTTTACCTGAGTTCGTCATTCATCAAATGGCAGAGTTCGTGATGCATGGAGTTTGCAGCCTTGCCACAGGAGGCTCGGAGCCTCCATTTTTCACCTGTGCGCGAATAATTCACACGCCAGAGTTCAGAATACAGCAGTCACTTCTAGGGCTTCAGACATCAGTCCAGTTTCCGCACATATCGCATGCTCGTTTACAGCACGTACATGCAGATCGGCACGCATTGGCTCGATGTGTTTGTATACCGCTACACATGATCTGCGTGGGCACGGGCATGCGAATAGCACTCTTCCCCCCTAGCCACTTTTGTAAGCTTCCTTATCTCTTCCCTGCACTCCAGCACAGCATCAGCGTAGGATCAGCTCTCAGTCACAATCCTACTCCCTTCCCTGCTGATCAGTTCGGTTCTCCTCACAATGACACAGAAGACATGCAAGTATGCACATGTCCAATGGAAATATTACCTGACATGCTTAACATCATTACCACGCACGGCAACCTAGCATGGAGAACAGAACTACCTCAACATCATGCACCCGACAATGTCAAGGTAGCGCTACAGCTATGTCCTCACAAGCAATCCACATGGCTTGCCAAGCACTACTACACAGACGGCTCAGTAACAAATCAGGAGCTGTCGACTGCAGCTTGGGGGCTAGTGGTCCTAGGTGAAGACGCAGCAGACATATCATATCAAGGGTATATCACGGGCATGGTTGCCGAAACCTGCAGGACAGCACTACCAGAGCTACATGCGACCAGTACGGACGCAGAGTTCGTCGGGGTGGTATGGGCTCTCATATGCACCATTGCCGACATGACGGTGAGAGAAGCATCTATCCACACAGATTCACTAAATGTGGTACAACTACTTGGTGGGCAACGACCTACCGACTGCAGTCCGCTTCCTTTGCTAGCAAGAGTGTTGTGGGACATCGCCAGCAAGGGAAGGGCGCTCACGATCGCCCATGTCAAGGGCCATGATGGCCATCCTTGGAACTCTCTAGCGGATCGGCTTGCTGTGTGGACGTCCAAGGAGCTCTTGGCCCCATCATTCTTTCCCAACGAGCTGGCCGACGTCACATTATACTCTAGGGCACGAGCCTGGGAATGGCTAAAGCATGCCTCAGGGGATGAGGAAAATGCCGACCCTTCCTTCAATCAAGGTTTTGAATGGACCCCAGTTGCCCCACAGGCCAAACCAGATTTCATCCAGGATCCCCCTTCCCCAGCCCCCATGGTCAAGAAGACCAACATCACCCATTCCATGAAGGTGGCTCAATGCAATGTCAAGTCCCTCTCGCAGAGGGCCGTGTATGGATGCCTCGGGCGTAAGCGTCGCATGCGTTCGGAGATAGTTCGACTCCAGCTCCAGGACATGGGGGTTCTTCTGGCTGGGCTTCAAGAAACACGGAACCCGAAGGGAATCAGGCCTTGCAAAGGCTTTCACGTTCTCTCATCAGGCATGGGCTCGATTGAGAATGAAGAAGAGGGACTTGGAGTTGAACTATGGGCGAGTCTTGATGTTCCGCATGGCCGCAAGAACGGTCACAATCTTTTTTTTCAGAGGGGGCGCTTTCGTGTGTATGACTCCACCCCACGCTTTATGCGAGTCATGATCAGAGCACCTGGTCTTTCTATCACTGCTTGCGTTGCGCATGCTCCCCACATTCGATGTGGTAAGCACGCAGTGCGAGAATTCTGGGATGACATCGAAAAACGCTTTGCAAAACACCCACCAGACATTTTCCTGGTCGATGCCAACGCAAGGCTAGGTTCCATCACCTCCCCCTCAGTTGGTCAAGAAGGTTTCTGTCAGGAACAAGATCTTCCTGGATAAATGTTGCATCGCATCTGTGCTGATGCTGAACTCAGAGTTATCAATACCTTGATGGCCCAGCCTGGTGATCACACCTTTAGTACCCACGAGGGTGAACTACACCGCATATATTACATCATTGGCTCTGAGGCTTTCCATGCCGCGTGTCAAAGTACGGAGGTCTGTTTTGAATTTCAGACAGGCCTTAAAGGCCCTGACCATTTCCCCCTGTTGGCCAACTTCGAGTGGACCAACAAAACGTCCTTCCCCCAAAGCAAGTTCAAACCGCTCGACAAAAACAGACTTCGAAACCCCGAGGACCAGCACATCTTTACATCCCTCCTTAAGGAGATTCCGCTCAGGTCATGGGAAGTTGAGCTTAACGAACATGCAGCAGGAGTAGCGCGTGACATCCACGAGGCGGCGCAGCAAGCCTTCCACATCAAGTCCGTCAGAGCGCGACGACCCTGCATCAATCAGCCCACCCTGGACCTCGTACGGCTACGGCGAGGGATTGTTAAAGCATTAGCTCGCACTCAGGGAAGTGAAAAACCAGAAGCGCAACGGCTGCTCTCAGCTCTAGCTCATGGCATTCGTTTTGGCAAGTTTTCTATCTTAGGCGGCCCAGCTGACGTCAACCAATGGGGCAGTTTGTTTCGGCAGCTACATGGATGGGCCTCTGAGAGGCTCAGGGCGGGGTCCACTGCTTTCCAGTTTGCCGTTTGCCTTCGTCAGTTTTGCATATCTTCAGATGCTGTCCTGTGCAATCTGGTTGAGAATGACAGGGTCAACTTCCTGAATGCTAGAGCTGATGAGTTAAAAATTTCCCTCGACCATCGGCAGAGCACTCAAGAATGGCAGCGTGTCAAAACACTGCTTAAGTGTGGGGGTCGAGGGGGCAGGCCCAAGCAAGGGCCACCGCAGCTCCCTATGGTCAAGAAACCCGACGGCACAGTTCTCATAGAAGACTCGGAGGTTTCAGAGCATATTCAAGAGCATTTTGCCAAGGTGGAATCTGGGCGCTCTGTCGATGTGGACCACCTCGCCCGAGAATACAACACCGCACCCCCCCCTATTGGAACATAGCGCTCCGCGCGATCCTTTGGTTGTCCCCACCTTATACGAAACCGAGCAGCTTCTTGGCCGACTCAAATGTGGGCGTGTTCCTGGCACTGACTTCTTTAGAGGGGATTTTGGGAGAGCTGCTCCGCGGGCTCTTGCACGTCTGATCACCCCAGTGCTGGTCAAAACATCTGTGCTTGCTCGTGAGCCCATCTCCTTCAAAGGAGGGCGGTTAGGGCACTTCTGGAAAGGATCGGGGGACCCCACCTTAGCTGCGACAAAGAGAAGCATCTTGGTGGCCGCAGGCCTGTGCTCTCTTCACCACAAACACATCCGTCGATTGGCTTTAGATTTTCCATATGCAAGCACTCTCAAGGTACCTATGGGAGGGCTGGAAGGAAGAGGATGCGACATGGCAGTTCACACAGCCAGAATGCTCTGGCAGGCAACCGAGATTAGAAAAGCCTCCTGGGGAGTGGTCCTATTGGATCTTGTTTCGACCTTCTACACTACTATCCGTCAACTAGCTCTAAAACTACCAGGAACGGACAACGAGCTTGAGGAGGCTCTAGAGACCATGCCTATCCCCCCAGTTCTCCTGGAAGGAGTGAGAGCACAACTAAACAGTCGACCCATTTTTGATCAAAACGTGGACAATGCCCATCTGCTCGCTGTCTTGCGGGATGCTCAAAGGGGCAACCTCTGGAGGGTCTCTGGAGCTTCGGATTTTATTGCACCCAGGCTAGGATCCCGACCAGGATCAGTTCCAGCAACAGACGTCTTCAACGTAGTTTTTGCTCGAGTGCATCAGACCATAGAAGACAAAGTGAGGACTCCTGGAGGCATCGAATCCGAGCTTGGCCCGCCACCACCTGGAGAGCTCTCATTTGCGAGTGCCAGCGACATGCTTCACCAAGACATGGGAGTCTCATTCGTTGATGATCTCACACAAAGTTTCATTTCCAAGCGGGCAGCCGACCTCATGGAGGCTGCAAACAGTGTGCTCGAGGCAGTGGTAACCACGTGTTTTGAGTTTGGTTTTCGGCCCAATCCCGCCAAAACAAAGGTGATGCTGGCATTTCGTGGTCCTGGGTCCAAAGCTGCATTTTTAAATAAGGAAGGCATACCACACACAGAGATTGAACTCGAACGCTGGGGGTTCAGAGCTGATATTGTAGCACATCATCGAGTTTTGGGGTCCTACCTGTCTGCCAATGGCAGCATGGCCATCGAAATCACCACCAGGGCTCAATCCTCAGGTGCGGCTCTCCCCCCCGTCCGGAAAACCATCGCGCCCAGGGCTCAGCTACCTATGAAATCCAAGGTTCTATGGGCAGAGGCTTTATCCAGCAGCATTCTTTTTTACAATTGTTGTACATGGCTAGACCTCACAAAGGGGCTAACCACTAAGCTACGTGTTGCGCACGAGAGAATCTACAGGGCAGCATTAGGCAAGCCGAGAGCCAACAACGCCGAGCAGCACGACGCCTACCACGACATCAGGCAGCACACGGATCGACTACCATACCACGTCATCGTGCGCATCAACAGGTTACGATTTCTGACACGACTGGTAGAACATGCTCCTCCACTACTTTGCGCTGCTTTGCAGTACCTTTCCAACCCCCCAAAAGGATGGGTGGCACAGCTGGTCAGAGATTTGCAGCGGCTGTCCTTGTTTCTCGATCCCTCCAAGCGGCCAGCGGACAATAGCCTACGCACTTGGCTGGCTGTTGTCAGGGGTTCCCCAAAGGCTTTTGCATCTATTATCAAAACCGCGGCCATGGAAGCTGTTGCCCATTGGTCCGACTGTTACCACCTTGACGCCTGGCGTAGGCGCATTGAAGATCATGTTAGAGACACCCCCATGGCCACTGTCAAACCTCAAGCCCCTGTGTACTTTTGTCAGTCTTGCTCCGCGTCGTATGAGGCATCGCGTGACTACAGGGCCCACGCCGGTAAGTTTCATCCGCCTCCCACTGCACCCAAAACCTTTGTGGTTGGCACGGTTTGCCTAGTTTGCTGCACGCAGTTTCATACCCCTGGGAGGCTTCATAAGCACCTCAATCGGGCCAGGTTGTGTCTCAGAACCTGGATAGCTTCAGGGAGGCGAGCGGATCCAGAAGAAATAAGGATCAATTGAACGGCCATCAAAGAGCAGTCAGCCAGCAATAGAAGAGCTGGGCATCAGGACCACCTCGCTCAAGTGCCACCGCATAAGGTCATCATGGCTCCAATCGGATTGCGAGGCACAGGGCAACCAGTTGACGAAATACCCCTTCCACCAGCAGTGCTCATAGTGAGCCCGCCCTCTGTCTTCAAAATCACCCGGGCCCCCACTAGAAGACACATGTTTGTGCTGCGCCTGTTTTCGGGGGTCAGGAGACAAGGGGGCATTCAAGACTGTTTTGATTTGTTTGTTTCAAGGTTTCCCGCCAAGCTTTTTTTACTTAGCATCGACGTCATTAATGACCCCGTCAATGGAGACTTAACCAAAGTTGAATCGGTCAGGCTGTGGATTCGTCTGCTCAAAGCAGGATACATAGCGGCAATCGTTTGTGGTCCACCATGTGAGACATGGTCTGTGGCAAGATTTAGACCCCCTGCTCGACGTGCTGACGGCTCGGTGACCACGCGACCTCCGAGGCCACTAAGGCTGCGAGATCAGTCCTGGGGGGTTCCCCACATCAATAGCAGAGAGAGGCAACAAGTCTCTCTGGGCAATAAGCTTCTCAGGACATGCATAGAGCTAGGCACTATTTGTTGGAGACTGGGAGTTCCTTTCATCATGGAACATCCTGCTGAACCTTGGGATCCCCCTGAAGCCCCCAACTCCTGGCACCTGGAAGAAGTTAAAAGGCTGTGCGCACAACCCCATGTGAACAAACATGTCATTCACCAATGTGCATTCGGGGCCCCCTCTCGCAAACCTACTGTTTTGTTGACTGTTCATGCTCCTGGGCTAGGAGAGGCACTCGAGGCCAGGGGAGGGGGTTTCCTTTGCACCCATCCCAGGGGACATATCGCACTAGAAGGTGAAGACGAGCTTGGCAGCTGGCGCACAGCAGCTGCCAAACAATATCCGCGGGGGTTTTGTGAGTTGTTAGCTCAAGCCATGTTTCACGAAGCGTGGGTTCGGTTTCCTTGGGTATTCGTGGGTTCCTCGGTCCCCGTACCCCGTCGACGGATCCGCAAAGCCCCTCCACCTCCCTGGACCCCAAAAAATCACACTCGTCGGACCATCACCGATAGACTAGACCTTCAGGGGTCAGAAGGGCTCCAATGGGACTCTACCGACGAGCTCCAACTCCAGCGGGAACTACAACTTGAACAAGACGACGGCTGGATACCACACAGCTTACGACGCTACCACGCACCGCTGGACTACTATGCGACAGAAATACAAGTAAATGGTATGGACTGTATGATCCACAACCCTGCACGCGATGAAAGGAGAGCGAGGGGACCGAACTTGCCTGCTGCCCCCACCCCTTCTTGATCGTGTGCTGCATGCTGTGCGCTCACACTACTACAGCGCATGCAGCGTGCCACGTGTGCTCTTAGGGCTAAGGTGAAGGGCTGGACAGTGAAAGTTTCGCCATGCTAACCCAAGCATTGCTAGTGTACGCTCACGGAAAAAAGCAGTACCTGTTCAGTGCAGCACTCATTTAGTGTTGCGCGACTTTGTCAGTAACTATGCCCCACAGGTGAAGGACTCTTCTTTACCACACCTATGCTCGTTCTGTATTATGTTCGCAGTGTCGCCACTTTAAAGCAGTAGCCTGTGATATGTGCACACGCTACAGCCAGCTCTCTATCAGTTGACAATTGTCTACGCCGGACTTTAAAGGGCTGAGTTAACTTTTATGAGGGTTCAGGTTGTATAGCCTCGACGGCCGCCGCTGCCGCCGTCTCTCCATCCCTGTCCCGCTCTCTCTCGCCTACATCCTGTTGTGGCTTCAATCCTCCGCCATGATGATGAGAAGAAGAAGAAGAAGAGGAGGAGGAGGAGGAGGAGGAGGAGGAGGAGGAGGAGGAGGGGAGGAGGGAGGAGGCGGAGGCGGAGCGGAGGCGCGAGGAGAGGGAGGCGGGAGGCGGAGGAGGAGGAGGAGAGGAGGAGGAGGAGGAGGAGGAGGAGGTGGAGGAGGAGGAAGGAGGAGGAGGAGGAGGAGGAGGAGGAGGAGGGGAGGAGGAGGAGGAGGAGGAGGAGGAGGAGGAGGAGGGATGGAGGAGAGGAGAGGAGGAGGAGGAGGAGGAGGAGGAGGAGGAGGAGGAGGAGGAGGAGGAGGAGGAGGAGGCGGAGGAGGAGGAGGAGGAGGGGAGGAGGAGAGAGGAGGAGGAGGAGGAGGAGGAGGAGGAGGAGGAGGAGGAGGAGGAGGAGGAGGAGGAGGAGGAGGAGGAGGAGGAGGAGGAGGAGGAGGGGGAGGGGGAGGAGGAGGAGGAGGAGGAGGAGGAGGAGGGGAGGAGGGAGGGAGGAGGAGGAGGAGGAGGAGGAGGAGGAGGAGGAGGAGAGGAGGAGGAGGAAGGGGGGAGGGGGAGGAGGAGGAGGAGGAGGAGGAGGAGGAAGGGGGAGGGGGAGGAGGAGTGGACGATGCAGGACGAGAAAGAGAAGCACGAGGAGGAGGATGAGGATGATGATGATAATGATAATGATGATGATGATGATTGATGATGATGATGATGATGATGATGATGATGATGATGTATGATGATGATGATGATGATGAGATGATGATGATGATGATGATGATGATGATGATGATGATGATGATTGATGATGATGATGATGATGATGATGATGATGATGATGATGATGATGATGATGATGATGATGAATGATGATGAGGAGGAGGGAGGAGGAGGAGGAGGAGGAGGAGGAGGAGGAGGAGGAGGAGGAGGAGGACGAGGAGGAGGAGGAGGAAACATATGGCGAGAAGGACGAGGAGGACATGGAGGAAGAGGAGTGTCCTAGGAGGCCCCAGGATGTCCCGGGAGGCCCAGAAGGCTCCAGGAGGTCCCTAAGAGGCCCCAAGAGTCCCCAGGAGGAGGCAGGAAGCCTAAGAAGGAGGCAGGAGGAGGGGGAGGCGGAGGAGGAGGGGGGGAAGATGGAGACGAGGAGGAGGATGAGGAGGAGGAGGAGGAGGAGGAGGAGGAGGAGGAGGAGGAGGAGGAGGAGGAGGAGGAGGCGGAGGAGGGAGATGGAGAGGGGGGCAGATGGAGAGGGGAGGAGGAGGAGGAGGAGGCGGAGGAGGAGGAGGAGGAGGAGGAGGAGGAGGAGGAGGAGGAGGAGGAGGAGGTGGTGCTGGAGGATCGGAACCTTGCAAATGTCGTCGTTTTTGAGCTCCGCAGGCTTGAATTTGGAGGACGTCTCAGGCGGGAGCCTCGTCTGTGAGTGAATTGCGAGGAAGTCTCAGGCGGGAGCCCCCCCCGTATGGGGCCCGCATTTCATGTTGGTAATCCAAGCGGGTCATCGGAACCTTGCAAGTGTCGTCACTTTTGGGCTCCTCAGGCCTGAATTTGGAAGAAGTCTCAGGCGGGAGCCTCGTCTGTGAGTGAATTGCGAGGAAGTCTCAGGCGGGAGCCCCCTCCGTATGGGGCCCGCATTTCATGTTGGTGATCCGAGCGGGTTATCGGAACCTTGCAAGTGTTGTCATTTTTGAGTTCCTTAGGCCTGAATTTGGAGGAAGTCTCAGGCGGGAGCCTCGTCTGTGAGTGAATTGTAAGGAAGTTTCGGGCGGGAGCACCCTCCGTGTGGGGCCCGTGTTTCATGTTGGTAATCCGAGCGGGTCATCCTCGAACCTGTAACTGTCGTCACTTTTGGGCTCATCAGGCTTGAATTTGGAGGAGGTCTTAAGCGGGAGCCTCGTCTGTGAGTGAATTGCGAGGAAGTCTCAGGCGGGACCCCCCCCATGGGGCCCGCAGCTCATATGAGTAATCCGAGCTGGTCTTCGGAACGTTGCAAGTGTCGTCGTTTTTGGGCTCCTGAGGCAAGAATCTTGGGAAACTGTGAGGTGGGAGCTTCGTTTGTGATTGACTTGCGGGTAGTCTCGTCCGAGCTGGTCGTCGGCAAATTTGTTATTGTCATGGGCCCGCGTGCCCGAATCATGCCGTGGCGACGCCGGGGCGGTTTGGGGGCAGGCGAGGAGGTGGGCATGGTGGCAGCCGCGCTTTACAACGCGCTGGACTTTCGCGCGTGCCACTGACGCAGTGACACGCACGACGTGCAGGAGTCCACCTACAAATGGCCGCGCCACCACTTCGGGCGCGTCTCCATCGTGTTGCACCTCGGCGATTTCCTGCAGCTGAAGCCCACTGGCAGCATCGGCCTCCTGACGGACGTGAACGAGCTCCTGGGCGACGGGTCCTGCAAGTATGCGGGGCCGCCGACGGTGGAGATTCAGCGCGCCATCAAGGTCTTCTCTCAGATTCCCTGCGTCTCCGAGCTGAAGGGCACGAAGCGCTTCGAGCCCGGGGACCCTCTGATCACGTTCCTGGGCTATATGCTCGAGGGCAAGCCCTTCCCGCCAGCGGTCTGGTCCGCCTGGGGGAAGACGTTGGCCTCGGACAACCGCGGCGTCCTGGACCCGCGGCGCCAGCGCGATAACCTTCGGCTCGGCTGCGGCATGGGTGTATGCTGGGAGACGCTGGCGAGGTGGATTAACGCGCGCGCTCGTCGCGACGCGCGGCGTCTGGGTGTGCCCTTTGTTTTGTTGCAGGCCGTGGACGAACGCAGCACGAATTAGGGCGATCCCGACGTGCACGGGGCGCCCCGAACATGCCCGAGACGGGCGACATCCGCGGCGCATTGCCGGCCCATGTCGGCGTGGAGGTGCGGCTCGCGGCAATGCAGGGAGAGCTGAAGAAGAAGTTGGGGCTCGCGCAGGAGCGGCGGGCCACCGTCGTGTCCTTCGAATTCCACCCCGACGACGAGCAGCGTTGCGAGGGGCGCTCGCCAGGCCAGCTCTTTCGCCCCCGCTTCCTACCGCGGGGGATCTGGTTGTAGGTGCGCGGCTTCAGGGGGTCTCCGATCTGCCAAGAGGTCACCGAGCTGCTGCGACAGGGCGCCGAGGGCGCTGGCGACGACGGCCAGGCCGAGGCGCGGGCGCGGAGCTCGCTGACGTTCAGCCCCGGCGAGCAGGAGCTAACGCGGCGAAGCTCGGGGTCGCGCGACGTGCGCCGCTCGGGTTCACCATGGCGCGCGCGCCCCACCTCGCCTCCGCGCTGTCGCAGGGCCTGACGCTGCGCAAGGGCGTCGCCGTCGACTGCGCGAGGGGCGGGGGCGCTGGCCGCGCTGGCGCTTTGGGCGACCAGTGGTGGCTGCGCCTCTGCGTCGTGTTCTCCCGCGCCACGCGCGTGGGGGGCGCGCTGGCCCCGCGGCCGCCGCCGCGAGAGCTCCTGGAGCGAGGGCCGCCGACATCCCTGCGAAAGGCGCTCCTGGAGTTCGACGTCAGGGCCTAGAGCTCCAGGGCAGGGGCTGAGCAGCGCGCGGCAGAGTCGGGCTTCGTGCTGCCCCCCGCCTGAGCGCGGCGGCGCCCCGCTCGAAACCCGCGGGGTCCCCCGGCGGCTTGGTCTCGCGCGTCGGCGGCTCGCGGTGTAGCCCCGATGGCCTGCGGCGCAACGCGGTAATTCTTCGCGTTTCGCGTGTCCCCGCCAGCGTGCCTCTGGTCTAGTTTGTCTCTGACGGTGCTGTTTGCCTGGCTCGCACCGAGCAACGACCTCTGCGTGTTTGTGGTCACGCCGCCGCGCCATTTTGGCTGCGCGTACTTGCTGGGCGCCACCGGGATTACCAACGCCACCGGGTTTGGGAGTGTCGGATCTGGCTCTCCTTTGAGTGGCATAGGGACGATGGGGAAGAGGAGGATGAGGAGGAGGAGGAGGAGGAGGAGGCCGATCAAAAGATAGGGGGTCCTCGATTTCGGCCCCTTCCCAGGAACCCTCAAACTCGACTCTTGGAGATCTTCTGGGGCTTTTTGGGAGGGTATTGGGGCTCTCTTGGGGCTCTGTAGGGGGTCTTGGGTCCCTCTTGGGAACCTCCTGGGGCTATCTTAGGGCCCTCTTGGGAGCCTTGGAAGGCCTCTTGGGGCCATTTTCAAGGCCATGGATCAACGGGGGAGATGGGATAACGTCACCCCCCCAAAAAAGAGGCCAACATGGGGCCATAACCTTAGTAAAACCAATTGATGATTTTGGCTTCCTCGCCGAGACCGTTTTGGACGCCCTGACACCTCGCGAGCCCCGCCAAAATGTCCAAGGGAAGGGCAAGGGAGGGGTCAAGACTCCCTCCCCGCCCGCAAGCCTCTCGCTCACTCCCACCCGCCCTCCCAACACATACGTAGCACCCGAACCTGGCCCGAGCCGCAGCATATTCAACACTCGTCTTTGGATGGGCAGCTACTGGGGGCGAATCCGCCGCCGCCGCCGCGCAGCCGCCGCCCCGCTGCCGAATCGCCGCCGCCACAGCCGCTGCCGCCGCCGCCGCTGCCGCCACCGCTGCCGCCGCCGCCGCCACCGCCGCCGCCGCCGCCGCCGCCGCCGCCCCCGCCGCCGCCGCCGCCGCCGCCGCCGCCGCCGCAGCCGCTGCCCCCGCCGCAGCCGCCGCCGCCGCCTTGCCAAGTGTATTCTGTATGGTTTTTTTTACCAGGGATGGTGGGGGGAAACCGCATCGGGTTCGCTGTGCATGCTCTGAATTTGGAACCCGTTTTTTTTTTTTTTTTTTTTTTTTTTTTTTTTTTTTTTTTTTTTTTTTTTTTTTTTTTTTTTTTTTTTTTTTTTTTTTTTTTTCTTTCTCCTTTTTCTTTCTCCTCTCACAAGGGATGGTGATGGTGTGGGGGGCACATGGTTTCCGGTTGGTTCCCAGCCGCTTGGGGGAGGGGGTGTGTACTAATAGGGAACAGTGGTAAACCCTTCCCCGTCGGGGAAACGTTTTTTGGGTGGGGGGAAGGGGGAATAGGCATTTCGTTAGACCACCTGCGCCCCGAGTGGTGGTGGGATTAGAGATTGCGCCCGTGCTGGCCGAGGCAGCGACGGCGCCGAGGGAAATCGACATGCGCGCTCATGGCATAGAAAGGGGAGGAGGTGGCGGGGGGTGAAAAACAAAAAGGCGAGGAGAAAACAACGTAGGGGGCGGGATGACTGCCTGCGCCAGGGCGAGGAGGAGAATGACGCAGAGGAGACAGTAAGAACGCCTCAACATCACGAGGGCGACGACATGCCGAGAGGATTCTCATGCGGGGTCCTACCGTCGGAGTAATTTTGTTTGTTTTGGTTGTAGGCCTTACGGCTGGTGCCGCCGACCCTGAAGGGGGATGACAACGACGGCGGCGGTGGCGGCGGCGACGACGACGACGTTGACGTGGGCCCGAGTTCTCAGGGATGCTTCTTGGGGTCTCCTGGGGAGGCTCTCGAGGGCCTCGGGCGAGGAATTTTGGGATCTCTTGGGAGCCTCTTGGGGGCCTCCTGTGGGCCTTTTCGGGTGTCTTAGGGGGCCTCTTGTGGGCTTCTTGGGGCCTCTTGGGGACCTCTTGGGACCTCCTGGGAGCTTCTCGGGGCCGAGGGCTCGAAATGTCCGTTCGGGTTCCCCGTCAATGCACGCTCTTGGAGCCGTCTTGCAGGCCTCTTGGGCCGACTTGGAGCGTGCCTTGACGGGGAACCCGAACGGACATTTCGAGCCCTCAGGTCTCCTGGACAGTCTGGGAGCGTCAGGGCATTTTGGACCGATCGTTTGGCGATTGGGGGCCTTCTTGGACCGTCTCGGGGGCCTCTTGGGGCACTCTTGGCTTGCTTTTGTACTTTTTGCAGCCCCGGCCCCCCCGGGAAGGGATGCGTATCTGACCCCCCCCCCGGGACCCCCAGGGACCCCCCCGGGACCCCCCCCCCGACGGGGAAGGATCAAAGGGAAGGGGATTCTCTTCGATTCGATTGTGACATTGCGAGGTTTTTCTTTCGCTGGGGAGGATGCAGGGGGAGGGGACGACGCAGACAACGACTGACGGAGACGACGACTCGAACAGGCAATCCCCTCGCTTGTTATATTTGTGTGCACGTGTACATGAATTCACACATGAAAGTCGTGTTTACTCTGTTTCAGAATTCCGAAGGCCTCTAGAGACCACCAGAGAAGCAGGATGGGGAATAGGAGGACGACAGTCGCGTCTGGTCTCGGGGCTTTGGGTGGAAGCTCCCACCGCTGGACCGAAGCGCGCTGTTCCTCATTCTCCGCCCTTTCTCCTGTCACTCTACTTCATCCTCTTCTTATTCCTCGTACTCCTCCTCTTCCCGCTCCCACTTTTCCTCCCCATCCTCATCCTCTTCCTGCTGCTGCTGCTGCTCCTCATTCCCCTGACCTCCTCTCGCTGATGCTCCTCCTCGTCCCCACCTCGTCCCCTCCTCGTCCCCTCCTCGTCCCCTCTTCGTCGTCGTCCCCGCCGTTCTGCTCCCCCTCCCCCTCCCCCTCCATCTCCTTCTCCTTCTCCCGATCCGTATCTCCCTAATACCCCTCCTCCCTCCTCGCTCCCTGCTCTCTGCTTCTGCCTCCCTCTTTCCCCCCTCCTCCCGCCTCCCGCCTTCCACGTCTCTGCTCCATGCTCCCTTCTCCCCCCTCCCCTCTCGCCCTTCGCATCCTCCTCGTCCCGCTCTTTCTCCAGGATGCGCACTGCTTCTTCCCACCCGCCAGGAGTTTCCCGCGGTGATGGAGGTACCCTACTTTCCTGGCCAGCTCTCCAGGCGGGGGGCCCGACCCGTGGCGACTACTGCTGCTGCTGCTGCTGCTGCTGCTGCTGCTGATGATGATCTGATATTGGAAAGAACGTGTTCTACCGCTGCTGGCGGAAAACCGGGGGGGGTCACTGGGGGTTCCCAACCCGTCCCCCCCCTCGAAAACTGGGGGGGGTCACTACCGGTTTGCCGGTTTGAACCCTTCCCCCCCCCCATGATGCAGTCCATCATGAAAAGGGGGGGGGGTCACTACCGGTTCGAACCCCCCCCCCCCGTCTCGAAAACCGGGGGGGGGTCACTACCGATTCGACCCCCCCCCTCGCCGCCGGCAAACGATCCCCGCTTCTCGGGACAGTTGGACAATGGTGGGGATGGGGACAGTGGTGGGAACGGTGGTGGTGGGGACAGTGGTGCGGGGACAGTGGGACAGTGGTGGGGTGGTGGGGACAGTGGTGAGGGGACAGCGGGACAGTGGTGGGGACAGTGGGACAGTGGGGACAGTGGCGGGGACAGTGTGGGACAGCACAGTGGGGACAGCAGTGCGGGGGACAGTGGGACGGTGGTGGGTACAGTGGGGACAGTCGGACACTGGTGGGGACCGTGGTGAAAGTGGGGAGAGTGGGACCGTGGTGGGACAATGGTGGGGAGAGTGGGGACAGTGAGACACTGGTGGGGGCACTGGTGGGGACAGTGGGGACGGTGGTGGGAACAGTGGGGACAGTGGTGGTGAGGACAGTGGTGCTGGGGACAGCAGTGGGGGATGTGGTGCGGACCCCCCCCCCGATTTTCTGGGGGGAGGGGGGGGGGTTCGAACGGGTAGTGAACCGCCCCTGGTTTTCGGGAGGGGCGGGGGGGGGTGGGTTCGAACCAGTAGTGACGCCCCCCGGTTTTCGGGAAGGGAAGGGCGGGGGGGGGGTTCGAACCAGCAGTGACCCCCCCCGGTTTTCGGGAAGGGAAGGGCGGGGGGGTGTTAGTGACCCCCCGGGTTTTCGGGAAGGGAAGGGGGGGAGAGGGGGTTCGAACCACCTGTGGTGACGCCCCGCGGTTTTCGAGAGGGGGGGGGTTCAAACCGGTAGTAGTGACCCGTCCCGGTTTTCCGGAGGGGAGGGGGGGGGGTTCAAACCGGTAGTGACCCCACCCGGTTTTCTGAAGGGGGGGGGACGGGGAAGGGTGGGGTTTGCCAGGAGGAGGGAGGGGGAGGGGGGGGGGCGGGGGAGGGTTCGGCAGAGGGGGAGTGATTTTTGGAGGGGGTGGGGAGACCCCCAGGTTCCGGAGGAAGAGGGGGAGGAATTTTCCATAGTAAAGCGGCGGTGGATCACGCTCTCTCTGTTATTGCTGATGATGGTGATGGTGATGGTGGTGGTGGTGGTGGTTTTGGTGGTGGTGGTGATGATGATGATGCTGCTGACGATGATGATGAGGATGATTACTATGATGACGATGATGATGATTATGATGATGATGGTGGTGGTGGTGGTGGTGAGGATGATGCTGATGAAGAATATGACAATGGAGATGCAGATGATGATGATGATGATGATGATGCTGATGCTGATGCTGATGCTGATGCTGATGCTGATGCTGATGATGAGGACGTTGTCGATGATGATGTTGATGATGATGACGACTATTCCGATGATGAAGTTGATGATGACGATGGTGGTGATGCTGATGATTTTGATGATGCTGTTGATGATGATGATGCTGATTACGATGATGATGATGATGATGATGATGATGATGATGCTGATGATGATGATGATGATGATGATGATGATGATGATGGAGGATGATGGATGATGGTTCTGATGATGATGCTGACGGAGATGCTGCTGCGGATCATGATGATGATGCTGATGATGATGATGATGATGCTGGTGATGACGACGACGTTGATGATGATGATGATGATGATGATGATGATGATGATGATGACGATGCTGATGATGATGATGATGATGATGATGATGATGATGATGATGATGATGATGATGATGATACTGATGATGAGTTTGATGAACGTGACGATGATATTAGCCAGCGTTGACTCCAAATAGATAGGAGGACAGGAGGAAGACGAGAGGAGGATGGGAGGAGGACAAAAGGAGGACGGGAGCAGGACGGGAGGAGGACGGGAGGAACAAAATCAAGCAAGCGCAAGCAAGCAAGCAAGAGCAAGTAAGCGCAAGCGAGCAATAACAAGCAAGCAAGAGCCAGCGATCAAGTGCAAGCAAGCAAGGCAAGCAAGAGCAAGCAAGCGCAAGCAAGCAAGGGCAAGCAAGCGCAAGCGAGCAATAACAAGCAAGCAAGTGCCATTGGAAAAAAGGGGGGGGTGCCATTTGAAAGACGGGGGGGGGCCATTGAAAAGGGGGGGGGGTGCTAAAGACCAATCACTTATGATGAGCTAAGACTCCTATAGGGCAAGCCTACTCGGAGAATTACAATGCAGAACATATGATGATGATGATGATGCTGATGATGCTGATGAATATCATGATGCTGATGCTGATGCTGTGGATGACGGCGATGGTGATGATGATGATGATGCTGATGATGATGATGATGATGATTATTCTGATGCTGATGGTGATGCTGATGGTGCTGATGATGGTGAGGATTAGGATGATACTTAGGATGTGGATGATGATGCTGATGCTGATGATGATGATGCTGATGACGATGATGATGGTGGTGGTGGTGACGACGATACGGATGATGATGCTGCTGCGGTTGATGCTGATGATGATGCTGATGATGATAATGAGGGTGATGAGGATGAGGATGATGATGACGATGATGATGATTATGATGATGACGATTATGATGATGCTGATGCTGCTGATGCTGATGATGATGCTGATTATGCTGATGCTGATGATGATACTGAGGATCATGATGCGGATGATGGCGATGACGATGAGGATGATGATGCTGACGATGATGATGAGGATGAGGAGGACACTGCTGGTGATTTCGATGATGTTGCTGCTGCCAATGATGATGATGATGATGCTGATGATGATGATGATGATGATGAAACTGATGCTGATGATGACGATGATGCTGCTGATGACAGTTCTGACGAGGATGATGACGAGAACAATGATGATGATGATGATGATGATGATGATGATGATGATGATCATGATGCTGATGGTGAATCTGATGATGGGGATGCTGATGGTGGTGAGGATGATGGTGGTGATGATGATAATGCTGATGATGATGATGACGACAATGATGACAATGATGATGGTGATGATAATGATCATGATGCTGCTGATGATGATGCTGATGATGCTCATGATGATGATGATGGTAATGCTGGTGATGATGACGATGACGATGATGATTATGATGATGATGTTGATGATGACGCTGATGATGATGCTGATCATGATGATGCTGATGACGATGCTGCTGATGGTGATGCTACTAACGATATTGACCAGGGTGATACTGATGATGATGATGATGGTGATGATGATGAAGATGCTGATGATGATGATGCTGAGGATGCTGATGCGGTTTATCATGATGACGCTGCTGCTGGTGATCATGATGATGATGATGATGATGATGATGATGATGATGATGACCATGGTGATGGTCATGATGATGACGATGATGATGATGATGATGATGCTGACCATGATGATGATGTTGATGATGATACTGATTATGATAATGAGGAGGAGTATGAGGACGAGGATGTGGATGAGGATGAGGATGAGGACGAGGACGACGACGAGATGATGATGATGATGATGATGATGATGATGATGATGATGATGATTGTGGTGATGATGATGACGATGATGATGATGATGATGACGATGATTCTGATGATGATGGTTGTGCTGGTGTTGGTGGTGGTAGTGGTGGTGGTGATCATCATGAGTATGAGGAGGACTGCAACGACTATGATGATGATGATGATGATGATGATGATGATGATGACGATGATGATGATGATGATGATGGAGGAGGAGGATCATTACGATTATGATGATGGCGGCGATGATTTTGATGATGATGAAGATGAGGAGGAGGAGAAGGAATAGTATGATGATGATGATGATGATGATGATGATGATGATGATGATGATGATGATACTGCTGATGATGATGATGATGATGATGATGATGATGATGATCATGATCATGATCATGATCATGTTGGTGAGAATGCTCATGCTCACATGTCTGGTGTGAATTGTTTACTCTCCCCACTGTTGCCCATTGCGTTTTTTCATTGAGGTGTGTGTTGGGGATTGCATTTATACCGCATAGACCACCCTTCGGGTGATAAGGAGGTGAGGGGGGGAGGGAGGGACCAACGTCGCACTCGATTGATCTCACTATCAAACTCACTACCGATCTCACAATCGATCTCAATCGATAGATCTCACAATCGATCTGACTATCGATCTCACAATCAATCTCACAATCGATCCCACAATCGATCTCACATTCGGTCTCGCTATTGATCTCACAATCGATATCACAATCGATCTCGCAGTCGATCTGACTATCGATCTCACTATCAAACTCACTATCGATCTAATTATCGATCTCACATTCGGTCTCACTATCGATCTCACTATCGATATCACAATCGATCTCACAATCGATCTCGCATTCGGCCTCACGATCGATCTCTCTCTATCGAACTCACTTTCGATCCCATTATCGATCTCACTATCGATCTCACTATCGATATCACAACCGAACTCACAATCGATCTCACATTCGGTCTCATCATCGATCTCACTATCGAAATCACTACCGATCTCATTACCGATAGTGATCTCACTACTAACTCAATCGATCGATCTCACAATTGATCTGACTATCGATCTCACAATAGATTCCACAATCGATCTCACATTCGGTCATACTATCGATCTCACTATCGATATCACAATCGATCTCACAATCGATATCCCATTCGGTCTCACAACCGATCTCACTATCGATCTCATTATCGATCTCACATTCGGTATCACAATCGATCTCACAATCGATCTCACAAGCGATCTTACATTCGATCTCACAATCGATATCACTACCGATCTCACTATCGATCATCAAGACAAAACATCAACATCGTCATCATCATCACCATCATCATCATCAATATCATCACCACAATCGGGACACCGACGGGGCACCGGCGGGACACCGCGGGCCCCCGGCCGCCCGGAAGGGAGACATTGGTCCGGCCGCGCCTCAGCCACACGGGACACCAGCGGGACACCGGCGGGACACCGCGGGCCCCCGGCCGCCTGGAAGGGAGACATTTGGTCCGGCCGCGCCTCAGCCACAGGAGACTTTCTCTCGCCCGCCCACGCAGCTTCGCCTCGCCCGCACGCACGGCACGCACGGACACGAAACCGAAATCGATTTCCCGGTAGGGGGGTTCTCCGTTCCACTTCGATCTCACCCCCTCACCTCCGATGAATATATTTATTTATCAGGGAAGCTCTTGATGCTGAAACTGTGCTGTCGGCTCCCAATTTTCCAGAACAGCGGCTCCCGCCTGATACTTCCTCACATTAATTCAAAATCGTGCGCTCGCGCTGGACTCCCTCACATTCTACGCGCGAGTCGTGTTCTCGCTTGGGACTTGCTCCCAATTTGTCTTGTTCGTGGTTCCCCTTGACCTGTATGAACGGGCTTGCCAGCTTTCTCTCTCTCATCCCTTCTTCCCGCAGCCGCCGCGGCTCTGGTCGGCATTTTATCAGAGGGGCCTGGGCCCCTGTACATGGCCGCCTGCGTAATGTGGCGGCTGGTGTGCCCCTGATTGCTGGGAAGGGGCGCTGCAAGTGAACACCTCTCAGGCGGCGCCAGCCTTGAATGAGGCCGAGGCGCTCTTTCTGATCGTCGGGGCGGGGATCACTGTGGCCTCGGCCACCACCCGCCGAAAGAAGCATCCTGTTCTTGGAGCTGAGCCGGGCCAGACCTCGCCAGAGTCTGGCAACCATGGATGTGGGCATACTCCCGCGGGCGCCCACACCGGCCAGCCCCCTGTCCCAGTTCCGCCCGCGGCTTGCGCCACTGAAGAGGAGCGGTTTTTGGCCCGGACCGACAAGGAATGGGGATCGCTCGAGCCCGGAGTCGACCGTGGGTTGCTGCCCGCTTAGGCCCCCCCAGGCCCCCTTCCCACGCTCCCGTGGCAGGAAGGCCACACGGTTTCCCGAAACCCACACCCCATGGACTGGCGCGACGTGAGTCGGCGCCGAGGAAACCTACGGAGGGCCAAGGGAACGTCATGAACGCGCCCGCGGCGTCCCCTTGGTTCGGCAACGAAGCGGACTGGTAGACCTCCAGGTGCCTCTTCCCCTTACGCTTCTGTCCGAAGGTGATCCTCTGGTTCGCCCAGGCTCTCGCGACCACCTGGTGGTCCACCAGTCGCTCGCTCAGGTTCGCGTCGAAACCGCGGAGGGCCTCCTGCAGGTCCACCACTCGCAGGCTCGCTGCTACGCCTGGTAGAGGGACATTCCACGTCTCGCATAGCTCCACCAAGTCTGACTTCACGGTCGGCATGGCGCTGGCGACCCACTTCAGGCGCCGTGCAGGCTTCCTCTCGGGTGCCGTCGAGGTGTCCTGGGCCTCCACCACGAGCTTCACCTCCTGGTGGCGCTGGGGCCTGTGATGGGCGCAGCGCAAGAGCTGGGCTTGCCCAGCGGACCAGTGCAGCAGCAACAGATAGTCCACGAGGTACGCCCATTGCCCTGCTCCGCATCGCCTCTCCAGCATCGGCCGGGTGAATATGGAAGTTGGAAGTTGAACCGGCTGGATGAGAGATCTCCGCCTTGGGCTCAAGCGACTGCAGGTCGGACGGTCCGGGTTTGTGCGGCGTGGGTTTCTCTGGGTCGGAGGTGGTCGCTCGGCTCGAAGTCGTACTCGAACCGGTGAGACTCGCGCTCGAACCGGTCATATTCGCACTGCTCGCAATCGTCGTCCTCGAACCGGCTAAGCTCGCATTGCTCGCAATCGGCGTCTTCGAACCGGCCAAGCTCGCACTGCTCTCAATCGGCGTCCTCGAACCGGCTCAGCTCGCGTGGTCGGGGCCGCTTTTGGTTTAGGTCGAGCAGGGAAGATGGCAGTAAGGGTCTCTCTTTTTTCTTGTACAATCGGGTTGTCGGA
The DNA here is from genome assembly GCA_963575745.1 of Prorocentrum cordatum. Taxonomy (NCBI): domain Eukaryota; class Dinophyceae; order Prorocentrales; family Prorocentraceae; genus Prorocentrum; species Prorocentrum cordatum. The sequence goes on along the minus strand of CAUYUJ010016830.1, from coordinate 233,436 downwards.
GGCGCGTGCGATCTCCGTGGTCTTTGTCTCTGCGTGCCGGGGTCTCTGGATCCCTTCAGCTCCAAAATCACACAAGGGCAGGCGCCACTGCTTCGTCTTTGGATAATCCCGGGAGCGTCGAAGAGCCACCGAAATCTGCAGAGTCTCAAGGGTGAGGACCCCTCTAGACGTGTCTATGATCCCCGACAGCAGGCCCTCTGAGATCAGCAAGGGGGTTCGTCCGGGTACATACCACGCAAAACTTCAGGACTCCGCTTCGCCCCCCGAAACCGACCGGATACTCAGCAACCCAATTTGACTGAGCAGACTGGCCGTTCGCGAAGTGGAAGTTCCTGCAAACACACGGGACGTACCTGATATTCAAACCGAATAATCTCCGAAGGGCAACATCGTGCATCGCAATCGTGATATCCCCAACGATTAGCCTAGAGCACCCCGTATCTACCAGGCCCTCGAGTACCCCCATGAGCTGTATGTTTGAAAAATGACGCATCCGAAGCTTGGCCTGCTGGAGACACTCCCGAAACCTCTGTGGGCCCATCTCCACTCCCGCGGGTGCTGGCTCCGCGGTCGCACTGGAGGCTGCCTCAGGTGCTCCCGCGGCCTTCTGGCGAGCCTTCGCCTTGAGCCAGCGCTCGCGATTCTTGATCTTCGCAAAGTCCTCCGTCGGGTTGAGCTCAGCCTGGCCTGCCAGGATCTGCTCCGTGGCCTCCATGACCAGCACCCCTGCTTCGTCGGAGTCGAAGATGTGGGCTGGCCCCACATCCTGGTCGGACCCCTGAGCGTCGAAGACCGCCTTGGCGTGCTCCTCTCTCGGCTTCGGCGGGCTCTTGCACTCCCTCGACCAGTGGCCCGTCTGGCTGCACCGGTGACAGCGGGTACGACGCTTCAGCTCCTCGATTTGCTGCTTCGCCTTCCTCTGGTGCTCAGGATCCCCCTTGCCACGGCCTCCGCCCTTAGGCGGCTTCACCTCACGACGTCCCCGCGACGTCTTGCGATCTCGAATCACTCGACGGGTCTCCTGCCCTGATCCGCGCCCTCCTGGCCCTGCCTGCCACACCGCCAGAACCGCGTAGGCCTCGTCCTCGTCGATGTTGTTCTCCTCGGGGATGTCTCCTCCGTCGTCCGAGCCACCCTCCAGCACGTGCAGGGCGTGGGCGATCGGGTCGTCCTCGTCCTCCAGGTGCTCCTCCTCGTCCACGTGGTAGGCCCTGGCTGCACGGCTCTGTCCTGCTCCGTCGCCCTGGTAGCCCTTAGTGGCCTTCTCAAGCGAGCCGTCGCGGAGGCCCTTCAGCGCGTTCCGAACGTCCTCGTAGGCTGGCGAGCCGGTCGTCTGGAGGATCACCGCCATGCGCTCCACGTCGTCCAGCTTCGCCTGCCGCAGCAGGAAGTACCCCTGGACGTCGTCCAGCGTGAGCTGCAGCTTGCGGAGGCGACCGAACGGATCTTCATGGAATGCTGCTGCAGCGTCTCACCCTTCTTGTGCTCCGTGCCGAAGAAGGTGTACTCGAACTCCATATACTTCGCATACACGTTCTTGGGGAGGATCTCCGCTTCGAGGGCCTTCACTATGTTCTGAACGCCGTCCTCGCCCTCGAGCTCCTCTGGGTCCAGGCCCTCCACGATACTCTGGATCTGGTCGTCGCCCGCCTCCATGATGCTCTAGTACGCGTGCAAGCCACGCTGGTTGGCTGGAACACCTGTCGTGACCTTGGGCCAGATCCTCAGGCGGCGGACGTATCGCCGCAGCTCCTCGATCGTAGGATCCTTGATCGTGGGCGGGGGCACGTAGCGTCCGCGCTCTGTGCTCCCTCCCACTGCGGCGACCTCTCCATCGGCCGCCTCGCCCTCCTCGTCACCCATGGTGTCGACTCTCCGCCCAGCTGCGGGCGCACGTCTGGCTCACACGGGTGTCCACCCTCTGCACACTGCTGCTCCACTCAGGTCCACCAGGGGAAGGGTCTCTGCTCCTGATCTCGTCTCGGTCCGTGAACTCGCTCACACTCTTAGACCGCGCTGGCGCTCTGCGTGGAGCTGATTCCAGCTCCGCTACCACCAATTCAGGTGGACAAGCGGGGGAGCGGCAGCTTCTCAGCACAACATGTTTTCAGTACCAGCGTGTACACCACTTCCTGATGCATCGAAGGGGCCGAAGCCCCTGCCTGAACCAAAAAGCTTATGGAGGGGCTTACGCTGGGGGTGTCTGGCATCTCCTGCACCAGAACATCCATGGAGCTTCTTGCAGCTCGGTCGCTGGATGCGAGGGATTTCTTCCAAGGCCTCAATCGCCTGATAGCTCTCCTCCCCTCCCTAGCATCCTCCTCATTATGCTTTTCCCCCCTCCCCTTTCCCTCTGCCTGGCCCTTCTGCCCCTCCTCCCCCTTCCTCCTCATCATCATTATCATCATCAGCATCATCGTTGTCTTCTTCTTCAGCCGCCTTTGAGGGAGCCCAGAAACAAAACATATGACTTCAGACACCCCCCGGACCCCAGCATGCTATCGACAGCTCCTCGGAGGCCCCGGAAACACTCCAAGACGCCCCGAGAGGACCTCACAGAGGACTCCCAACAGGGCCTCCAGAGGTTCAGCTCGCCGACTGTCAGAGGCTTTCTTACGGATGTTCGTTTACTCTCCTATCGGGCCGTGAAGCAGCATATTTCTCGGCTTCCCCCGACCACTCCTCCTCATTCACCGCCTTGTCTTCCTCCTCCTCTTTCTCCTCCTCCACCTCTTCCTCTTCCTCCCTCTCCTCCCCCTCTTCCATCTCTGCCCTCTCTGCACCCTTGTCCCCCGCCTCACCCTCCCGGTTGCCTCCTTCCTCCCCCACTGCCTCCTCCTAATTGTTCCCGTGGCGACCTTTTGAACCAACCTATGATGCTGTGGTTGCTGGGCCCCTGTCAGCCTTTCCTCCTCCTCCTGCGCCTCTCTCTATACTTCCTCGTGAACCGCCATATCGGCTCACAAGGGCCCTTGAGCTATCATGGCGCGCTGATGACGGGCGCGCCCACGCTTCGGTAAAAGGAAAGAGAACGTGCTCTCTTCTAGCACGGGTCTCCCTATTTGTGCCTCGTGTCTTTCTGTATCCATACAGTTTCATCCGTACAATCTACAGTGGCAGCGGAACCGGTGGTTGAGATCCATGGGGAAGGGCCAGGACGACTCCCCTGTCATTCGATTCTCGGGTGACATATTCTATAGGGTTCTCCTGTTCCTCCCGCTTTTTACCCCGCTGCACCGAGCGCCGCCATGGATTCTCCAGACGACGCTCAGCTTCAAGAAAATGAGCTTCCAGCAACTCCTTGGTTACAACCAGATCAGGATCTTTGGGCAGGGGCTGGAGGACGAGAAGACGTTCCTTGGGAAGGTGACGACGACGTGGGGCTGGTCAGATCAGGATTGGGCCCGCTGGTTATCACAGCCCTTGACGGAGACACAACCCAATACGCAACAATCCTCCTGGGTTTGGACTGGGCGGGGACGTGGTTCGCGGGCTGCACCAAATTGGCAGAACGCGCCTCTGCGAGGACAGGCTATGCCCTGGACCCCTTTTGCTCCGACCTGATGGGGATATACCGCTGCCAGATCGTCTGATCGCCAACGGGGGCGGCTTCCTGAACAATCGGAGGCCCCAGGTATTCCCAACCACCTACCTCCCACTTGGGATGGAACAAATCCGGATCTTCGCCTAGACCCTTGTATGAAGGAGCTGCAGATGTGGTCCGCTACTACCCGAACTTAAGGCACAACGCGGGTACCTCATCTACCGTTATGACAAAGACGGCCTCCAGATCATCATTCACGAACTTACTCAGGACCAGCTGTCTGCCGAGGACGGCGGACAGGTTGTGATGAAGCACGTCCAGAAGGTTTTTGCCGAGTGCCGAGACCGCGGGATGCCGAAGGCGTTTGAGCAGCTTTTCGAGTCAGGATACACCAAGCGTAAGCGAGAGGAATCCTTGGTCAGTTATATCGCGCGTAAGCGCGTGCTCATCCGAGAAGGCGGGGGGCGCATGATCCTGCCGGAGGACTTGACATGGTGCGTGTTTATGAGAGAATCCAAGCTTCATGTCGCTGCTTGGGGTACGTGTGGTGTGCGAACAGCCATCGTATCCATGGCATGAGTTCCTCCTCGTATTTTGTCGGATAGCAAGAAGATGATGGCGGATGCGAAGACCAGGGGTCGGCTCGCGACGGTTCCAACTGTTTTTGTATACCTTGCCCGAGGCCTGCGAGGAAGAGGAGAGCGTGAATGAGACCATCGAGTGCGTGGGGCGATGACGAGGTCCTCTCCGTAGCTGGAGGCGTCCCCGACGATGTGGCTCTGGATGGAGATGAGGCCATTGCCATCTATGCGAATTACAGTCAGGTGCGACTATACTTGCACAAACGGAAGCTCGGGCGAGGCTTTTCTCAGACAGCAGCCCCCGGATGGAAAGGCCATGGGCCCCCGAAAGGGAGAACGTCGAGAGAAACGCCCGGGGCGTGCCCGACCGAAGCGGTGGGCCAAAGTGCGCCCGGCGCGGGAAGACGGGGCACTGGGCTCGAGGCGGCGAGCGGGCAGGGCGAGCGAGGGCGCAGGGGGCAGGCGGGCTTCGGCAGTCGAAGCAGTTGATGCTCTGCGTGGCGTTTGCCAACGGGAACCTATGATCTAGCCTGGAGCCTGCTCCTTCGCCTCTCCTATCTTCGCTATCACCGACGCCGGAGGTCCTGTTTTCATTGGACTTAAGGTTCAGATGGGTGTCGGTTTGGTGGGCGCTGGCGCTCGGCGTGGAGTATCGGACAAAGATGAATTCGAGAAGATGGTGAGATCTTGGGGGTGCCTGCGGTCTGGGGCCCATGCGGATGCCTACTCTGGAAATGGATGCCATGTGCGTTTGGGGATCTCGCAAGTTTCTCTCCAGCTGTATATTACCTATTGCCGTGGCACAGAACTTTGGTACTCTTGCGGTGCATTTGATTGCCTGTGATGCGCTGTTACTCCTCCCAGTGGAGATGCTTGGCGTGGTTCTTCACGTGCCAGGTGGCGTCATCACTTGGAAGGCGCCCGACGGCAGCCAGTCGAGAGTGCATGGGGTAGGGGCAGGCAATCGCATTGTGATCCACATGTTTGAGTCGCCCGAGGAAGGTTGGCAAAGAAAGAAGAAGTTCGGAACAGTCTCTCCCGAGACTCAGGGGTGCTGCCGAGTTGTCGAGCTTGAGGGCGCCGTATTCCACGCGAGTCCGCAGGCGCCCTCGGCTCGAACCTATCTTTCTCAGCCAACTGTCTGCTCCCCCGACGCTCCGTGCAATGTTGAACCGCGCGGGGCGCGTCCTCGCCCAGAAGGGGCCGCGGCTGGACCTCCGGCGAGGTCCAGTCAGCCCGCGATGACCCCAGAGAAGCGGACGTGGAAACGGAAGCAGTTTTGGTTTGAAGTTCTGCTCCATTCTAGACCGCGTGGCCACGGGGCGCCGCGCGGGGGCCCGCGTCGGGGCCAGCGCCTGCAAGAGCCTGCCCGGGGGCGCCAGGGGCCTCGTCGGGAGGCGGCATCGTCCGCGCGCCGCCCTCGCGACCCGCGACCACTCTCCCGAGTTCTGAAGATCAGCGGCGGGGGGTGGTTCGCGGTGGGCAGGAGGCTGGGGCCCGACGGCCCGGGCGCCGCGAAGACCGACCAGGCCCTGTGCGCGCGCCCCGAGAAGGTCTTGCGCCATCGGGGCAACGAGAAGACCCCGTGGTGGACGCGCGACGATTGTCTGATGCGCTGGGCTAGGCCCCCGACCGATAGCTTCATCAGCATTGGCGCCTCAGGCCACTTGGACACAGTGATATTCGGGAGGTTTGTGGGCTACGCCTTCAAGGAGATCTACGAGATGGACTTCCAGCGCTGCGAGTGGTGCATTGGGGCTCGCGAGTCGGGCGGCCCAGTGCCGCGTCGACAACCCCGGCGCTTGGCCGCGCGCGCGGCCGAGCGCGAGGCGCGCGAGAGCATCGTGGACGTGGGCGGCTTCGAGATGGTCGCGGAGAAGCACGGCGCCCGATGTATTCGCGGGCTGAAGATATTTCCCATGGTCGCAGGGTGCGTGTCCGAGTGCATCAGGAAACCCGCGACGCCCTATCTGCGTGTGACTTTTCCATCGAGCGGGTGGCAGAGGTTGTCTACTCAGATGGCACTGCCGGTTTTATCCAGGATGCGTGGTCTGAACCGTCTACTGTCCGTGCGTCGATCGAGAGATGGACTGGCCGTGCTCTTTTTGTTATCGCGAGGCTGCTACCAGCGCGATGTTTGCTGGTGCATTGCTGGCAACCATCTGTCCCCAGAGTGCCTGTCGCAGTCAGGTTCGGCAACTCATTCTCTCCAGGTGCTGCCGATGTATGCCTGGCTGGTCCAGTATTTGGTAGACGTATGGCCGTGCTCCGAGGTATTCCAGGCGGTTGCCGGCAGTCCGCTGCTCCGCAGGACTCGGTCGAAGCGGCCGAGGCGAGCAGAGGGGGGTGGCGACTGATTTTGGTGGCAGACCGCCAATTAAGCCGACGCTTCATCTTCAGAGCTGGATGAGGACGGCAGTGTAACGATGGCATATCAACAGGTTAAGCAGATCAAGCAGGCACTTTCAGTGAACAGTGCCAGTCTCAGTCTTCCTTTGGAAGCAGCTCATGAAGAAGATGGGCCAGAAGGAACTCCTGTTGACGACCCCAACGCCGAGACTGATAGCGATGATGAAGTACCTGCTCAGCCAGACGGGGCGCTCGCTGCCCACCAGCTGGCCGATCTCAAACTTGCCCATGACAGCTCTGGTCATCCTGGGGAAATCCAAAACCTGAGGAACCACGCTGGCTACTGAACAACTTGTAAGTGCGACGTGCGATGCGCGCAAACGTCTTTATGCCCGCCGTCCTGCTGCTGTTCCTGAGTCTCATCGCTTCAACCATGTTATTTGTATTGATTTGGTCGAGGTCCTGTGCCCACTCGATGATGCGCCGCATTTATTGGATCAGTACTAAGTATCATATGTCGGGGTACCTCTTTTCAGTTAGTTGGGCGCATGTGGGCAGGGGGGTCAGCGGATGTGTATTTATGCATTTGTGCGTGCATGAGCGCGAGTTCTTGGCGTGTCAGAGGTTGTCGTAGTTGATCCTGGAACGGAGTGCCAGGGACTGTTTGCCGATGACATCCAAAACGACGGTGTGTGTGTGTGTGTGTTTTTCCCTACTGATGCCCGTGCGCCATGGCGAGACGGTCGAACGGCACGTTCTGGAAAAATAATGGAAACGACCATTCATGTAGCCCATCATCGGGTAGCTCCAGAAGCTCCGGCCGAATGGTCTGCTATTGGGGAGTTGTTTTGTTCTGTTCGGAACCGTTGCCAGAACCGGTGTGGTTTTTCACTTGTGCGACGGGTTTTCGGTTTTACGCGACGTCAGCCAGCGACGCTGTTCTCCGATGGCCCCATAGATCCCGAATGCTTGTCTACCGATCCGGTGCCCGATTTCCACCGAGCGGAAGAGCCGCGCCGAGCCGCCATGACAGCATGGGCTGCTGTTGGCAGCCGTGCCCGACTACTCCAGTCATCCGTGCCAGTCCCCGTATTCCACCGAGTTTTCGGAAGACCAACTCGTGTTTGTTTGGAGACAAGGACGAGTTGGTTCAGGAATGTAGTTTGAACGTGGTGTGATCATTTTACCGACTGCTGGTGGGGCTTGAGTGAACGTGCGGTGAGTTCTGTGGCGTGTGTCTCACGAACAACTGCGTAGTGCCGGCCAAGGCGACCTCCATGACCCTGATATTGATCTCGAGCGCACTCGTGGAGCTCGTCGCCACGTTGACGTCGCCAGAGAAGGATGCCCGATATTCCCTCGACGCGAGCTTCTACTCGACCCTGAATCGGCTGAGGCCGATGGAATTCCCGACGACTCCGACATCGATGCCGATCAGGAAACACAGCCGCCACCGCCAGAATAACCGTAATTGTTGCCAGTGGCGGGAAGTTGCAGCGAAACTGGATTGGCACGTGCCGTGCCTCGAAGCGACGATCGACAAGTTCGACCTCGCTCAGTCACTGCTTCCTCCGCTGAACCGCAGAGTGAGCCAGGATCGAGGCAGCTTTCTGTGGCGGGGGCGTCGGGGGGAACTTCCAGCGCTGCCGCTCGAGGCTCGGGCGCGCCTTGGCCCGCTACTGCGTCGTCGTGCCTGCCGCCGCCAGCGCCCGCTTCGATTGCGCCTCCTGGTTTTCCATCCGAAGATTCCTCAGACGAGCTGGTCACTTACTGCGTGGACAGCAGTCATATGTTCAGGTGACAGATGATTTGTTGGGGTCGCACAAGAACCCCCGATCTGGAAAACATCTACGCAGCCTGTCACTCAGAAGCCGCTATCCTCAATAACTCCAAGAAGTTTTTGATCCGGAAGAGAGCGGGCTGAGGATGACAGTGATATCAATCCGTTACATGATCGTCTTACAGCGCGGTTTCTTGGACCTCCCGGCAGCCGTCGCGTGGGCATGTCTGGGATCTGTGCCGCGGGGCCGGGCGGCGCCGAGGCAGTGCGCGTCCGCGGAGGCGCGGCTGCGGCAGAGATCTGCCGCGACTTCCCTAGACCCCTAGACAAATTATTCCTTCTCGGTGGCGCGACGCATGGGGAGATGACGGAGCGGACTGCGACGACGAGCTCAATTGCCCAGCTGTCCCAAGGAATCATGATGCTAAGTCGCGATGAAGTGCGCGAGGATTTCGTGCCCCCGACGCCGCCGCGTTGAATCGCACCGCGCCTGCGCCTTCCCCATCGGACGGACTTCTTGCTCGGTAATGTCTCCCCTCTATCAGAGCGAACGCTTGGGTGGGCGACGTCGAGTTGGCTTTCCGCTCAAGAACTCCGAAATCAGCGGGAATGGCCTTTTTTGCCTCGCCCCCTGCGGGCGGCGTTCCTGACGGGGACCCCAGCGAATTGCTGGTGATTGAATAGCTGACAGAAGTTAATGGATTCGTTGCCGGCCCTCCAGGCTGGCGCCGCAGTCTTCTGACAGGTTCTGAAGAGCATGGCTTCGCTCGCCATCCTCTGGCACCCTGCGTCGCGCTCGCGTGCGAGACTCTTGATGGGCGCCCTGAACAATTTTCGGGTCTCGTTGTCATCGAAGCAGATGATTTGTTGGGGGGCGGTATTGGAAATTGATTTTTCGATGCACTTTCTCGCCTACGGAAGCGGTTCCAATTCGGCAAATTGATCGAGCACATGTAGGTCGCCACTGAGCTCGGCGGGCGCACGTTGCGACGACGCGACAAATTCGACTTCGCCATCTCCATGGCGCGGCATTGTGCAGAACGAGGTAGATCTGTCAGTCTCTCCCGCGGGGGCGCGGCAAGAACCCCGAACTACCCGCTGCGCCAGGGCCGATCGCCGCCATGCGCTGCCTGCGTGGGGAACTCAATTGGACGCGCCGGGAGGGCATGCTCAACGGCTCGGGGGGCGCATCTTTCCTGAGCAGCACTCTCCCCGCCTCCAGGGTGAAAGACCTTATCGAGGAGAATGCTGCACTGCGGCGCCTCAAGGGCGCCGGCGCCACTATCGCCATCAAATCCATGCCTTTCTCTCGCCTTCGTCTGGTTGCTTTGTGCGACTCAGGACCCAAGGGCGCGGGGCAGGGTCGCTCCTGGACAGGCGACGTGATCTGCGCCGCGGAAAAGGATCCCCCGGTGGAAAGGAAGCTGGCGACAGCACTTTGATTTGAAATTCCCGCAAGACTGAGCGTGCTGGGAGCTCTGCTCTGATGGTGGGGGCTAATGCGATGCCCGAGGGTTTGGCACAGGCCGAGTGGGTTACCTCGTTTTTTTTTTTTTTTTTTTTTTTTTTTTTTTTTTTTTGTTTTTTTTTTTTTTTTTTTTTTTTTTTTTTTTTTTTTTTTTTTTTTTATATTATATATATATATATATATATATATATATATATATATATAAAAAAAAGTCTGTAAAGGGTTACCGATGTGAGTTCCGAGATCGACATGCTACGAACAGAAATCCGAGTGGCGGTTATCATGGGGCAAGATCCTGACCTGGACATTCTCACCATGACTGACGCGAACTCGTTGTATGATTATCAATCGGGAACAGTTCGCCTCGACTGAGAAGCGAGCCTCCCTGGAGAGTGCAGTGATTCGGGAGTCTTGGGAGAAGCTCGGCTGTCAGTGTCACTGGTATCCACGCGAACTGACTCCCGCGGACGGTTTGACGAAGTTCAAAGGGGCCGCGCAACCCCTGCAACAACTCGTGCAGGCGGCAAGTTTGCGTATTACTGCGGAAGAGGAGGAGGTGGAATTATGGAAATCATAGCGATTGGCTACCGGGGAACGCAATCCCACACCGAACATTTCGAATGGCATTTTCTCGCCGAGCACTACTTCCTTTTGTGCGTCTCCGAAACGTTCCATCCTCCCACCCGGCCTGCTGCAGACTCATCTCTTTCTGTATGAGATTTTCTGTATTGCCCTCCTCGTGCGTCGGATGTGTCAGCATGTTGTCATGATAGTCCGCCGTTTACAGCTTGCGATCTCGGCTTTGTGGCTGAGATTTCTCTTACTTGCGGAGCCGTGCCGCCCGAGAGGCCCAGCGCTTGGGTCCCTGGTGCCTCTAATCGACGACCGGCCCGTCTCCGTGGGAGAATAGGGTGATCCCGCCGACGTCGACGGAGACATCATGGATGACGCGTTCTACGATTGCGGGGACTACGGCGAGAAGAGGGGCGGCGGCTCGGGTTTCCCGGCGGTTGCGTCGGCCGACGGCTCCGCGGCTGCCCCCCGCAGCTCGGCGCCAGCGGCGCCCCCTGAAGGCCCTCCCTGCGCGTTTCTCTACCGCGATCTTCAGGAAGAACAAGGGGCAGGCGAAGTGAGCGAGACCAGCCGAGAATTCATCCGGAGGGCCCTGGAGGAGACTCGCCCCGACTCGGTCTTCCAGGGCCCCACGGGCGTGGACGGCGTGGAAATTGCGGGGATGGGCGAAGAGCTGCGTGGCGAGCAGCGCAGGGTCACCGGCGCGCGCGATCCGCACTCCCTGGAACGCTTCGAATCCAGCGGAGGCAGAGGCGTCATCGCACGCGACGGCGGCGATCGCGATGCCGTGGACTACGTGTCCAGGGAGGATGCCGACAAGGGGCCCCGAGAAGAAGAGAGATGATATTATAGCGGGCAATCGCCATAATATCATCGACCGCAGAAGCCAGAAGGCAAGAAGGGTACGCCGCGTGGACGACTACAACAGGACCTTCGAGGATCACGTCGACCGCCTCGAGCAACCTTTCGAGGCACTGAGGTAGTGGATGCCATCAGACTCGGTGCCCAACGTCTATCGCGTTAATGCTCGCATCGCACTCCTCGTGACGACGACCCAGAACCTCGAGCTGGAAGTTCTTCGTCTGGGCCAGGTGCTCGCCGGGATACATGATGCCGACGGCGTTTCACGGTGCCGTCAGAAGAGGGTCGTTCAGCTCCAGGAGGCAGGAGATGAGCCTCGAGCTGAAATTCAACGGGTCAGATTGCAGCGGCACCTCGACCTGCGCCAGACCCAGACGGCGTTGACCGCGCAGCGCGTCACGGCGGAGAACGGACTCGTGCGCGCTCGACGCCAAATTGAGGGGCAGGATCACAAGGCGTTCGACCCAGAGATTGCGAACCCCGCGGACTACATTGAGGGGCTACCAACCTTCCTTTACATGTTTGCGGTGCGTTCGGAGATGCAACGCATCCAGCGTTCCAGAACAGCTCGCGCAGTCCTCCTTCAATTTCCATGCCTGGGCCTCTTGGAACCGCTATTTCAAGAGACAGCCGCGGAATCGCCTCTGCAGGATCAATCGCGTCTTGAACGACAAGATAGGCCACTTCAGCATGATGGCGGACCTGGGGGAAGCAGTGGGCGCGCCGAGCGGAGTCCGAGAACCTGCTAGTAATGACTTAGGCCGTGCGCGGACCCAACCTATGACAGAGGGGGCTAGCCATGCAGAGAGGGATAAGCACCGGAGGCGCCGGCAGAACAGGAAGGCCAAGCGCCCGACCGAGCCGTTCGAGGAGGTCGAGGATGAGGGCGAGGACTCGAACGAGGGCGACGACGAACAGGAATAAGATATTGCGGAGGACGTGGGGCCCCGTGGTGGACAACCTGGCGTATCATCAGGTGGCCACCTTTACGGCGACGTTCCTGTGGCAGTACGAGACGCCCTACGAAGCCTGCGTCGAGAGGAAGGTCATCGCTGGTGCTCTGGCCAAAGCAGAGAGGAATAACAAGAGCCCGAGCCGACTCCAGAGGTAGCAGAAGGGGAAGCTCCAACGGCGAGAGTAACCGCGAGACCTGCGACAGGAGCACGGCGTCCTCGCGTCAACGTCGACCTTGCTGACCACGCGGTCCAGGAGACAGCCAAGGAGACAGCTTCCCGAGGAGAACAAGCCACTCCTCCCGAGGCCGAAGTACGTCGGGGCCGTCGGTGTCTACGTTCTATTCCCCGACGACAGCAACAACGTCGACGTCCTGGTCCATCGTCGGAGCTCCAGGGCGAGTTGCTCGAATGCGGTCGCCGCTGCAGGAGGGCGGGTTGATTGTGCCGATCTGAACTTCGCCCGCGAGCGAGACCTGGACTTCGATTGCGCTGCCAGGTGCGCGGCAAGTCGGGAGCTTCGCGAAGAAGCTGGGCTGCGAATCCCTGTGGGTGACCTGGTGTGGATCCCTGACAAGATCCCACCTCGCAAGATATTCGGGTACGTCTACTTGGTGCCGCCCGAGGTGCATGGGCCGCAGTGTCGCTCCCGTAAAGAAGTGGTATATCAGGGTGTTCAGAATGGGATTTCCTGCCGGATATCACTACCACGCCTGGGTCACCGTAGACTACCTCGTAGCTCTACCAGCATGCCAACAGCCTCTGGACTACATCATGGAGGTGGAGAAGGAGAGGATCCTGCAGACGAAGCAGGGCATGGTGACGCAGGCGGAGGTGACGAAGGACGGACCACCCGAACTCGAAAGGCACGGACGCTGGCCCACCGACGATGAGACCTGCAACCTGGCACTAAAGAGCCGCGCTCAGCCGATCGCGCTCAGAACGCGAGTTCCAGCGTGACCTTCAACGACCCAAACGTCGGATGCGATGGCCGTGCGCCATCAGTGCCGGAGACAGCTTACTTTCCGTGTTTGGCTGAAGTTGCTGACGCAAATGCAAGTCGGCATCGTTCAGAGTCTGGTCGAGTCGTGCAACGCGTTCGATTGCGAAATCGCGTGGGACTACCTGAAGACCGGAGACCAGACTGGGGACTACGACGCCCTCTGCGCGTACTTCCAGGTGTGCGCGGACACCGACCTCAGTGGTTCCTCCGATCCTCGCCCGGTGTCAGATTTCGTTGCGACTCCTTTCGAGGGCCGGCCTCGCTGGGTACCTGCAGCGCCGGCCATCGCCCCTGGCATGAACTGCAACGACTTTCCGGATATCGGTAGAAACCTATGGCATCGCCCCCTGGAAGAGCAGCAGATGATGGTCGACAGTTGGGTGGGCTGGGGAAAGAAGGTGAGAAGGCCACCGAGGACATCGCGGGCCAGATCAGGGCCATCGGCGAGGCAGGCGGATGATGAGGAATGGCGCGCAGGCTGGAGAACCTCAGCGAGTTGAACGGAGCAGGGGGCACCCTCAAAGGTAGAGTCGAGAATCCCCCACCCAATGGGCGGATCCGTCTCCGAGGCCAAGAAGGCCGCGGTGACTAGTGGTCACTGCGCCGCTGCTCCAGGACTGGAAGGACCGCCGGCAGAGCAGGCTGAGAGACGTCTTGGACCTGAAGAAAAGTACATCTGCGCCCACTGGGGGAAGCCTGCAGGCTGTCCAGGAAGAACAAGGTGGTCTTCAACCGAATGGTGAGCGACCGTTGGAAGACTGGTCACAAGGCCGAAGTGACGAGAGATTTTCTACTTGGCGTTCTTCTTCATTATGACTGATTTGGTCGCGTTGGCTCTGGTAGGGATCGAGGTGCCCGCTTTACTCGCAAACATTTCTCAGGGCGCATCGACGGTCCTCATGTCCAGGGGCCAATTGCGCATTCAACCGGACAGTGGTGGATGGTGGATTTGACGCCGACATGCGTTACGGAGATGCAGCGTGACGAGGGGCTCAACAAAAAGGAGGCCCATATCGAGACTGCGTACCACGGAGCCAACTTGGCAGCATTGTCATACATTTGGAGCTTGAAGGCTTGTTTGAGCTGAAGCCAGGACCTTCGGGCTGTGAAGACGTCTGCGGTATTTTCTGCGAAAGGGCGTCTCGCCGTACCTCTTGCGCCCGCTGCATGGTGCATGTGCCGTCTGATGTCAGCCCAGGGATGAACCTGTGCTCTTGCGTCTTCGAGCTGCAGGTGGATCGCCGCCGTCGTGCAGGTTATCCCAAGCAGCATGTCCACGTGCGATGGTGCCAGACACTGCGACGACGATGGAGATCTGGGACAGGTGCAGGCGAAGGAGCAAGTTTATGGATTGTACAGGGTCTGGAACCGCATGGTCAGCATGTACCTCGCGGCAAAGGCCGTTCCGACATTGTTTTCGAGTGCGCGCGCGTACTCAGATGAGGCGATCGAGGATTCCGGCTTCCCGGTTCTCGAGATCAAGCTAGTTTCCAAGGGCGAGAGGCGGGTTTCTCAGTGGACCAAGGGGCCCAGTGCGGCAGATCGTTTCCTGGGGCGCACTGGCAAAACTTGAGACCGACGTTGAACCGAGCCACCGAGTTTCATGGTTCAGATGGGGCAGGCTATGGACGCGGCGAAGCCGGATGAACTCATTGTCGTCGTGGACCTCGAACCAGACGATCTTTTCAAGGACCTCTCTTAGAGAGATGCTCTTGGGTCCTGCGTGTTCGTGGAGTTGTACCAGCTGCGCGTCACTGGGGCTCTAGTATTACATGGAATGGCTACGGTATCTACTGAGAGAGGAATTTCATTTTCTGAGGCGAGGCGGCGTGTCGGCTGCAAGAAAGGTAGGAAGTGTGGTTGTTGAGCCACTGCCAGCCTCTCCTCCTCCTGCGCCTCTCTCTGCGCTCCCTTGTGCGCCGCCATATCGGCCCAGAAGGGCCCCTGAGCTATCGTGGCGCGCTGGTGACGGACGCGCCCACGCCTCCGTAATAAGAAAAAGAACGTGCGTTCTTCCAGCACGAGTCCCCCTATTTGTACCTCGTGTCTCTCCGTGTCCATGCAGTCACACCCGTGCAAACCACAGATGCTCACTTTCCCTTGGGATCTCGAACTTCGACTTGGACGTGCCAAGGGTTTCCTCGCATATCTGGGAACGCTGGCCAGGGCGTCGCTCCCCAGTCGGTCCCTCAAAGCAGACCTGTCGCAATGCGTGGCCCGCTAGAGGGGTGACCGAGGGATCTGAAGGCCGCTGCGTATCGAACAGAACACGACGTTCGGTGTCTACTGCTCCTGCTCCTTGCAGTTCGCTGCGCGTGCTTCCCTTCGTACTACTGAGTAAACCCAGCCGCCTGCGACATGTCCCGCCGCCATGCCAGCCCAGCGTTCTCCGCGGCGACTTCGGGAAAACGCGTGAGGCCGTCACGTATGACACCTCGGGCCTTCGGGAGCCGTTTGGGGCCCTTTGGGGCGTCTTGGCTGCGTCTTCGGGGCGCTTCGGCTGGACCACCTAGGGGCGCTCTTGGACTGTTTGGCGCTGTCGAAGTCTGTCTTGAGGACTTCATTCATGTCTTGAGGGTTTGCGGAGGACGTTGAGGGCCGTCTGCGAGTCCCTGTGGACCAAGTTGGAGTTCTCTTGGGCCCCCTCTTCGGCCGTATTGGCACCCTCTTAAGCCGTCACCGGGCCCTCTTGGTGTTGGGGCACACACCCACGCGCAAATGCACGCGCACTCACAAACACACTACGAGGGCAGAGCTGCCCCCACCAGCGCCCGCCCGCCCTTGCGGACACATGTTCCTGATGGACCCGCAACGCGCGCAATGTGCAAGTCCTCCTGCAGTGGCACACAGCCGCGCCGCTCCGGTATTGCACTGCTCGAAGAGCACATTTGGGGCAACATCCGCATGTTTACCGCAACGTCAACAAACATCGTAGGTGCAACGGCTAATTTTAGAATCTCGAAGTGCAGCGAACCTTTCAAGTTTGCGTGCGTATACACATGCATAGGGAGGCCTCTGGAGGCTATTGGGGGGCTTCGAACGGCGTCGAGGGGCCTCCTCCTCCCCCCCCCTGCTTACTTTCCTATCTCATACCTCCTTCCTGCTCGCGCCTCCCCCGCTGTTGTCTCCTCCCGCCTTTCCTCCTCCCCCCCCTCCTACCTCCTCCAAGCTCCCTGTTCCCTCGTCCCTCCTCCATGCTCCCTGCTCCCTGTTCCCTCCCGCTTCCTCTCCGCTCGCCCCCCACTTCCCCCCCCTTCGTCCTCGTCCACCCTCTTTGTGTGTGTGTGTGTGTGTTTCTTTGATCCCCGCCCTCCCCCTTCCTGTGTGTCATGCTCTTTTTCCTCTCCAGTCGTATTTTTGTTGGCAGCCAATCTGCTTTATCGTGGTGCAGTTATTCTTTGCGACCAACACGACAGACTTACACGGTCATGTTGCTATAATTGCTTCTTTTCATGCATCAACATGTACTGTGTACTAGCATGCTCGCAGGGAGGTCGGGGCATGGGGCGAGCGTTCCGCTGGTGGCGACCAATATCAAGAAGTGCGGGAACACGAACCAATGGCGAATCGCGCTGGCGTTGTTCAATTGTTTCGCGCACTCCGCCGGCCCATGTGTTACATGGTAGTGCCGATGCCATATGCCTGCGTGTTCGTGGCGATTGTGAAGTTGTTAGGTGGAGGTCCTTTCCGAAACATTATGGTGGAACTCGCGTGGGGGAGAAGCAGCTGGTCCCCCTGGGAGGCCGAAGAGCACTAGAAGGCAGTGGCCATGTAATTACACAGGCACGCTCAGGTGGTGTTAAGCTCCCCTCCGTACGTTGGAATGTCGATTGAATTCCGTAGGTGTTTGTGCATACATACGCTTACAGTGTTTCGAGTTCCGATTTGCTTGACGATGTGCGTTCCGAATTGCAGTTTGAGTTGCATGTCGGTTGCAAATGCAGTCGCGTTTCGATCCGCATCGGGGTTTGCATGACGATTGCAAATCGGTTATCATTTCGATATGGATTGACGCTTTTATGTTGTTTTGGGTTTCGAATTGCATGTCGCTGGCATGCCGAATCTTTTATCGCTACCAGTTCTGTGCAAATTTGGTGTTCGGTTCAGTTTTAGATTTGAATTTCGTCCTCCATGAGTATTTGCATGCATATCGCACTTGAGTAGCACTTTGATGTTCATTCTGATTTCGTTCCGAGAGCCACTGGATTTGCATGTCGGCTCGCTCTTCCTATTGGATGGTTGCTACCGATATGTCAACCGTCAACCATAGCACAACCTGCGGGGCAACCCACGGGACAACCCGCGGGACACTCCACGTCAGCCACAAGACAACTTGCGGGACAACCGCGGGACAACCCACGGGACAACCGCGGAAAAACCATGGGGCAACGTACAACCTTAGGACAACCACAAACGGAGAAGAATTGCGCAAACTGACGAGAAAGTTGATGTACGACTTGGCCTGGTACATCGTCGCTCTCGGGCACTTTCGCTTTGTCCGCACGCGCACCACGAAGCAAAACCGACACCGATTCCCCGTTGGGGTTACTTGACCCTTACCTCCCAACTTCCGATTGTAGATGGTAAGATAGGTCGGCCACGGTGGTACATACGCACATATATATATATATATATTTATTGGTAGATCACCTTGGTATCGTTCTAGCTTTGAGCGGTGGTCGATCAGGATGGCCGTTGAATCCGTGAGGATGACCCTTGTTCTTCATGTCCTTACCCGTTTGGGCTCAAGGCTCTGAACGCGCTTTCTGGCGCGCGACGGATGGCATCGGAGCTGCTGGTCACAGTTGTTGCTGGTATTTCACAGGCGACTTACGGTTGGCTGCTGCGGTGCCCACCGGTGCCGAGCTGCCCGACCTTCTCGTGCCCGGCGATCCCTCCCTGTCCAAATTTGCACTGCCCTGACCTGCAGCGCCAGGCGTGCCACGCGACCCAGTGTCCTCAGGCGCCCTCGTGGTCGGCCTGCGAGGCGGGCGAAGAGTGCTCGTGTGACGTGGCGTCGTACAGCAGGTGGGTGCCTTTCGTGGATTTGCAGCCCTACCGGAACCTGGACATAGTGACGGTGGCGTGGGAGACGGTGCTGCGGGGCGTGGCGATTGAGATCGGCGATAAGAGCACCTGCGACTTCGGAGCCTTCCCCCAGGGACGGCGGTGGGAGAGGTTGCTGGACGAGGCCGACTGCGTGGCTAACGTGGAGGAGTGTCGCCGCGGCCCAGTGGTTCACCCACCTGGCGGAGCTGGCGGCGGAGACCTCGGCGTCGAGCCCGTGTCGGGCCCGATCGTCGACGCGGGCGCGGCGGGGAAGGTCCGTGGGACTCTCACCCCGAGGGAGCGCGACCGTGAGGTTCGTGCGCCCGCCGCGCCCGAGGGCCGCAGGGTGATCGCCGTGGCCAGCGAGTCCCTGTGGGTCGCGGTCGGCGACGAGGTGGCGATGCCGTCGGACGCGCTGATCTCGCCCGACGGGCGGATGGGGCTGGAGCCAGCCCCCTGCTCGGCCGAGAGGGTCTTCGTGGAGCGCCTGCGCACGGACGAGACGCCGGCGGACTACGTTGGTGCGAAGGGACCTTCGGCTTCGAGCTTGGACGCCTGCGTGGTGGGCGTGCAGCGCAACAGCCAGGGGGTCAGGCAGCGGTTGTGGCGCGAGGTGTCGGTGAAGGTGCCGCAGGTCGAGTTCAAGGACTGGCCCATGCCGGGGCCGCATACGGTGCTCTGGTGGGTACAGTTCGTGGACCTCCGCGGCGGCGGTCCCATGGACCACCACCGCGGATGGATGGCCAACCTGAAGCTGTCCAACACGTACTTCGGAGCTCAGGAACATGAGCACGGGATGCGAGCCTTCCAGTTCTTCGGGGAGTACGACCAGATTGACTTTCCAAATCGGGTCGGGCTCGAAGTGATCATGAGGCGGTGCCAGGTGATAGAGTTTCACTACGAGAAGACGAACAAAGGCAGCGAGACGAACAAGCAGGCGCAGGGGGTGACCCGCGACGAGGCGGCCTACTTCTCCGGCTCACACCGCTCAAGCGGGGAGGTGATGAACTGCCCCGGGTTAGTGGAGTGGGTTTCGAAAGAGATTGGCCGAGACGTCGGGGTTACCGGGCAGATGAAGAAGGCGCGGGAGGAAGCCAAACTCTCGCGCAAGGATGGCGCGTGATGAGCCTAGGCCAGAGGGCGACCCCACCCTGCTGGCCTTCACACATGAGGGGGAGCACGATCGAGGAGGTCGTGCGAGTTTTGTGGCCCAGCGCGACGCTCTTCCCCTGGCTGTTCATGAGCGCGTTCGACGTGATGAGGGCTGGGTGTCTCTGTCGCGATCCGTACGACGACGCGTGGAGGCCAGAGAGCACCGTTCCGACTGGGAGTCTGATGTGGCGCGGGCGCTCAACGAGCTCGGTGGCTACCAGGACACTCCCGCCAATGAGCCTGTCGGTGTTGACACCGACGGGGCCTCGCCGGCGCAATTCAGGCCTCCTGTGCACGACCTCGGGCTGACGCACGTTCGTGAGTGCGTGGCCCGGTGGGGCAAGCCTCCCGCCGACCTCACCTGCCGGGGAGCCTTTCGAGAGCTCCAGGCGTCCCACAGCTATCAGGGGTCCCCTGTCTCTGTGGCCCCTCTGAACCTTGACCTTCTCAGCCTTCCTGCTGCTGGGATGCCCCAGGACCTGGAGGGTCTTGTCGAGGATGGCCGCGATGAAGTTCAGAAGTTTGTTGAAGACTACCTCTTGCCAAAGGGTCAGGCGGGCGAGCGTTTGAGCTTGAACGGGGTCCCTAAGCGCCCCTACCTCGATCCTCTCCTCCACCGTCCTCGTGAATATGAGCGTGTCATCCGGGCTCTAGCTCAACGTGGGATGCTTGAATTCGGTTTAGAAGTAAAAGAGCAGTGTGGCCTTTTTCGGTCTGGAAGAAAAACAGGGCCCAGCGTTTAATCATCGACGCCCGTAGGTCTAACTGTTGGTTTAAGGATCCGCCGAAAACTCGTCTTGCCTCGGGGGATTCTTTTTCACGTTTGTTTGCCGCGGCCGACCTGGCCCTTGAATCGGGCCAAACCGACGTCCAGGATGCTTTTTTACCAGACTGCCCTGCCCGAGCCCCTCAGGCCCTACATTGGTCTCGGGAAGGTTCGGGCGGGACGCGTGGGTGTCACCTGTGCTGTAGAGGGGGCCTCTGTAGGACCGAACGCGTGGATCTTCCCAAGGCTGAAGGTGCTGGCGATGGGTTGGACGCATGCCCTCAACTGGTGTCAGAGAGTTCTGGAAGCTGCGTGTGATCGGGTCCCGGGCCTCAGCAACGACTCCCGCGTCCAGGACCACCGAGCCCCCCTGATCTACGACCAGTTGCGCGCGCAGCGTATGTTGACAACTTCGTGGCCTTCTCTCAGTCTGCAGGAAAGGCTCGGTCGGCGGCCGAAGGAGTTGCGACCGAGCTCGAGCGTGTAGGTCTGCGAGCTCATCCTGTTGAGGCAGGGCCAGGAGGCGAAGCTCTCGGCTGGATGTTCTCGAGTGACCGCCCCCTGGTGATCGGAAAAGAGAGAAGGGTGTGGCGTCTTCGTCTTGCACTTCAACACGCTTCGCGTCTGCGCTACCTGAGTGGGAAGCAGGTCGAGGTTCTTGTGGGCCACTGTACTCATCTGTTTCTTCTTCATCGGGAGCTCCTGTCGGTGTTCAGCGGGGTGTATGCCTTCATCGGGCGCCATCGTGGGGAGAGCGTTGGAGTCTGGGATGTGGTTCGACGTGAACTGCGGTGGGCCTCCTGTCTTATCTGCTTTTGCTCCCGGGACCTGTGCGCCCCCATCTACACGCGTGTCCTGGCCACTGACGCTTCCGAGTGGGGTCTTGGGGCGACGGAGACCGTGGGCCTGGAGGCCGACGTGAAGCACGCCGTGAGCTTTTCAGAGGCCTGGGGGTTCAAGGAGGGTGGAGAAGGGGCCCGTGAGCAGGCCCGGGAGCGGATCGAGGAGGCGAAGGTGACGGGGGAGAAGGCAGAGAGCGCTAACGTGCCGGAGGGCGTGGACGTCTGCGCCCGGCTGGAGCGGGGGGTCGACCTTGTGCCTCGATCCCTTGTCGGAGGCCCTTGGAGGACAGTGAGGTCGCAAGCTTGGGGTCGTCCTGAGAGTATTCCTGTTCTGGAGACCAGAGCTGCCCTATGGGGACTTCGACACATGCTACGGAACAGCCAGACATGGCATAAGCGTGTTCTCATCCTCAGCGACTCGATGTCGGCTGTTCTGGCTCTGAGCAAGGGCCGAACGTCCGCGCCCGGGATGCTCCGAGTTGTCCGGCGCTGGGCTGCCCTGGCGCTTGTGTCGGGATGTTCCGTCTACCTGAGGTGGATCTCGAGCGAGGAGAACCCTACTGATGCTCCCTCGCGGAGGGGGCTGCTGCCGCCGGCCGCCGTCGCCAGGCGTGGAGCTGGCAGCACTGCCGCGTGCCCCGACCTCGGCCAGGGTCCCCGGGGCGGCAGCCCAGCCGCTGCCCTAGCCGCCCCGGAAGGCGTCGGCCCTCGCTGGCAGGCCGCGAGCGCGAGACCCGGCTCTTCGGGGCATGAGGGGATCGACGCCCGTCGCGGCCCTGCCGAGGGACCACGCGCTGGAGGGGGTCGGGCCGCTGGCGCCGGCGCGGCGCCGGGCGCAGCCGCAGGCCCGACGTGCCGCTGCTCGCGCGGTTGCCCGCCGGGGCTCGGCTGCTACGAGGGCCCCGGAGCTGGCGAGGCTGAGTTACCTCCGGGCGGCCAGCGTCCGGCCGCGCACCCAGCAGCTATACCTGGAGAGCTGGGAGAGCTTCGAGGACTGGGCACGGTGCCGCCTCCTCCCTCTCCAGTCGGAGAAGCAGGTCGACGACGCGCTCGGGGACTTCTTCGACTACCAGTGGTTCGAGGGGGCGCACTCCAGCCTGGGCTCGCGCCTGGTGGTCTGCCTGTTGTGCAACTGGCTGGTCCGCAGCGACCGGTGGTCCATGGCGGTGGCAGTGCTGATGTGTGTGGTGTTCTACCTGAGGCCGAGCGAGGTCCTCAGTCTGCGCCGCTGCCAGCTGGCGCCGCCGCTGCCAGGCGGAGGCAAGGGCCGCTCAAGGTGGACGGTGACCCTCCACCCAATGGAGCTCGGGCAGCCGTCGAAGGTCAACAAGTGGGACGACTCGCGGCCGCTGGACCTGCCAGACCACGACTTCATGGTCCCGCTGCTGGAGGCCCTGTGGCGCCAGGCAAGCAGTCCAGACGCCCCTCTGTTCGACTTCACCTACCAGCAGTGGGGAGACGAGTGCAGGGAGGGCGGGCTGGCGCTGGGCCTCCAGGACTTGGGGCCGCCGACGCTGCGCGGGCTCCGACACGCGGGCGCGAGCCTCGCCATCGGCCTCGGCCGTCGGAGCCCGCTAGGCGTGAAGCACCGCAACGTATGGGCCCAGCCGAGCTCGATGCGTCGCTACCAGAAGGCAAGCCGCCTGACGGAGCAGTTGCACTTCCAGCCGCACGGCGCTCAGCTCGCAACGGCAAAGTACGTCTCCGAGATTGGCACCATCATGAGCAGGTCCTGCCGTTCTTGAGGGCCAACCACATTCAGGTGCGGTTCGCTATTGAGCTTTTTTTCAGGGACTGGAAATTTCTCAGCTGCTTGGAGACGGCACGTGGGGTTGCCTATCATTGAATTTGATATTCGCCATGGTGAGCAGTATGACTTAACGTTACCGAAGGTGCAAACACGTGTGCGAGGATGGTTGCTGGCGTCGCAGGTTATTGCAGTCTGGATGGGGACTCCATGTTCGAGCTTTTCTCGTGCCCGCGATCGGGGTGGCGGGCCTCCCCGTCTAAGAAGCGATTCTGAACCTCTGGGGCTCCCAGATCTCTCGGCCGTGGACCGTGAAAAAGTTCGAATCGGGAATGTGCTCATGACCTTCTCGGCGTCCGTCTTGAGGCTCTGTGCTCGTCTCATCATACCATGTGCGTTGGAGAATCCCTCGACCAGCAGGATATGGTTGTGCCCACCGATGGCTTCCGCCTGCCGCCTCAGCCCCGCGCATAGCATCCGAACCGATTTTTGTGGTTTCAGTATGCCGTGGCGCAAACGAACCAGAATCGTGAGTGTGCACGTAGATCTGTCCAGATGCTCTCGTCTCTGCACTGGCCGCGGCATTTGTAGCTGCAGTAATAAGCCCCACGTTGAGTTGTCCGGAAAGTCTAATGGTATTTTCCGAACTTTCATTGCCGAGCCCTACCCCCGTGCCTTGTGTAACGCTCTAGCGCATAGCTTTAAAGACGCCCTGGCTGCAATTGAGATATATGGCTACTGTGACCTTTAATCCGATGCCTCCAGTTGTAACTACGGCAAATCGGGAGTTTAGTATCTCTGAGACCGGTCCAGAGGGTTGTGTTTTATGAGTCGCTTGTTCCAGCCTTCTCAGGGCGAAGGTCTGTCGCCACGACATATCGCTGCTGGCCTGGATGAAAAAGAGCGGAGTGCAATGCTTGGTCGATCACCTTGGTATCGTTCTAGCTTTGAGCGGTGGTCGATCAGGATGGCCGTTGAATCCGTGAGGATGACCCTTGTTCTTCATGTCCTTACCCGTTTGGGCTCAAGGCTCCCAGAGCCCGCCCGCCCCGCCTATGATCCCCTGTAACTTTTTCTGGAGTTTAGTATCTCTGAGAACGGTCCAGAGGGTTGTGTTTTATGAGTCGCTTGCTCCAGCCTTCTCAGGGCGAAGGTCTGTCGCCACGACATATCGCTGCTGGCCTGGATGAAAAAGAGCGGAGTGCAATGCTGTGTATATATATATACACGTCTGATATATATATATATATATATATATATATATATATATATATATATATATATATATATATTTATATATATTCATACATACATACACATCTGTGCAAGACTGCATTGGCGTTTCGCGCCATGCATCTTGGTCCTTGAAGTTTGGTGTGTAAGCGGGATGTCAGGAATGTCAAGCGGACAATTTAGCGATACTTCCATGTTGCCTTTTCTGGCATCGTCGTTATGATAGTTTTTTCGTCATATTTCCTCCATGTTGTTTTCATTCATTCTCGCCATTCTCTACGTACTCTCTCCATCTTCCGCAGCTCTTTTTGCGGAGGCTCTTTCTTGGAGAGCCTCTGGGGGCTTCACACAAGTGTTTCAGGCTTTCTGAAGCCTTTTGGAGGCCTCCTGGGCGTCTTCTGGGGGTTTCCTCGGGCTGAACGACCCGTCACGATTTAGAATGCTTCGGAGGGCGTCGTGGGGCCATCTTGGGCCGTCATGGGGCAATCCTGGGCCATCTTGGAACCCTGTTGTGCCGTCTAGGGGCTCACTTGGACTGCCTGGAAGCCCTTTCGGATAGTTGTGGGGCGATTGTCGAGCCTCCCAGGCGGCGTCGGACGCCCAGAAGACCGCCGTCTTGGAGCTGAGCGTCGGGAAGCCGAAAAGAGGAGACCCCCCAAATTCACCAAAAACCAACATCCATTAATTTCGCCTCTTGGAGCCTTCTTGGGTGGTATGACGGCTTCTTTGGGGTTGTCGTGGACCGTTTGGGGGCTCTCTGGGGTCGTTTCGGGAGGCGCGTCGGGACGCCTGGAGCCCTCTGAGGCCGTCTGCGGGCTCTCATGGGGTTCTCAAGGGTCGTCTGGAGGGTTGCCCGATAGGCCCGCGGTGGGCCAAATTCGTCAGGGGGGGGCGCTTTTTCTGGGGTTCCCGGCCTTGTACATACATATATATATATGTATATATATATATGTATGTATATATATATATATATGTATATATAGATATATGTATACATATAGGTATATCGATGTGTGGGCAGGTCATCACAGGTCAATGCCCAATCTTCATTGTTCCTTGGGTTTTCTTTTGGTTTTGGTACACTCATCACACCCATCATCCACAACAACCGTCCACACACACATATATATATATATATATATATATATATATAAAACGGGATCACTTATTATCAGATCGGCCGTCACATGGTTAGGTGCACAGTTCGCTAATTTACAGGACAGGTGCATGGTTTGATAGACTGGTGGGTAGCTAGATTCCCAATCTGACGCGAAGCCAATCGCAAATCGAAAGCTTCTCCTCTCACCCCAACCTCCTTCTTCCCCGAAGTGTGGTCTATGAGGTACCTCATGCCAGATACTCTATCACGCCTTGGGCCCGTTTGGCCGGCGAATTCCGAGATGTTTTGCAGCTGCGCACGTGCGTCGACGCCGTGCTGTACAATATAGCCATCGGAGCCTGCGGTAAAGGCATGCAGTGGGTGCATGCGATTTCTTTGCTCAGGGAAATGGTGCAGGCAGACGTTGAATCTGATATCGGCAGCTACAGTATTGCAACCAGCGCGCTTGGAAAATGCAGTCGTTGGCAAGACGCATTGTCGCTACTGAACGAAATGGTAGAAACACACATGGATCCAGACATCGTGTGCTTCAATTGTGGAGTAAGTGCGTGCGAGAAACGTGGCCAGTGGCAACAGGCGTTGTCGTTGCTGAACTGGGCCCGTGAGATGAAGCTGCAGCCGAACGTGATCAGCTATAATGCTGGCATCAGCGCGTGCGAGAAAGGTGTGCAGTGGCAGCAGGCACTATTATTGCTCAGCGAACTGCGGGAAACGAGGCTGGATCCGAGCGTCGTTAGCTTTTGCGCCGGAATCAGCGCGTGTGAGAAGGGCAAGCAGTGGCGGCATGCTCTATCATTGTTCAGCGAGTTGTGGGAGGCGAAGCTCGAGCCAAGCCTCATCAGCTATAACGCTGCAATCAGCGCTTGCGAGAAAAGTGGGCAGTGGCAACAGGCTCTGCTGATGCTCAGTGCGTCAAGGGTGGCGAAACTAAAGCCAGACGCTTTCGAGGCTCTCTGCCGCGCACATCCGCCACCGCACTCGGAGGAGCTGCAGGTCAGCGCAGGAGCGTGGCATGGCTCTGTCGTTGCATGGTAGTCGCGATGCTTCGGGGGCTCCTTGGGGCTCTTGGGGGGCCCTCTGGGGGCCCTGAGGCTACCCTCAGGGCCCCCGTGCTGTCGTGGGGCCCGGCCTCGGGCGCGCCCCCGTGGACCGCCAGGCCGCCGGGGCCTCCCGAGCCGCCCAGGCGCCGCTCACTGGCGGCCTGAGGGCCGCCCCCGAGGCCAGTCCGGAGGCCACGGGGGCCTCGGGCTCGTCCCGCATCGCCAGTCCGCCTTCGGAGAGCCGTGGTGCCGCCAGGGGAAGGGTCCTGGGGCCATCTTGGGGAATTCCCTGCCAGTGATCACAACCGCGGGCCCTGCTCCCGCCGCCCATCGATCTGAGCCAGTGTGGGTTTATCGGTGGGGGCGGGTTTCAGTTCGGTGGGGCCCTCTCGCCATGTCTGGGCTCCCACCAGTGTCCTGGGGCGCCCCAAGAATTGGACGGGCAGGGGGAGGGTTCGCCACTGGCAGCCGTAGTGCCACTCTGCTCCGTTTGGGGCTCATCTTGGGCAGGCATCGGTCCGTCTTTGGCCTGACCATGGGCCCTGAGGGGCCGCGCGGGTGCGGAGGGAAACCCCCTTGGGCGCCCCGCCCGCCACTCAGTGAAGTAAGCCATGCAGTTTTGTCGCCGCTGCGCGGAACCGCTGCCGAACATGAGTGCCACAGCGTCCGTTTCGTGGGGGACGATCCGAAAGAAGTCAAAGGACGGCAGTGGCCAGCCAATGACGGCCCGAAAGAAGCACGAAGGGGTCGGCGCACGCCTTCTGCTGCAAGTGCTGCGCCTGGTCAGTTTCTCCGCTGGGATCAGCGCGTGTGAGGAAGGCGGTCAGTGGCAGCAGGCCTTGGCATTGCTCAGCGAGTTCAGTGATACGAAGCTCGAGCTGGATATCGTCTGTCACAGTGCTGCGATCAGCGCGTGCGGGAAGGAGGGTCAATGGCAGCACGCTCTATCACTGCTCGCTGTTTTGGGACAGGCGAAGCTGGAGGCCAACGTCATCAGCTACAGCGCTGCAGTTAGTGCGTGCCAGACAGGGGGTCAGTGGCAGCACGCGCTGTCGCTGCTAAGCGGGATGTTGAGAGTGAGGCTGGAGCCGAATGCCGTCAGTTTCAGCGCTGGAATCACAGCTTGCGAGAAGAGCGACCACTGGGAGCGCGCCTTGTCGCTGCTCAGGCTTATGCTGGATGCGAAGGTTGAGCCAGACGCTGTCAGCTTCAGTGCTGGGGTCAGCGCTTGCGAGAAGGGCGGGCAGTGGAAGCAGGCTCTGTCACTGCTTGCCGACATGACAAAAGCGAGAATGGAGCTAAACCCTATCAGCTGCAGTGCAGGAGTCAGCGCGTGCGGGAAAGGCGGGCAGTGGCAGATCGCGCTGTTGCTGCTTGGCGAGTTGATGGATGCGACAATAGAGTTGAGCGTCATTTCTCCTACACGGTCAGCAGAAACGCATGCCATAAGGGCGAGCATTGGGACGCGGATCAAGTCTATAAATCGCCCCCGGCGAGCCCTGACGAACCCTGCTTGGTTGCATCGCGTCTTAGCTAAATGTTATAAGGCTTGACACAGTTTCGCTAAGCCGTAAGTGAGCTTAAGTTGGTTTAGCTGAGCTGTAATATGGTTTAGCTAAGGCTTAACATGTCTTAGCTCGCGGGCAAACAACTTAACGACAGCTCATGTGTTGTGCAGGCTTATGTACAATTGCGTACATCGCGTTGATTTGTGCCAGCGCATGCTAAAGTATGGTAAGGTCTGTTACGACATGCTAACTCAACTTGAGGGTTACGCTAAAGTTTGTTAAACTAGTTTACTGTATGTTCATGTATGTTAACATATGCTGGCGTAGGTTCACATGTATCAGAGTCATCGTGATGATGGAGGGGGGATGGGGCGAGGAGGAGGGGACGGGATGCGCACAAGCAGGAGGAGGGGCCGCCGCTGCAGCGGCAGCCCGTCCCTGCATGGAGCTGCAGTTCCATTTCTTAGGTGCGGCTGTAACCACCGCCATGGCTGCGGCCTCATTTGTTTCACCCGCTAACGATAGCCAAACGGATTGAGCGCGATCGCGCGGCCTCCATCTCTGATGGACCACGCGGGCGCCGCCCGCATGATCTCATCGAAGGCTACGTATTGCAGCCTGGCACCAGCAGTCGTCCGGACGCTGGCGCAGTGGCTGCTGCCGCGACAGGCCCACCGCTCCACCAGCGCCGTGTGGAAAGGCTGCGGCATCCGCGGGGGGCACGCGATGGCAACCAGCTGCCGCACCATGCCCATCACGCGGCCGCCCCGTCGCGTCCCACAGCGCCGCGGCGTCGCCCACGGACACGCGGTCGCACTCGTTCAGGCGAGCGTGCTTGGCGACCCTGAACTGCAGGCCAGGGAAGGTGAACACCGTGGCCAGCTCACTCGCCAGTCGCCTGGAAGCGGGCGAAAACGAACGACAACAACACCAACAACAACACCAACAGCAGCAGCAGCAACATCAACACCAACACCAACACCAACAGCAACAACACCAACCAACAGCAACAGCAACAACAGCACCACCAACAACAACAATCACACCAACAGTACCAACAACAACAATACCACCACCACCAACACTAACAACAACACCAACACCAACAACAACACCGACACCAACAATAACACACCACACATCGCCTGGACGCGGGCTTGCTCGCCTGTAAGAGCCCCGCGTCCTTGGCGAACTCGTCGTCCGCGATGCCATGCGTCCTCTCGCACGTGACGTCCATCAGGGCGGACCTGTCCCACCCGTCGCACGTTTGAGAGCGGCGCTGCGAAACAGGTGGTTCGCGAACTGCTTCACCGTTTAGTGCTTCCGCTCCAGGGGCCAGCGCGTGGGCAGCGGCCCGAACTTTGCGATCAGCGCGGGCGCGTGCATGAGATCCGCGCCCGCCAGCGCGCGCGGGCGGGGAGCGGCCGCAGCCGCGACGGGGCCCACTCCCGCCGCTCCACGCAATCGTTGTCGCGCCCCGCCGTCGACGTCGCCAGGTGCCTGCCCCCGTCGCAGCCCTCACCTCCCGCCCCCCTCGAGTCGAGCTCGCTCCTCCCCCTTCCGTCCCCCGCCCGCCCTCGTCGTCGATGTCTTCGTCCGCGCGCCGCCCGCCCGCGCCTCGGGCGCCGTTGGATTCCTGCGCGGTTCGGGCCGCCGCGGCGTCACGCATATACATATAGCGATACGGATATACATGTGTGTGTGTGTGTGTGTGTGTGTGTGTGTGTGTGTGTGTGTGTGTGTGTGTGCGAACATGTGTGTGTATATATTTATATATGTATATAGATATCGGGTATTCGCCAGAGCTGCAGCTCGGCGACGCGGGGGCGGGCGGGAGAGCGGG
Source organism: Prorocentrum cordatum (assembly GCA_963575745.1). NCBI lineage: Eukaryota > Dinophyceae > Prorocentrales > Prorocentraceae > Prorocentrum > Prorocentrum cordatum. The sequence goes on along the minus strand of CAUYUJ010016830.1, from coordinate 204,024 downwards.
GGACGCGATTGTAGAATGAAGCTGCGGCGTCATCGGGCGCTCGCCGCACAGGCGCTTGAACTCGTCCAAGTAGGCGGCCACTGCGCGCTGTGGATTCGCCGTGTCGACTGGCAAGCGATGGGCCTCGACGACGGCCTCAATGATGTCGACCAGCTGGCCGAAACACCGCGCGTGCACTGCGAAGTCGGGCACCCCGCGTGCCGACGACGCTGCGTCAAAGAAGTGCTTGAACCAGGGGGCCAGCGAAAGGCTCTCGGATGCCGTCGCCTTGAAGGCCACGTTCTCCCAATGGCTCTCGGCGCGCTTTGGCGCAAACGCGCCCGCCGTCCTTCCATCGCTTGTCTTTTGCCCTTTGCGCCCGATGGCGGGCCGCTGGAAGGTTTGCGCGGCCGCGTCCAGGGCCTTGCATGTAATGCTGTAGCCTCTCGCCGCCGCCATCGGCTGGCCCATGTGGAAAACCAAAGACGCCGTTGGCGAAAATGACGTGCATCACGTCCTACATGCACGTCTCCATGGGGTAGTGCTTGTGGATCGCGTGCGCGTTCCCGATCGGGCCGTTAATCGCGGCGGTGTGGGTTCAACCCAGCGTGGCTTCTAAGTCCTCCAGCTTGCCTTTGCTGTTGGGCACCAGTTTCAATGCCTGCAACTGCCTGGAGATGGACCTCAGGGCGGGGGCGTTGACACTGTCGAACTTGGTGCTGTCAGCGCAGATGTGAGGGGCGGCAGTCCCTGTCGGGTCGTGACGGTGGACCCCGCGGACGCTTATAGCGTCGTAAACATTGGAGCACTTAAGACATGGCTTCAGTCCGCCAGATCTTTTGCACCCAGATGTTGCATGAATGCTGCCCTCGTCGGCTAATATAGCACCTGGCCTGAGAAAAAAGGTGCATCGGGTGCCCGGGGCGGCCGGCGGTGACGCCCGCGAGCTCCGTGTCGTAGTCCCCGCCGAACAGGCCGACGATGGCGCTGGCCAGCCCCGGCGCGCCGCTCGCTCATTTCCGGGCCAGTGTGCTCCGTGCAGCGGCAACTTCCATCCGCGCGTCCTGCAGTGGGCGGCAGCCGTGGGGCGCTGGGTGGGCTGCAGCCCAGAGTTTGGTGGTTTGAAGGGGGGCTGGGCTTTGTGGCTGATGAGAATGGGCAACGGCCCAGAGTTTGCGTCGCCCGAGTCGCGTCCTCGTTGCCGAGGGTCGCTGGGCCGAGCTCGAGAGTGCCCCAGTGCCAGCCCCGGCGCTTCCTGTGCAGGGTCTGGGCGAGAGCGTTGCCACGAAGGACCTCGTCCGAACAGGAGGCGATGGTCCACGGGGCCGCTGGCGTGGGCGCCCGCGCGTGGAGCTGCAGGAGCTGGCCGCGTCCCGCGGGTGGCCCCACCCCGCGTGGGCTGCCCGCGCGACGGGGGGGCGACGCGACGAGGGCGGCGCCGCCAGGGCGCGCGGCTATGGTGCGCGTCCTGCACAAGCCGCTGGCCGACGATAACGGGGACCTCCTGATCCCGAACTGGGTCCAGATCGCGCTCCCCGACGAAGGGGTCACGGCGCGGGCCCTCCGCGCGACCCTGCGGGCGAAGAGCGCGCCGGAGGTGCCCGAAGAATTGGATGTGCACCTGCCGCCGCGCCCGCTGCGCCAATGCGGGTGGGTCGGGGCCGGCGGCGCCGACCCAGTGGGTCTGCGGCCCGATCTCGGCCGCAGCCGTGCGTCTCGCAGAGGGGGGCCCGAGGTGGGGCCCAGCGGAGCGCCGCCGCGGCAGCGTGGAGGCTGCGCAGCGGCTCAGAGACGGCCTGCCGCCGCCCGACATCCGGGCCCCGATCGCGGCGCCCGCAATGCGGGAGTTGCCCGAGGCCCTGTCCGAGGGCCCCCCCGAGGCCCCCGAGAAGGACGCAGTCGCGCCAGACGATCCGCCCGTCGTGGAGGGCGCCGCAGGCCAGGAGGGGGCCGCCGAGGAGCTGGGCTGGGCGCCAGCCATGGCACGGGGGCCCCCCCCGCCAGTGCAGCCCCGGGGGATTGCATCAGAGTGGAGGTCCAGCCTCCGCCCGTGGGGGCCCCGCTGCCGCGCCGCAAGGCGCGCCTTATTCGCGCGGCGCAGGCGCCTGGCCCTGGAGGGGGAGCGGAGCGCCGGCGGCAGCAGCTTCGTCGATGTCAAGACGTGCGACGCAGGCCCGGAAAAAGTGCCGTTCGTGGAGCTGCTGCGGGAGCCGCTCGGGCGCCCCTCATCGGTCGCCCGGGCCCCGCCCCGCCCGGGTGGCGGCCCGCCTGCGCCCCGGGGGCAGCCTCGGGCGCGGCCGCCCCGCCCTGCTCGGAGATGGCGGACGTCGGCGGCGCGACGCTGGCAGCGCAGTCGCCCGACCAGGCAGCCACGTTAAGCGACGACTTCGAGTGTGCGTCGGCTGCGCCGGAGGGGGCGCCCGCTATAGCCCTGGCGAGCAGGCCGAGGGGGGGCAGGGGTCATCAGCCGCGGAGCTGTTGGCGGAGGCCGCGCCCGCCCGGGCGTGGGCCGACCCCTTCGGCATTTTCGACGACGTCCCAAGAGGAGGCGACCTCCTCAGGCGCGCGTGGAGCGCGCCCGCCGCGCCGCGCGGGGAGCGCCCCGATCGACGGACCGCGCCACCTCGCAGAGCTCGAGAACGCCGAGGCCCAGATGGCGTTTGAGGCCGTGGCTTGTGGCGCGTGCTGGGTCTACGAGCTGGGCTGGTGGCAGTGGGTGCTGTTCTGCCCGATCAGGGTTCGGTCGCCGGTCTCCAGGGAAGAGGCGGCCTCGTCGGCCGACGGGCGCGAGGCGAAGAGGAGCTGCTGCTTTTCATCGCGCGCGTAAGCGTGACCATGAGGAAGGCCCTCGGGGCTGTCAAGCAGCGGGTCCTCGGCGTCAAGCCTCAGCGCGTGGCAATCGGCGCTGGCGGCCCTTTGGCGGGCAAGCCGCGGGCCTGGCTGGCGCTCGGGGGGCTCGCGCGTCGAGGCGGCGCCCGCCCTCGGAAGTTCCCCGCCACGGCGCGCGCGATGAAGCTGATCTTGGCACTGTACCGCCCAGCCGAGGTGCCCGACCACGCGGTGATCTGATATGCGTTGGCCTCGGCTTGTTTTTTTTTGTCCTGGCGCGCGTCGGGGGGCGCGCCTGGGGCCGCGGTTGGGGCGGCGACGAGGTGCTGCCCGGAGGTGGCGCGGCAGCGCGCCGCGGAGGCTGTCCCGCGTCGAACTCGAGGGAGGTCGACGAGATCATTGCGTGGTTCAAGAGCTCCAAGCCGGACGGGCTGCAGGCAGGAGCGGCGCGCAACCGCTGCCGCGCCGGCGAGGGGCTCTGTCCGGCGCTGGCGGCGGAGTGGATTCAGCAGCACTTCCCCGAACGTCTCGCGACCGAGAAGCATCTCCCGCTTTTTGCCGCTGGCGAGACGGGGCGCTGGCGAAGCGCGCGTAGCTGCAAGATGTGCTCGAGCAGGTGGTAAGGGAAAAGGGCCTCCCCGCCGAGCGCATGCGACCTCGCTCGGCGCGCATCGGAGGTGCCGCCGCCCTCGCATCTATCTGGGCGTGGAGCTGATCGAGAGGTTCGGGCGCTGGAGCAACGCCTCCTTCCATGGGGGGCGAGCGAGGGTGCGACGGGCGGTGGCCGCTGGCATGGCAGGAGATGCGATCTGCTGCGCGTCGGCTACCGCCCGGCGAGAGCGGGCGCAAGACGTCGAGGCAAGCCGCGCCATGGGGGGGGCAAGAGCAAACGTCGGGGCGGGCCCGAGGGCCCGGGGGGGTGTCTCAGGGCGGCCGCTGCTCGCGCCCGGGACAGGGGCGTGGAGGCGCGTGCATCTCGCGCCCCCCCGGCCCGCCAGAGCTCGCAGCCCCGCTGCCACCGCGGCGAAGGAGGAGACCAGCGCAGCCACGACAACGTGAGGAATGAGCGCCCGCTTCGAGGAGGAAAACGGCGAGGCCGCGCCGCGGGGGGCGGCCGCCCGCGCCCCCTGGCGCTAGACGCCGAGGCCGCTGGCGCCGCCGCCGCGGGCGACCCGCCGCCGAGCAGCGGGGCTTGAGGGGCCCGCGGCGGAAGCGCTGGCGGCGCAACCGAGTGCCGGACATCTAGTGCAGCGGGGCCGGAGGGGTCCGCGGCTGGTTCGCTGGTTGGCGCTAGGGGCTCAGCCGGGCGCCATCCCCGCCGCTGCTGCTAGGCGCCGGCCCTGGCAGGGGGGGTGTTCATGAGCCCGCGCCAGGCCCTGAGTGGATGAAGTGTGGGGGGGGGGGGAGGGGCCAGGCGCTGTCCTCTGCCGCGCCAGCCAGCGCGGGGGGCTGCGGGCGCCCGGGCGCTGGCGCCAAGGGCGGCGCGCGCCGCCGCCGAGCTGTCCGCGGCAAAAGGCGCGCTTCGTTCCCCTGCTTTTCTGGGGGGTCTGCGGGCTCGAGTTTTTTTGGCCCGGTAGCGCGCCGAACCCCATCTCTCTTCGAAGGCCCGCCTGCGCCACCCGTGAAACTTTGTTCCCCCCTGCGGCCGCGGGGGCCCCAGCGGCTGGGGCGGGCGCTCTCCACTGCCGCGCAGGCCAGCGCCGGAGGCGCAGGGGCCCCGGCGTTGGCGCCAAGGACGGCGCACGCTGCCGCCGAGCTGTCCAGGGCAAACGGCGTTCTCTGCTCCTCTGGCTATTTTGGGGGTCCGCGGGTCCGTTTTTTCCCGCGGGCGTCGAGTGGCCCAGATGGGCCGAATCAGCATGTTTTGTGCTTTCTGTGAGCTGTGCTTGTAAACGAGTCCACGGACGGCCCCGGAGGGCCCACGACAGCCAAGACGGCCCCCAAGACGGCCCAAGAGGACCCAAAGACGGCGAATTCGACCTGACATTCCGCGCCCTCCATTACAAGGTGGCCCCCAAGATCGCCAGCAGGCCCCAAAAAGGCACCCGAGAAACCTCTGGACCATCAAGAGAATCAAATCAGACCCCAAATTGCCCCCGAGAGGCCCCAGGACACCGCCAAAACCGCCTCCCAGAGGTCTCCTATGGACGATCCCTTTGGCAGCTCCGGGACCGCGCCAGCCACCCAGAAATTCGGCACTCACGCGCTTCTTTTGTTCCCTGCTTTGTTCGAGCGGCTCTGCTTTGACTGGGCGACCCGTCGAGATCTCTTTGAGGGTGCTCCGGGCCCGTTGGCCGCCGGGGGCGTGCTCCGCAGTGCCTTTTGTTTTCTTTCGAGCCTGCCCAGCCAACGCGTATCCTCCGACTTCTCGGACGGCCACAGCAACGATGGAACATCGTTAAGAATAGAGCGCGCGTGCGCTTTTTCCTTGCAGGCCTTGGCCCTGATACCGGCCCCAGGCGGCTCAAGATCGTCCCAGGGCGGCTCAAGACGCCCCCCCCCCGCAGCTCCTCCCCCCCGAAGGCTCAGCTGGGCTCCGAGGTACCCCAAGACACTTCAAAAAACACACGAAATGGCTTAATATTTGGCCCAAAAGACCCATTACAGCTTACGGACGCAAGCAGGAGCAATCAGCAGCAGTAGGCAGAACGGCAGCAAGCAAGCCAGGAAACAAGCATCAAACACCAAACCTGCCAACAAACAAGAAAACAAGTAAGCAAAACGCAATCAAACAGTGAATGCAAACAGGCAAAATGTTCGCAAACAACCATCGCAACAACCCGCCTACACAAACAGGCGGGTGATATCGATTCCTCGAGCCTCCAACACTACGTCCCTCAACATCGACAGAGTGTGTGCGGAATCGGTCAGCGGAACCGGGGTGTTTTTTTTTCAGGACTTTCTCATCCTAGATCGATGCTTGACACCCACAGGGGCCAATCACAGCTCCTGATGTTTACAAGGACGACAAACTCCCTCGAACTTCGACGTTTCCCGCCAAGGCATCTCCCCTCGGTCGTTGCTCCTCCCTTCTCGCTCTTCGCTCTTCGCTGATCGCCCATCACTTCGCCGCCTCGATGACCTCGATGTTCTCGATCCTAACTCCTCGCTCTTCGATCCTCTCCTGGCAGCATGTGTCGTCAGAGCGCTGAAGTAGCAAGACGCATCACCCTGCAGCATCAAGCAGCAGCAGCAGCGAACGGCAGCAGCACGAAGCGGGCAGCAGCAACCGGAGCGAACAGCAACAGCAGCACTGCTAACAGCACGCAGCAGCGGCAGCAAGCAGCAGCACGCAGTAGCATGCGCGGAGTGCGAAGTTCAAACCCCACAGCATCGTGTCAGCCTTTCGGCAGCATGGCCACCAGCACATGCATTTCGTGCAGATTTCGTGGACGTAGTTTACAGGTCAGCCCTAGTCAGCTACAGCGCCGGAATCAGCGCCTGCGAGAAGGGTGGGCAGTGGCAGTTGGCAGTGTCGTTGCTCGGCGACTCGCAGGAGGCAACGTTGGAGCTTGATTCCATCAGTTATAGTGCTGGAGTCAGCGCTTGTGAGAAATGTGGGCAGTGGCAGCAGGCGTTGTCGCTGCTCAGGGAATCGTGGGAAGTGAAACTAGAACGCAATATTATAAGCTATAGCGCTGGCATCAGTGCATGCGAGAAAGCAGGTCAGTGGCAACAAGCTCTGCTGCTGCTCAGCGAGTTGGGGAACGCACGGCTGGAGCCAAACACCATCAGCTATACAGCGGGCATCTGTGCATGCGAGACAAACGGGCAGTGGCAACATGTAGTGACATTGCTTGGCGATATTTGGGAGGCGAAGTTGGAGCCACAGGTCATCAGCTATTCGGCTGCCATCAGTATGTGCGAGCAAGGCGGGGAATGGCAGCAGGGTATCATGTTATTGTTATGGTTTTGGGAATCGAAATTACAGCGGGGAGTCTTTGTTTGACCTTGATGGTCGTTTCGCTGAACAAGGGAAGCCGGGGCCGATCGCCATGTGCTGCGACACCGCCAATGCCCAAGACCAAGAAGGCCGAACGGCTGTATACGACCAAGTTTGCAGCGAGCCGTGGATGTGAAATTGGATCAGGGCATATTCGCTGCAGAGGTTGATAATACGTCAGTGGTGTAAGGTCGATTGTTCAAGAGCGTGCTCTGAATGGAACCTCGTGGGGCTGCTTGGCATCGAGATCCGCACCGCGAGTAACCACTCAGCGAGTATGGGGCGCAGCCCCCGCCTGCGCGGTATGGCTGTCAGGCCAGAACTGATCCGAAGGGATGTCAGTCCGCGGGCGCCCTGTGAACAGTCAATTGCACATGGGTCTGAGTGGATGCGCAGGCAGGCGGCGCCACGTGTTGAGGTGCAGCCAGTGCACCGCACGTGCCTGCCCCTCCCTTTCTCCCTAGCTTCTCCGGGGCCCCGATGCTGGCCTTTCCGCCCCTCTGAGGGCCTTTGCGTTTAGTTGTCTGTTTACTTGTAGGCGTGCTGGCAGCGTATGGGCCTATGCGAATCACATTCCGGGGCCGCCAGGCGCGCCTCTTGCACCGACGTCTGCCTCCAGTGTTTCATGTCCACTTTGAGTTCTCACTCCCTTTATATCGACACCCAGACGTGCTGGCCAGAACTTCGAGGCGGATCGAGCCGTGCCGCACGGGCGACCCAGAATGCCCCAAAAAGGCGCCCAGATGGTCAACCGCCTCCACCTGTTCCTCCTCCTCCTCCTCCTCCTGCTCCTCGTTTTGCTCCTCCACCTCCCTTTTCCTCTTCTTCTCCTTCCTCCCTCCTTCTCCGGCCTCCTCCTTCTCCCTCCTCCCTCCTCGTTCTTCTCCGAGCCGTTCCGAGGCCCACGTGCCTCTGCAATCGCGAACTCTTCCGAACGGCCTTGCGATTGCGAGCCGTTCTTTCTTCTCTCCTTTTCGCACAGTTACTTTGCAGCAGTCGCCACGGCGTCCCCCGCTGCTGGTCATGGCGCTGGGGGTGGCTTGCATGGTCGCTGGCGTCGATCTCAGCGTGCCAGCTTGGGCCTCCCGCTTCTTCCTGGCCTTCAGCTTCCTGCAGCCGATTCGTGGCAGTCTGGGGGCATGCGCCCGTCAGGTGGAGGTGGATAGGGACCAGATGCAGGCTTTCCTCAGTCGTGGTCAAGTGCCTGTTGCGGATGCAGGAAGAACCGTGTATCGTGGCATCGGTGTACGCATTGCAAGCAGCTGTGGTATGCAACACCATCTTCAGTTTCGGCTGCTGGCGACGGCGGAGCTGGTGGGACCAATTCCTCGCCGGCAGGTGGCGACAAAGGTGGTGGTGATCAGCCTGGCATCAACGCTCTCTCCGTTTCAGAAGTTGATCAGCTGTCTTGCATCATGGAATGAGGCTGTGCCAGGGCTGCGGCGGTCATGTACCGCAGAGAGGCCCAAGCCAGACGTCAACCTGTGGTTGAACATCCTCTCCAGACGCAGGCCAAGTTGGTCTACAGTACGATGCGTGCTGTGGAAGGGGGCGCGCTGCCCGCGCCCCCGCCCCCCCCGAGGCGCCGCGGCAGCTGCGGGCCCAGCCCCCCGGCGCCCGGCTGCAAAGGAAGGCGGCAGCGAGGCCGCTGAGGCCGCTGCCCGCCCAGAGCCCCCTGCTAGCGACCGCCGGTCGCCGGCTGCGTCGGAGGTCGACGTCTCGCTCGACCACCGCGAAGGCAGCCCGCGGGGCGCAGACGGCCCAGATGCAGAGCACCAGGCAGACCCCGGAGCAAGCCTAGGCGCGGCAGACCTCACCCAGGCCGCGCCAGGCAGCCCGCGGCACAGGTACCTGCCCACGCGCCCACCCCGCCGCCGCGGGACGAGCGGCCCCCAACAGGCAAGGGAGCGGCACACACCAACGCAGGCGGACCTACCACCAGCGACCGCCCCAGCGGCAGCCCCCCGGTCGGGCCTGGCGCTGCGGCGGCTGGCCCTAGCGATGGACGGGCGCGGAAGTCTCCTAGGGCGCCCGCGCGCGAGGGCCCAGGCCATCCTGCCAGCCCCGGGTCCCCCCCTACCGCGGGCTCTGTCCGCGCGGCCAGTGAAGCGCCGGGGGGGGGGGCCGAGCCCCCCCCGGGCCCACCGTGGCTACGTAGACGAGAAGGATCCCAACGATGGCCTGTATGCGAAGCCCCGCCGATCGCTGATCTATCGCCTTGGCAGAGCTGGGAACTATTGGGCCCGCGACGGGGGGACCTGGCCAGAGGTAGCCAAACGGCTGAAGCGGAAGTGCGGGGCCTTCTTCGTCGAGGGATGGAACGGCATCGGCTACCGCGGGACAGAAAATCCAAGCGGCGGGTCACCTGCAACCGTGTTGGGCGAGACGATTTCTGCAAGGAATTCTTGGCTGACCTGGGGCACTTCTGCCATGGCATCCGTTGTCGACTCTGCTGATGCCGCGGCGTTGGGATGGGCTGGGGCGGGGTCCAGCAGCGCCAGCTTCGTCGTGGCGAGGGCCGCCGTGACGAGGGCCTAAGCAAATGTAAGGGCAGGGTCCTGTAGGGGAAAGGCAAGCGACGGGCCGATCCCACCTGGCCTGGCAACGACCATGCGAGGCGGCGCCTGCCAGGCCTGCCGGGCCTTTTGGACGCCTGCTTGGGTTTCGGCTCCAGCAGGGCTTACTGCCCTGCTCCCGCCCCAGGGGCAGCTGCCGCGGCGCTGGCCCGCGACGGCCCGCCACCTCTCGCGGCGCTGCCCTGTCGCGTCGGAGTCGACCTGGATTCTCCCGCGTGCTCCGCGCCGCCCCCCCAGGCGGCGCGCGGCCTTGATTCCGCGAGGGAATGCGCCCATGAGGCGCGTGCGCTGTCCTCCCCGGGCGGTGCGTGGCCTGCTTCCTCTCTCTCCGCTCGGCTGCCTGCCGGCTGGGCCCCCGCCCCTGGCGCCGCGCTTCCCGGCGCGCGGACCAGGCCCTATAGTCTCCCCAGGCCTTGCGGCCGCAGCTTTGCCGCCCCGCTGCGCAGCACCGGGCGCAGCGGGCGCCGCGCAGCTGCGGGGGCTCCCCGCGCGTGGGTCGCCGCCGGCGGTGGGCCGTGGGCCGCCGCTGCCCCGCTTGCGGAGGGTCTCCCGCAGGCGGGGCGCTCCTTCTCCCTTCCTCCCCCCTTTCGCCTGCCCGCTTCCCTCCCTCCCTTCCCGCGCCGCCTTGGCGCCGCTGGCTGCCGCTCCTGGCGCGCAGTTTCCCACTGGTGATTCTTGCTGCGGGCGTTGCGTTAGGGCGCGCCCCCCGCATCCTGCCGCCCAGTAGGATCAGCAACTGCCTTTGGCAATTCCTGGCCCTTGGAACATACTCTACCACGGACTGTGCCTCGGCAGCGTCCGTGCATGCACTGGCGCCGCGGCCCGGCAGCTGCCGCGGCTCCCGCTGCCGCTGCCGGCCGCGGTGGCGCGCCCAGCTCGGGATTCTTCCGCGTCTGAGTGCCCTCCGCCCCCTCTTGTTCTTCGCGGCCGCCCTGTCAGTCTTTCTCCTTTTTCCTCGCGCGCCGGCCAATTGGCGCATCGGTTGCGCCAGTTGCCCGCTAGCTGGAGCAGCGCTTTTGCCTCGCCGCCGACGCGCAAAGTTCCGGGGGGGGCTTCTGGTGCCTGGGGCCCTCGCGACAACCGAGTGTGTTGGCGAATTCCACGGTCGGTTGATTGACCCAAGTGATTTCATTCATTTTGGAGACGGGTCCCGACCATGCTGGATTATTTCGCGCGTAGAGGAGGTCTTTTCAAGGCCGTGGCTTCGCGGCGGCTGGTCGATGACGTGGGCCTGAGCCCGCGCCGTCCTGTCGACCTCCTTGTCTACCGCGCGCTTGCGGGGCTCCGGGCGCTTCGCTTTCGCAGGGCCTCGCCCGCCATTTCCATCTGGCCCTGTCTTTAGGCCGCGACCCCGCTGGCGGTGCCGGGAGAAGGTGCCCGATGTTGCTCGGGGGGGTTTGCAGGCGCTGGGGGGGAGGGAAAGGCGCTGAGGTGGGGGGCCTTCTTCCTTTGGGCTGCGGAGCCTGGGCCAGCACTGCCGAGCAGGAGCTCGCTCCGTTCCTCGGCGCCGACCTTGCGAGGAAAATGGTGTCGAGTGCGGGCCCTCGTGTCATGTGGAGATCGAAGGTTGGTAGGGATGGGGGGCCGACGTGTCCCGCCCATCGCGCCATTCGCTGGTTGCGGGCCCGAACGGAGAGCCCGGCAGCCTTGCGGCGAGACGACCGAGGCGGCTGCAGGCGAGCTTGGGCCATCCATTCTTCTTTTCTGGCATGGCCCGTTTCTATCGCCGCTCGCGCGAGCGAGTTTCAGGGGTGAGATTGCGTCGGTGGCTGACGCGAGGTGCCAGGCGCGTTCGAATGCCGACTGGGAGGCGCGGCCCGCTTATGGATTGGACGGGGGAGCCAGGCGGGTGCATGTGCGAGGGGCCCCGCGCTTTGGCGAGTGAAGACTGCGCTGGCGGCGGATTGGTCGCTGGTGGCGGGCCCCCTGCCTCTTTTATCGAAGGAAGGTGACGTGTTCAGTAAGTTTTGGGCCAGTAAGATCCCGTTTCTCTATTGCTTGGGGCATGACGGGCGTCATGGCCCCCGCTCCCCCCCCCTTATGACGTAACGCTCCCCCCCAGTGCGCTCCGGGCACTGCCGCCGTGCGCGTTGAGATCCGCGTGGGTGTCCGCATGGGAATCTGGTCCGCAGTCTTCGTCGTCGTCGTCGTCGTCGTCGTCGTCGTCGCCGTCGTCGCCTTAGTCGTCGTCATCGCTCGTGGCTGGTCGCTCGTCGCTCATCGTCGTCGTGCGCGCGGACGCGGCTGGAACCTGTTTTTTATTCCGGGTCGGTGACGTCACGTTTCGCGCCGGCCAGCGGCTTCTGGGAATGCTTAGGAATGACGGAGGATGGGTATCACCAGCATGTAGGTGGCGATCTGCACCACAACGCCTGTGTACACCACACTGCCTGCGTGCACCACAGCACCTGTGTACACCACACTGCCTATGTACACCACAGCAGCCGCGTGCAACACAGTGTCAGTTTGTGCCACCGTGCCTGCGGGCACAACATCTGTTGTGTACACCACAGCGCCTGCATACACCTTATCAGCCGTGTGCAACACAGCACCAGTGTACATCACAATGCTTGCGTGCATTGCAGTGCCTGCGTACAACACGGCGCTTGTGTGCACCACAGCAACCGTGTGCAACACATCACCAGTGTTGTATATGGAATGTTAGAAGGAATCCTTATGGCAAAATGGTGCGTTTGTGGGTTCCATGGGAAACAATGGAAAGGAATCCTTATTGACAAAGGAGCGCCGTTGGAATCTACGATTCCGCCCGAGTCCGCCCGCATCACCCGAACTCCTCCCATCTGCGTCCAGGAGGCTCCATCTACATTGGCCGTGCGAGAACCAAGTGGGCCGATTCAATAGACCATTCTGCGGTGCACGCTGAGATGCGCACGTGCGCTGTAGCGCCAATCCGCACGACAGGGGGTGAGGAGGAGGAGGAGGAGGAGGAGGAGGAGGAGGAGGAGGAGGAGGAGGAGGAGGAGGAGGAGGAGGTGGAAGTGGACGAGGAGGGAGGAGGGAAGAACGTCGTTTTCGACTATCAGCATTTTGCAGCACGCAGGCATCGTGGTGTACACTAGCGCTGCGTTGACGCGGATGCTGTGGTGTAGACAGGCGCTATGGCGTGCAGAGACGCTGCGATGCACGCAAGTACTGTGGTGTACACAGGCGCTGTGTTGCACATTGTTGCTGCGGTGTACACATGTACGCTGGCCCTGTAGTGTACGCAAGCACTGTGGTGTACACAGGCGCTGTGTTGCACACGGTTGTTGCGGTGTACGCAGGCGCCGTGGTGTACACGCGCGCTGTGGTGCACGCGAGCGTTGTGGTGTACACAGGCGCAGTAGGGCATATCGCCACCTACATGCTGCTCGCGTCGTCGTCGTCGTCGTCGTCGTCGTCGTCGCTCGTCGCTCGTCGCTCGTCGCTTGTCGCGTCGAGCGCGGGCGCGGCTGGTGCCGGAGCCACACGGCGGGGGGGGCGTTACGTCATGCCCCCCCCCGCCCCCCCCCCTATGACGCCCGTCATCGCCGACCATACAGAAACGCGTTCTAACTAATCTGGGCGGGCTAGGGCGATCGCTCTTGGCCAGGCGCTGCCGAGAGCCACTTCTGATAAGATGCGAACCGTGCCCAAGAAATGCAAATTTGGTTCAGCTGTTACATGCGATGGTGTTGATTGCAGACGTTGCTGGCCTTTGTGATGTTGGGCTCGTGGCCCTAGGCGTGTTATTCGAGTTGATGGAGTCGGCGGGGGTGCTGCCTCGCCAGATTTCTGTTGTTCTCCTCGCGCTCTTCGCGGAATCGACGGGCGGCTTCAGTCCGATCGGGGCGTTCTGCTACTGGTGTGGGGTATGGGGGCGCCTTCGGCGCCCCTGCGCCCTATCCTGGGCGCAAGAACGCCCCCGTCGATGCTGGGCTGCTCGTGCTTTTCGAGGCGCGTCAGATGTCGTCTAGCGCCGCGCGCGGAGGCGGGCGCGACCCGCGAGGGATGCAGCGCGAGCGTATAGTATGTATGAAGATATGCCCATGTGCGATGAAGCGATCAACCTCGACAAGTGAGAAGATATATGCAAGAGACACCATTTCCCCCGAGTGCTCTTTAGGGTCTCTATACCAGCGTGCAGGTGTGGGCGTTTCACGTGGGCTGTTGGCCTGCTTGGCGGGCCTTTATTCGTTCTCAATGGGGTGATTGCTGGGTGCAGTCTCTTTGCGACGCGCGTCCGTGTCTTTGCTTTGGAAGCGTATGACGCGTTGCTTAAGAACAAGCAGCTTCAAGTTTGCGTTTATATTGACCACGCAGGGGTCTGGCGCGGCCAGTTGAAAGGAAGTGGCGCGTCAAAATGTCGCTGCGTCAGTCACGTCGCTTCATGTCAGCGCGGAAGACTTGCGCGGCCAGTTGCTTCTTGACAAGGGGTGCACGGTCGCCTCGAGCAGGAACTTTTCGCAGGATATTTATAGTGCTCTTGGCCAGCTGGGAGGGTGGGTGCGCGTTCTTGGCTCGACTGTCAATCTGGGCGTGGATGTTACAGCTTGCCGCCCGGCCAGTGTCGGGCCACTGCGTGGAAATGAAAGCGCGGACGGCCCTGGCGCGCGGGAAGGTGAGGCGACTCAGGTGGCGTTCGGGGCACGTTTGCGGGGCCGCCCTCCGGAGCGTCGCGGCTGGCCCCCTCGCTTGAGGAGACTCTGGCGCTGGGACCTTGGGAGTTTGCGACCAGCGTCTTTTGCTCGTGCGCCGTTAGGCCTTGGCCGCTGTGTGCCCGCGTGATGCGAATGGGTCTCTCACTACTGTCAGCGTCCTTTCGGGGGGGCCCTGTTGGCGAGCCGCGTGTGCCCATATCCTTGAGTGGAGGAAGGAGGTGTTGATCACCTTGACCAAGGTTTTCGAAGGATCGTTGCCGTTTGGAGTTTGGGCTTCTGCGCTCGTCTTGGGACATTGCGTTCGCTCAGCCGAGGGTCACGTGGCTCACTGTCAGGGATCCCCTCGCGGCCCTCTGTCTCTCTTTGCTCGAGCTCGGCTGGTGGGTGGGAGACAATATGGCGATCATCGACGATGGGGGGTGCGCGACCCTCCTCGGTCTTTCTTCCCCTGAGTTGCTTGAGATTGCTTGCTGGGAAGCTTACGTGAGGGGGCTTAAACGGGGCCCGGCTGCCAAGTGAGGGCTAGGCAGCTGTGTCTGGATGTACCCAAGGCGGCGCGTCGTTCCGAAAAGTTCACTCCTGCCCAGTGAGGCTGGATTAGAGCGTGTACTACTACCCTCGTCAAAATTAACCTCAAAAGTTGCTGGCACGTCATTTCGATTTCGGCGCGCCCCTCAATGTCGACACGCCGCCCCTTCAATGTCGGGGCGAGGGCAAAGATAGTCTGACCGAAGTTGACTCGAAAGTTTGACGTCGACCGATATTGGATGGGCGGCGCATGCAAGTACCCCGCACTCATCGATACTCGGCCCCAGATCTTCCGACAAGCAGTTCAACCACGTCAGACATTTTTGAGGTTAATTTTGACGAGGGTTGTAGTGGTGCTATTCGGACTTCTGACCGTGCGATCAGTTATGAAGTGGGCCTCCATGTGCCCTCGACGCAGCGCGGAGCCCGGCTCGATCGAGCGCAGGCGGTGAAAGTGCTCGGAAGAAGAAGAAGAAGAAGAACAAGAGGAATAATATTAATAATAATAATAATCATACTAATAGTAATAATGATAATAAGAAGTGTCAGTGCTGAGGGCTCTAGGGCTCAGTTGGCCCCAGCCTCTGTCGCGGGCGCTGCTTCCGCGGCCCTGGCAGCTGGTGCGACCAGCTCGGGCCTGCGCTTATTTGCTCGAGGAGCTTCCGCTCATCCGGCCGACTGGCTTCCCAGACCAGCGCACGAGAGTGCGAGTGCAATGCAGTGCACGGGCGCGCTAGCCCCGAGGGCCCCAGGACCCCAGCCAATGGAGATATGTGGAGCCACCTCTTCATTGATGGATCCTGCCAGCGCCGCTCGGCGAGGGAATTGTCTAGAGTTGCCTGGGCGGTGGCTATGATGTCGGATGAGGGTGGTGGCGTGCGCGTGTGCGTTGGGTCCTGGAGAGGCCTGCGGCCGAGTTTGGGCCCATCTCCCCTAGGCCCCCAGGCTGCTGAGTTTATGGCCAGATGCGTTGTGTCCCGGTTTGTTATATTTAGTTTGGTTTTTTACCCTGGCGGCACCGGCGTGGCTCGTCAGAGTCACTCCCCTACTCCAGAGAGGTACTCCCGCCAAGGGGCCTACTCTGAGATGGTCATGCAGGCCAGCGCGATCGAGGGCCATCTAGTAGATGATACCGTGAAGGTCAAGGCGCATCTTGACCCGGATGGGGCCGCATCCCCATTATTCTGAGCAGATTCCGAACGTGACGGTGAATTTGGATAATATTATGGCGTCCGTTGACACCCGTATCCTTTCTGATTGTGCCGCTGGTGGACTCGGAGGATGAGGACCTCCAGCAGGCAACTTCTGGTGAGCTTCAGAGAGTTGCGGCACAGATCCGATCTGTTCTCTTTTTTTTGTGTGTGTGTGTGTGTGTGTGTGTGAGGGGTGGGGGTGGGGGGGATGGGGGGTCGGGGAGTGACGTTCAGCACTGCAGCGCTGCCGCCTCATCTTCAGGTTCTTCTGTGCAGGTTCTCCGTGGCGCGAGATCTCCGAGAGGAGGAGGATGAGGGCGAGCGATCTTTGGTTATGCCGAATATTGATGACAAAGGAGAGGACTCCGACTAGTTGGGCCAACTAGCTTCTAAATTTGGCACGCGTGGAGGATCTTGACTCCTGCACAGCATGAGGTATAGTGAGTGTAGTATCTGTTCTTTTCATCTCAGCTTGGAGAGCCTCAGGCATGTGGGGCTCAAGTTTGAGGTCAATGAAAAGGGTGCCACTTCATAAGTCATGGTAGCGCTTGCGAGGTGAGCCCCACGTGCCTCCAGGCGGCGGTCTGCACGCCATGGCGGCGACGGTCGAGCAGATGAGGGAGCTGGCGGATCGGCTGCTGGCGCTGGAGAGAGACAATGCACAGATGGTCGAGGAGCTTCGACGTGTGAGGCAAGAAGGACCTCACCAGCAGATCGTGGAAGCATTCAGGGAAGCATTAGAAGAGACCCGAGGTCGAAGGTCAGGCGGCAGCCTCATCGACACGAAAGGACTCAACAAGCCGTCGGTGTTCTCAGATGATGAGTCGTCATTCATTACATGGTCGAGGAAGCTGGAGAACTTCGTGGCCAACGTATACCGAGAGGCAAGAGAGCTGCTCGCCATTGCAGCAGAGCAGGTGGAGTCGGTCACATATCAAGCGCTGCAAGGAGATGATTTTCAGAACCCGAGGATCGGCCAGGAGATGCTCGAAGAGATCGATGATCAATTGTACGTAGTGCTCTCGTCGCTGACTGACGGCGAGGCTTTCAATATCACGGTATCGGCAGGGAGCGGCAACGGATTCGAAGCATGGAGGCGCTTGAATAGGCGCTTCGACCCCATCACTGCAGGCAGATCTAGGAGCATCCTCCGCAGCATCATGGACCCAGGCAGGGCGAAGTTGCAGGATCTCCAAGCGGCCATCGAGAGGCTGGAGGAGCTCATGAGGAGGTACGAGAGCCGAAAGGACACTGCAGGCCAGCGCCGCACGCTCGCCGAGGACATTAAGATGGCGGCGCTGGAGGCCATGCTCCCGGATGAACTGGAGCGGCATGTGCAGATGAACAAGAATCGCATTACTTCCTATGCCCTGATGCGTGAGGAAGTGACCACATATGCAGAGAGCCGCGCCGGTGTCATGACTAAGGCAGCGGCTAAGCCCCCGTCCAAGCCCGTCGCCGTGGACCCGGATGCCATGGACACCAGCGCCCTCTGGCGCGACACTGGCAAGGGCAAGAAGGTTGAATGGAAGGGCAAGGGCAAAGGCGACAGCAAGGGCAAGGGCAAGGACGGGAAGAGTAAAGGTAAGGGATCCAGCTCCAAGGGTGGCAAGCAGTCCGGCAAGAAGGGAGTCACGAACGACGGCTACGGCTCCGCCAAGCAGATGTGCTGGAACTGCGACAAGCCCGGTCACCTCGCGAAGGACTGCTGGGCGCCACCTCGAGGACAAGGCAAAGCAGGAGGAAAGCAAGGAGGCAAGACGAGTAAGGATTCGAAGAATGGCTCGAAGGGAGGCCAAGGGAGCCTAGACTACGAGCCAGAGCAAGAACGTGACGTCGGTGCTCTGGAAATGTGCTGCTTGGACTCGAAGCATGATGAGTACTTACAGTTGGCGAGCTTCGAGGAGTCCGGCAAGGACAAATGGGTCCGAATGAACTTCGACACGGGTTCCGCGAAGACGGCCTTCCCTCTCGAGATGGATTGCGGCAAAGCTATGAAGACGGAGAGTGTCCTCAACTTCAGGACCGCCACCGGGGAGATCATCAACAGTACGGAGGGCTACGGTATTCGTGGCTTCACGGAGCACCAGCAGCTGCTGAAATTCAAGGGCGTGAAGGCGCCCGTACACAAGGTGCTCCTCAGCGCGGGAGATGTCACAGGAGCAGGGAACGATGCATTCCTCATGGGCGACTTCGGTTACATCATCCATGGGAACTCCCCGGTGCACGCAGAGCTGAGGGCCGCGTTCAGAGAGATCGCGGCACGGCACAGTTATGAAGGCATCGTCACCATGTACAAGGAAAGGAACGTGTACAACCTCTACGTGAACGTGAATAAGGACGAGGAAGGCGGGCACGACCTGTGCCCCTACGACGAGGGCCAGCCGGGTTTCCTGCGGCCGGGCCAGCGCCTGTAAGTCCAGCAGGAGCGGGAGCGGGCGGCGAGCCTGCAGCCAGCGCTCCCGGAGGTGATGAAGAGATGCAGGCAGAGGATGAAGCTGTGGAGCAGGAGGTGCCGAAGCAACCTCACCGAGTGAAAGCTCCAACGAGAGAGGAGGTAGAAGATCACGAGTCCAGCGGCCATGCTGTGTACCGCACCTGGTGCCGGCACTGCGTCGCTGGGAAAGGTCAGCAGCACCCGCACCTGAAGCAGACAGAGGAGAGCTTGGAGGTGGAAGCGTGCTTCGACTACGGCTACATGGGCAGGCGTGCTGAGGAGTGCGCGCCGATTATCTGTGCGAGAGAGACGGGCCAAGGAAGTTACGCAGCCACGACGGTGCCCACCAAGGGAGCGGCACCATACGCCATCGCGTACCTGGTCGGCTGGTTGAAGGGCCTTGGCTACAAGAGGATCATATTCAGGTCGGACAATGAGCACGCGCTGCTGAAGCTGCTGGACAAGGTCTCAGAGAATCTCATGGGCGTGGAGTGCGTGCCTCGCACATCGCCTGAAGGGGACAGCCAGGCCAACGGGAGAGCAGAAGCAGCGGTCAGGGAGATCAAGAACCAGTGCCGAGTGCTGAGGAGCGAGCTGCGCGAGAAGTACGGGAAACCTATCCCAGAGAAGAGTTCGCTGTTCACGTGGCTGCCAAGGTTTGCGGCCAACTGCGTGAACCGCTACAGGCTCGGCAAAGATGGCAGGAGCGCAGAACATAGGCGTTCCGGCAGGAGATGGAAACGCCCGGCGGTCAACTTCGGCGAGAAGGTGATGTACCGCCCGGCAGGGGCGGTCAAGAGCCAAGCGAGCTTGGAGGACAGGATGAAGATGGGCATCTACGTCGGGCATCACGAACGATCTGGCGCTTCGATGTTCATCACGGAGGGAGGTATGGTTCGAGGAGTCGGTATTCATAGACTTCCTGCAGGTGATCGATACGACGTGGACTACCTGATGAAGTGCAAGGGATGCCCATGGGCGCCTTCTGAGCGCGGCACCACGGACAAGCCGATGGTGGGCGCTGCGGATGGGCCAGAGGTGATTGAGATGCCGCAGCCAGCGGTGACCGCGGCAGGAGGGTCCGCGGCAGCAGGAGGAGGAGACGCGCGTGCCAGTACGGAAGATCCGAGCTCGGGCGCGGCGTCGTCAAGAGGTGCAGCTGGAGAGGCTGCAAGGGCATCCCAGCTTGGCATGAGGAAGAATTTCTACGTTATGAGGGCTGATATCGAGAAGTACGGCACCACCGCGAGCTGCGCGGCGTGCAGGAAGATGCTGGACGGCCAGCAACCCACGACA